>LOEQ01001110.1:66958-88610 GCA_001685075.1 Bramus lutescens | reverse complement strand
CCATTGACCAGCAAGGGTTTTTTTTTTTTTCTTAATCATTTGTGACCCACTTCTGATCCTGATTTTGAGATGGGAAGATCCAGCTTTAGTCTGGGCCACGCCTTCTGCTGGTAGCCTATATAAAGGACATGGAAGAAGGAAGCTGTCTGCATTGTAATTAGAGCCTTCTTCACAATTCCAGCAAATACTGAAGACCAGGTGAGACATTAGTCTCATGTACTGAACAACTACTGGATTCTTAGACATTCCAAATGGTAGGCAGCCATTGTTGGATTAGCTGGACCACAGCTTGTAAACCATTCTAATAAATCCCCTTTCTCTCTTACATATCTAGAGCGCTCTGAATAATGCAGCAAGCTTCCTGTTAAGGTAGAGCTTTAAGTAAAAACTGCCAAGTCAGAACTCACACGCCTCTAAAAGACATTAAAGCTTGAGAAACAGCTCTCAGGAGACCTGGCCGAGCAGCATAGACCTAAAAGATTAAACTTATCCCCCCTCTCTCACCCTCCAGAGTAAGCTGTATACATTCCTTTCCTACAAGAAAGTATATTGGGTATGGAGATAATTTGCCCTGGCCTTGAGTCTGGCTAAGGGGCAGGAGAAACCACATGTGTGCTTGCTAAAAGCCTGTTGTCTGGACAGCTGAATTAAGAAGCTGGCATTATAGAGGAGCATGGACCCGCACCCACCTGGCCCTCTGAGCTCACTAGTATGGGGAGATGTGTTGGGCCCAGGATGAGGAGACATGAAGGCTTAGGAGAATATCTGGATGGCAGAGAGCTACCTAACCTGGTACCTCCCACCACACCGCTTTATAACCTTGCTCATTTGAGGAAATTGTGTAAACAGCGGGGCCCTTTCATGCTCTTTTGGACCATTAACATGTTTTAGTGCCTGTGGCTGCTGAATCCCTAGTCAGGTTGGCACTTGTTTGGAACAGATGCTGGTGGGCCTTCAGAGAACCTGCCCACTCTACCAAAATGATCCATTACGTAATGTTAATTTCTGAATGATTTTCAGACTTAGAAATGTATCTGAAGGACATGCACATGTACTCAGAGGAGCAAGGATGGTAAATCAACCTATACAAGGGCCAGGGGCCGGCAACAGCTGTGAACATCTTCGAGAAGTTTGAGGTTAGGTAAGACACAGGTGCTACTTGACAAGGTGATTGAGACATTCTTACAACAGTCTGTGTCTAAAAAAACCCAGGAGTGTCACCAGGCATGGCACATGCCTTTAATCCCAGCACTTGGGAGACAGAGGCAAACAGATCTCTGAGGCTAGCCTGGTCTACAGAGTGAGTTCCAGGACAGCCAGAGCTACTACATAGTGAGATGTCTCAAATAAATAAATGAATGAATGAATGAATGAATAAATAAATAAATAATGAATGAATGAATAAAAAAAAAACAAAAAACCATGAGTGTCAACTCAGAAGGCACCTGCATGAGTAGGAAAAGGCACACCCAGAATACATAATAAGGTTGTAAATGAAAGTTTCAATGCCAGGGTGGGCTTCCTCCCTGAGTTGATGGTGGGGCGATTCCTTAGGTACACACGCAGTACACACAGTTCTGACTGCTGATGGTTGCAGGCCAGAACCAGAACGAGAAGCTCCCTTCATACTGGCTGTGCTGGTAGGTTGGAGAGCACAGTGCAGGCTGCCGGGGAGAGTTTTTAACCAATAATCCTGCTCAGCTGTGCACCTCACGTGTTACGCTATCAGCATGCTGTGCACAATTCAGCCATGCAATAGTGGCATGATATATGGGTATGAACAAAACTATGTCCCAAAATCTGTGGCAAAGGAGGTCAGGTTTTAGTGGAGAAGCTATTGCTGTCTTGTTAAGTGAATATGCTTTGCTGTCAGATTGTGTGTATGCCCCCTCTACCTTGCTCTTGCTTTCTACCCATCTCCCCCCCCCCTTTTTTTGAGACAGACAGCATCTCTACCCTAAGCTTGTCTTAAACTCACTATGTGGCTGAAGGTGACCTGGGATTACAGGTGTGTGCCCCAGTCTGATTTTCAGATTGGATTCTAGTATCTGTGCTTCTGCGGCTGGCCTTCATTAACAATGCTTTTCGTGTTAAAGAGTGGTGATTGTTGATCAAACTTCTGGGAACAAATGGGTATTAAGGTGTAGCAGTCAGTGCGCAGCCCTGAGTGGAAGAAAATGACCGTCCATCTCCAGCAGTCATGCTCACCAGGGTACAGGGAGCACTGCAGAAGAGGCAATGGAAAGAATGCCAAAGCCAGGGGAAAGGGCAGAGTATGTGAAAATCTGTCCGTTAGGTGTGGCGTGGCCATTGCCATCTGGAAATCAGAGAAGCTATAATTACCTGCATGAGGCCATCACAAGATTGGCCCAATAATACTCCCTCATGGGAGGTGGAGAGAGCCTGTAAGGCTCGTGTCCTCCCTAGGGATATGTAAGTATCTACCATTTCTAGGGGGAGGGCAAGACTGCCTGCAAATTGCCTGTGTTCCTGTAAGTCATTCTAATTAAGCCCCTTGGTTATTATGCTGGACTTGGATGGAATTGTTTCTTTTTTTAATTTTTATTTATTATGTATAGTGTTCTGTCTGCATATATGCCTACTCTCCAGAAGAGGGCACCAGATCTCATTACAGATGGTTGTGAGCCACCATGTGGTTGCTGGGAATTGAACTCAGGACCTCAGAAAGAACAGTCAGTGCTCTTAACCTCTGAGCCATCTCTCCAGCTCTGGAATTGTTTCTTTGGTCTGTTGTTCTTACCTAAGGTAAGCAGAAATGACCTCCCCAAAAGAAGTCGCTACTATCCCTAAAAGCCCATGTGTCAAAGATCAGTGCCCCTGGGTCTTGTGATTAGGTGGCAGAGTCTAATGGGAGGTCTTTAGGTCATTAAGGGTGTGCTATCAAAGGGGGTTCTTGAGACCCCGTCCTTCCTCTTCTTTTCTCTCTTTGGCCATGAGGTGGGTGGTTTCACTCTACTGTGTGTGCCTGCCACGATGATGCCAATTGATCATGAACTGAACAGTGCAACTAAGATCCAAAATAAAGCTTTTCTTTCTATAAATTGACTGTGTATGGTGTTTGTTACAGTGATGGGAAGCTAACACATACATCTTTCCTCTCATCTTCCAATAGGAGTCCTGAGCGTCCTCTCCACCTCCACAGTCTTAGCAGCAGGCTCTGCTTCCTGTTGCCATGCCTAGTGGGAGGGCGATGTGCCTGGAAAACCAGGCTGAGCCCCTGCCTTGGATCATGCAGCCACATTCTGAGCTGAAGGGAGCTGTGGCCTGTGCCTTCAGGAGAAGCCCAGGCTGTTGTAGCTCAGTGCTGTAGTAGGAGCATCAGCCTTTCACTTCTCTGGTCCTTAGCACCCGGAGTAGGGAAAGATGCAGCCAAATGAAGAGCATTGGTGCATGCACGGGGTTAGGGGTTAGCACTCTGCCATCACCACACTTCCATCCAACTGCCGGCCACCCCAGAGACGTCTGTGTAGGTGGCTCAGGATCTGCTCAAACATGATCATTGCCGTGGTCTCCTGCTAAGAGAATACTAACACCAGACCTTTTTTTTTTTAATTGAGAATTATTACCAAGGGTGTTGGGGTAGGTGTGAACTAAGGAATTCCCATAACTCTCAGGGGCTGGGTCCATCAGAGGATCTCTGGCTGACACCTAGTCTATAATGTCACCACATTCCAGGTTGTCCAGCTCGCTCTGCATGTGGTCAATGTATTGATTGATCTCCTTCACTCGCTTGCGGTTCCTCATGATCTCATCTTTGTGAATCTGGGGAATAGAAGGAAAGCCAGGTGCTCTGTCTATGACAGCTAACATCATTTACTGTGGCCCGAGAGAGGGAAGGAAGATGTTCACCTCAGAGTCCCACCCACAATGTGCACTGCTGGTCTCTCTCTCTCTGAAGCAGGAGTTACAGACACAATGAAGTATATGGGTTCAAGAGTGTGACTGGGCCACACTATCTTCACTGCAGAATTCTACAATCCTTAATTCTTTTCTGTACTTTGTTTCTGATGGAAAATAGCACACTCTTGTAGCTAGAAACTTGAGCCAGCCTGCTGGGTGGCTTGGCATTTGTTACTCACCTTGTCGAATAGATGTGCACTCCAAGAGTTGATTCCAGTCACCAGCTCGTCTTCTCGGTTGTCAATCTTCAGGAGGTGAATGTCATGCGATGCCCCGACAGCATTAACAATTGTGTCTTTGTCAACAAAGAGCTGGAAAGTGAGAAGGTCCAAATGAGATCGTGTGTGTGTCATTATGCCCTGAACACAAAGTGAGGGAGCTGCGTAGAAAATAGGTCCCTGGGAGTCCCCAGGCTATGTGGCCACATCTAATGGGGAGACCATATTTTGTCAGTCACTTTGTGCCAGCTCATCCCTGGGCAACAGCGTGCTCCTCAACCTGAGCTATGACAGGTGTCATGCTGCGGTCCCCATCAAAAGCATGTTTTCTCTAGGGAGATGGCAGGTGGCTAGCCAAGGCAGCCTCGCTAGGCATATCGGTTCTCACAAAGCCTCTTTCTAGGTAGTCCTAAACCTCTGATAGTCAGGTCTGGCTGGGTCTCCAGGCTGTTACAACCATGGGCCCTGTAAGCTGATAGGTGTCTACCTCCTGTTTGTCGCCACTATTCTCATGTCAACAGAAACGAGCTTTGCATTCCATTGGGGTCTGCTTTGCCTTGGATTGTTCCTGACATTGTGTGGTCCTTACAGAAAGCTCGTACAACTACTTACCATCTACCGAGGCTGGCTGGCTCAGATGCAGACTCGGGCTGGAATTGGGGAATGCATCCCAGTCATTCCCTGTCCCTGGGAATGACTTGCTGAAGCTCTGAGGAAGCACTGTCCCACTCTGAACCCAAGGTACCAGTAAACACAAGAATAGCAAAGGCCCTGGGGGTCCTCTGTTGAGAAACTGCAGATAACGCATACACAGGGGAACACGGCTTATCTGAGGTGCTTGGGGATTCAGGTTTTGCAGGGTTTGGCTTTGGAATATCTGCATAGTCTTTATAACACCCCTGCAACCAGAAAATCTGAAATCCCTGATGCATCAACATCTGTTTGGATTTTTGGGTCAGAGATACACAAAAGTACTTTGCTTTGCTTCATTTGCTAGAGTATCAGCCTAATATGCTCAAAAATATGTACGTCTGATCTTGAAATGTTAATGTTAATGTTTCTGCAAAAGGAAGTATTCTTTGATCAAATATTTGGGGGATCCAACACCTCTTGGCTCCCAAAGGAATATTCAGGACTCTCAAAGTGTCCTGAATGCTGTACAAAGTTGTGTGGAAAACAACCTACTTGGTTTTCTCCCTCCTGCCTTCTCTTTCTTCAGCTTACTGTGCACACACTCCATTTCAGAACTGTGTCTGTGGGGATGCTGGCTCACCACAGAATCCCATGTGAGGAAATCCAGCTTAGTTGATATGGGACAGTGGATCAGCAGCACAGTCACATCACAGGAATGACAGGAAGTCATTTAGTTCCTTCCCTACTCAGGCAGCAGGCCAGGCTCTGAGCAGATCAAAAGATGTACACCTGCCTGTGCACGCTGAGGGGTCAGGAGTAAGGAACCTAGTAATAGCCTTCTTTTGCTTTTATACCTTTATTTTAAAAGTATATTTAAACAAGAACAAAGATATTATGAATTTCCCCATAAATTTTGCTTTTTTTTTCCCCTCCAAGACAGGGTTTCTCTGTAGCTTTGGAGCCTGTCCTGGAACTTGCTCTGTAGACCAAGCAGGCCTCAAACTCATGGAGATCCGCCTGTCTCTTCCTCTCGAGTGAAACTTGGCTCTATTATTACGGTGTTACATTGTACATAACATTCCATTATACACAAACTAAGAATTTACACAACTGAACATTATTTAAGCTTCAGATAGCTCATGAAAGAAAAACTCTCATCAAGACTATCACTTTAAAAGGTTCTGACCTTAAAGCCCCAGCTGGAAAGTTTCACTGAAACCATTCTTTGTTAAAGGAAGAACGCCATGTGTGAGGGATGAGAACACATCCACTTAGACTAATGAATAAAACACTGTCACTAAATAGACCACAATCAAGGTCAAGTCATTTAAACAAGCAGATTCATTCTGTCCACATTGTGTCAACCACAGCTGGGCCCTCAATGAAATGAAAGTTTCTTACAACTTTGGGTTTCACCTGCAAACAGTTCAAAACACATGTTGTAAAGATGACTCGCTTGTTCCAGGTTATAGGTTACACCTGAGGTCATAGCCCATCATGGAGAAGCAAGCACAGACACTTCACATTTGTGCACACCCATGCATGCTCCAGCTTGCCTTAAAAGACTTGAGTGTCAACCGGCACTAAGTGCAGCAAAACTTATGTCCCAACTAGTGCCCCAGGTTGCAATAGGAATTAAAGAACAAGGAAGATAAAACACCCAGTTTCAGGTTCTGAAATGTCTCTCAGACACTTCATATCCAGCTTGGAGGTCAGTTCACTGGGTTCTCTGAGCAGCAAACCCCATCTTCAATTGCTGACTGTCTTGCCACAGCCCTAGGGAGTCTTGGCATTCCTGTCCTGGGCTGACATATATCCTTCATGGTGTGGCTCCACAGAAATTCCACTAGGAGTGTGCGCAGGACTAGAGAACCGTCACTTTGTGGTGCACTCACACCCAACCTTCACTTTTGAGGGACAGTGAATTGACAAACTAGTTTTGCATAGTGTCCAATGCAGCTCAGGTGAGCATCTTCAGCTTGTAAAGCTGTGAACATTCTCCAGCCAATGCGGTACGCACAAGATGCTTGCCACTCCTGAGGTACAGTTGTGGAGTCAGGGTCATGAGATCTAGTATTTTCAATTTAGCAGCCACATCCAGAAAGAGCAACCAGCCCATCTCTCCCTGGATGTTTCAAGGCCAAGCCTCCTTTGGAGACAAAAGCAGCAACATTCCCTTCATGAGCCACAACCACAGCACCTACTGTGTTCCAAATACCCAAATCATTTTTCTTTCCTTTCTTCTCTTTCTTCTCTCTCTTTCTTTCTTTCTTTCTTTCTTTCTTTCTTTCTTTCTTTCTTTTCTTTTCTCTTCTTTTCTTTCTTCTTTTTTTTCCTTTGAGATGGTTTCTCTGTGTAGCCCTGACTGTCCTGGAACTCAATCTGTAGACCAGGCTGGTTTCAAACTCACAGTGCCTGTCTCTTGAGTGCTGGATTAAAGGCATCTCCATCACTGCCCAGCTACCTCTTGATCCTTGAATTGCAGTTAAATTGAATCTGTGGTCATGGTGTTAGGAGGGCAAGATGGTATCCCATGATCCACTGCCCATCCATAGGCTCCTTCTCTAAAAAGCAGGGAGGAATTCTGCCTGCAGAGAACTTACCCTCTGCCCTTCACACAAGAGTCTGTTTGCAACTGAGTCCAAATTCCTGAATCCATTCAGTGCTTGAACTGCTCCAAAATATCAGGATTTTTCACCCATTATGCAAATGCCACACTAAACTTCTTCACAGAGTTTAAGATTAGAGCCCCATCCCTGCATTTCTACCAGAGCACTGTCACTGTTACCTGTGGCTTTGCAATGGCCTCTGATGAGCTCATTTGCATTCATGTTTATATTCTTTGACTTCAGATTGAGAACGATGATCTGAACCTGCATGCGCCAGCACTAAGTCCCTTCCTCCACGAAGTTTTGCTTCTAACTCCTTGACTGTTACTTTATCAGTAGACGCCTGTGATGATCTGGAAGGGGTCCTTCAGAACCCATTCCCCTTTCCACAGTCATCCTCCAATATTATCTATCCAGAAAGGAGTATCTTTCCATCCAAAAGAAACTGAGGAAGTACATGCTGCCCTGGACTTCAGAAAGAGGCACAGCTGCAGCATCAACTTTAGTGTTTCTTCAAGCAGCTTTTGGGAATGTGCAGCTCCTCCCATGGAACAGACCTGAGCACCGACCCAGCTCCTGAATGGACGTCCAGAGTTCCTAAGATTGCAGGTGACATCCCTCCTTTCTGTTGGCGCTGAGGTTCTCTCTTCAGCTTGGATGGAGTCTTGAATTTTCTGCCCAGGTTGGAGGACACAAATGCAGGAAAGCTGGGTCAGGAGGGTGGCATGGCCAGCAGCATTTGGCTTCAGAGGGGTGCTTTGGAAACACCCTAAGCCATGTGACTTTGTAATCATGATCTGTGCAATGACCTCAGGGTAGCAGAAGCCAGATTGCTTTCATCCTCAGCCCTCTTCCTCTTCTGGACCAATCTTGCTAGGCCCAGGAAACATTTTGTTGAGTCAAGCTGCCTGGGTCCGAATCACAGCTCCACTGCTGTAATCTCTGGGCTTCACTTTCCCCATCCGCATGGAAACACAGTGGTGCCTACTTTCCATGTCTACGTGGAGATTGAAGGGGGCAGTTTGTGCCCAGCTCTTGACAGGCTGGCTCTCAGAGACTGCAGCATGCGCCAGCTATTGGTGTGCTCAGACTTTCTCATAGCCAATGTTTTTCTCCGCAGAAAGCAGGCCATTTTATTGCTTCTGCAAAAAGCAGCTGGGTTTCTGGGGATTTCTTGTCTCTGACTGTAAATAAGTAAGAAGAAAGAGCTTTCATTGGCTCTCCCCTAGGTTTTTTGTTTGTTTTTGGAGTAAGTGTTTTTCTGTGTGGCCCTGGCAGTCCTGGAACTCAGAGATCCGCCTGCCTCTGCCTCCTGAGTACTGGAACTAAAGGTGTGCGCCACCACTGCCCAGCTTAGCAGGAGGCTTTGAAGGCAGTAATCTATTCCAGTCTTGCTAGTGAGTCTAAGAATCCCTTTAGCAGAGAGACAGAGCCCCTTAGCCTGCTACCATGGGCACCCCCAAAATGCCTGTCAGCTGTGGTGAATAGGGATGGGTGCAGCGACAACTACAGTTACAGGCTCAGCACTGTCTGTCAGACTAGAGTCAAAATTCAGACCCTTGCCCTCACTGGTTTTGCCATTCTCACCAGGCATCTAGGAGCCTGCCTTGCTCAGCATTCTCATTCACAACCTCGAGTGATAATGGTGCTTCCTTTGGTGAGGAAATGAGGTCACGTGAGGTCAACAGGTTGGGTAGTGGTAATCCTCTAATGAAGAAACTTGGTTGCCAGAAACCACCTGGGTGAGAGGGCACGCTGACCTGCCTCTCTGCCTCTGGGGCCCATATTTTACTGTGTGCTAGAGTCACTAGGGAGTGAGCATGGTTCAGTGATGTTCACTGGTGTCACAGGCCTAGGAACTCTACCCGCCCCATAGGTACTGTCAGAGACTTCCAGAACCTCTCAGAGGAGACATGCTTCTCGGTTAGGGCAGAGTAGCATTTTCCTGTCCGGGGTTGTAAGTGGCCTGTGGAGAGGAGGTTAGTGTGACTGTGGCCCTGCACCCTGCTGCTGTGTTGGGTGTCTGTCCTAGCCTCAGAACAGAGGCTACGGGGTCAAGGCTGCTGGCCTTCTGTCTGCACAGCTCAGCCCAGCTCCTGATAAGGCAGATTTAGTGAATACATGTTTTCATCCATCCAGCTCCAAAGTCATTCTTGCTGCCATGCTGGATGCTCCTGCTGGCATAGGCAGTCCATGGTGACGAGACGATCATCTCTGGTCTCCTTCGCTAGCTTAGGTGAAGCATGAAGAGTTGTAGGAACAAATGGACATGAACCTAAGTTTAAAACTGTGACCTGACTGATGGGGTGTGGAAAAGTGACTGTAGTGTGAGAGGTACCCGGGAAAAGCCTCTCAGGAGAGCTAGGACTTGAGCTGAGATCTAAATGGCAAGGACAAGAAAAGCACATAGAGACTGAGGCGTGAGCATGTCTGCCAGATAGAATATGTACTGGCTGGGTTTGTGTCAACCTGATACAAGCTAGAGTTATCAGAGAGGAGGGAGCCTCACTTGAGAAAAGGCCTCCATAAGATTTAGCTGTAAGGCATTTTCTTAATTAGTGATCAGTGTGGGAGGGCCCAGTCCATTGTGGCTGGTGCCACCTCTGGACTGATGGTCCTGAGTTCTATAAGGAAGGAGGCTGAGCAAGCTATGAGGAGTAAGCCAGAAAGCAGTACTCCTCCATGGCCTCTGCATTAATTACTGCCTCCAGGTTCCTGTCCTGCTTGAGTCCCTGCCTTGACTTCACTTAGTACTAGGTTATAACCTGCAGGCTGTATGATGAAATAAAGCCTTTCCTCCCCAAGTTGCCTTGGTCATGGTGTTTCATCACAGCAGTAGAAACCCTAATAAGACAGAATGTCAGCTGAAAGGGGCAAGCCTGACAGATGGGAGTACCCCAGAGAGTGGTCACTGAGCATCAGAACCTGGGGTGGGGGCTCCAAGGGAAGCAGGCCTAGCCTGGAGTATCTGAGACCTATGGGAATGAACTCTAAGACATGGCAAGCTGGGAGGGGTGAGGACTGTGTAGTCTGGGTTACTAGTAGCTCTACCTGCCTGCAGATAGAGAACAGTTTATAAGGGACAGGCAGGGCAACTGGAACATGGCCTGGCAATAGCATAGTGCTCAAGAGCAGCTGAGGGACTCAGCAGTGTCTGGACAAAAGCAGGCCCCTGAGGGGAAGTATTGGACCTGTGCCTATTCATCCTTGCCTGGAGCCCTTTTCTAACCCATCTACGTGCGGCTGCTGGAGCTCGGGCTGGACTCAGAGGCGTAGAGACAATGATGAATCCCCAGTATTCATCACTACCTGCCCTGATAGAAACCCGGGCAGTGTGGTGCTGGACCAGATATGAGGCTTGGGGTGTACCAGTGTTGCAGTTCTAACCCTGACCCTGCAAAGCAGGCTACTGTCTCCTTCAGGTGAAGACACAGAGGCTCCAGGAGCTGGTCACGCTTAGGCGAACCACAAGTTGGCTGCACCTCACCTATCTACTTTCTGGCCCCTGGCTGTGGCTGCTGTGCCCCAGTCCTTCCGCCCTTACTCACTGCCCGCACATCATCTGGCAAGTCCTCATCCATCTCGCCCTTGAAGATCTTCTCCAGGGTGTTGATGGCGATCTCCAGGAGCTTCTCATGGTGATGGTTCTCCAAGTTCCGGCACTGAGCCATCCTGCAGTCGTGAGTTAAAGCCAGGGGCAGAGCAGGTCAGATGTCTCCCACCGGTGGCTGGGCCTCTGCTAAACAAGGCCATGCCATCTCCACTAGAGAGACCAGTTTCTAAGGCATGGTTTTCCACCTTCCTAATGCTGCGAGCCTTTACTACAGTTCCTCATGCTGTGGTGACCCCCACCCATAAGACTATTTTGTTGCTACAACATAACTGTAGTTTTGCTACTGTTGTGAGTCATAAATATGCAGGATATCTGATATGTTACCACTGCTCTAAGGGTTCAAGATCTGCTTTGAGGTAGTAAGAGGCATCCTGGCCTTCAAGATGTCACCCACATGCATCAAAGCCCAGGGCCATCCTCAAGTCGCCATGTTATTCCTGTCCTTATACTGGGTCATTACTGTCCCTTGGTGACAGCTCACCTCAGGGTCCTCACTCTTATCAACTTCTCCACCCCATGGCTTCCCAACATTGCAGCAGGCCTCACTGGTCTCCCATGTCCTCTTACCCCTTCTCCAACAGCAACTGGAATAAGAGGAAGGGCTTTAAGTAGCCAGTTCCTAACTTAGAGCTCCCCGGTGCGTCTATTCTCTGACATGGCCAGAAGCCCTCATCTGGAAGCTTGTTTTCTCAGATTCCTCCTCAGGGTCTTGGAACATGTTGCTTCTGCTGCCTGGAATCTATCTCCTTTCACCTGGTTCCTGTGGCCACCTGCAGGTCTTTTTTTTAGTGTTTGTGGAGACTGATAATGACTGCGTGCTGGACTCTGAGCCCCAGGATGACAGAACCTGAGTTCATTCTGGGGTGAACTTAGCACTTTGCCCCTATAAAGGGCTGATAATGTTTCATATGTTGGTTTCTAACCTTAATAAGTAGCCTGTCAAGCTCCCCTATAATTTGTCCTGCCTTCAGAGTGGGTAGTGTCTTATCCCAGAGTGGTTTTCTGCAATAAAAAGTCAGTCAGGAATTCTGGGGAGTCAGTGTCCCCACGAGCATTACCCACTTAGGAACATATGCAAGGCTATTGCGCAGAAGTCCCTCTGGCATCCAAACCGGCACTCTAGCAAGGCTGCCACTGCTGCGTGTTGGGAGGCACTTCAGGTGCTATGGAATATGTCTGTGGTCACCAAATCTGCATCCTATGCTAGGAAGGGCCTCTTTCCTGATGAAAATTGGTACATTTTACATTCTTCTACTTTCAAAAATGGAGAGCCGTGAACTAGGGCCCTGTAGGGTAGAAACACCTTTTTGGGATGAGGACTTAGGTCTTTCTGCAAATCTATGGGGTTAAGTATTTGGGGTAAGAACTAAAGTATGATCTAAAGCGTTCACTTTATTCTGTAGCCACCATTTATTCACACACTGTTAATCTCTACTTTCCTTCTCTTTTTTTCAGTGCTGGGCATTGAACCCAGGGCCTCACTCCTGTTAAGCAAATTTTCCACCAAGCTATTCCTTGATCTCCTCTTACTTTCTGAAGAAGCTTCATCCACCTTTGCTTTTTGTTAAGAATCTAGGCCTTTCTGCCCTAGCTGCTCTAGAGGTCAAGACAACCCCAGGAGCCCATGGTGCCTTCCCGTGGGGTGAGGTAGGGCTCATTACAGAAAGGATATAGACTTTGGACATTTTCAATAAACAGTCCCACCAAGTCAGTGATGTTTCTTTCAAATATGTTTATAGTCTCCTGGAAATGATACAGAAGATAGTCACCATGTGTATTGACATCCTTTACACCACTTCAAATCACAGACCCTTGGCGGCAAAGCCCACCCCCCTCGACCTCCTAGGGCAGCCAATGGCTAAGGAGTGACCCCTCCTTCCCAGAGCTCTGCTGCTCTCCAGTGTCAGCTCACTACCCCCTTGAATGCTTCTGTTGTCCATGTTTTAAAAGATTTACTTCTTGTACGTACATGAGTGCTCTGTCTACATGTATGTCTGTGCACGGTGTATGCCTGGTGCCTGGAGAAGTCAGGAGGAGGAGGCATTGTGACCCCTAGACCTGGAGTTACAAACAGTTGAGAGCTGTCATGTGGGGTCTGTGATCCTAATCCAGGTCCTCTGCAGGAGCAACAAGTGCTTTTTAACCAGTAGCTCTCATCAGCTACTGCCTCTGGGATTTACATTTTTTAAAGATTTATTTAATGTGCACTGGTGTTTTGCCTGTATATATTCTATGTGAGGCTCTTGGACCCCCTGGAATTGGAATTAGAAATAGTTGTGAGCTGATATGTAGGTGCTGGGAATTGAACCTGGGTCCTCTGGAGGAGCAACCAGTGCTCTTAATCACTGAGTCATCTCTCCAGCCCCAGGATTTAATTTTAATTTTTTATATTACTTTTGTGTGTGTGTGTGTGTGTGTGTGTGTGTGAACACATGGAGATCAGAGGACAGTTTGTAGGAGTCAGTTCTTTCCTTCCACCATGTGGGTCTCAGGGATCAAACTGAGGTCATCAGGCTTGGCGGTAAGCACCTTTACCCACTAAGCAAGATCATCCTTCAGGTCTGACACTAGGCCTTTTTCCTATGTAGCTGCCTCTTCCAGGAGCACATATACTGACTCCCCTCCTCCTTGAATGGACTCCTTCCTTTCAGGCCTCTCAGCAGGATCTGTCCATCATCTCCACAAAAGCAGTAGAGGGCCATCTCAAGAGCCAGCTCTACTCCAGGGACATCTTTTAATCTCTCTGGGCCTCTTCATATGTGAGACAGGGTTTCTGTGTAGTATTATGGCAGTTAGTGGTTAGTGTAGTTAAATTAGCTACATCACCCAAATGATTTAACAACTAACTATCTGGCAGAGCCAGGACGCCAGGACCCTGGATAGATGTTGATGTTACCCTGTTATCTGATGGGTTAGCTGCTGTTCCCAGTACTTAGCAGAGCACTTGTGACCTAAGCAGATCTCAGTGTTGTTGAGAAAGTGATAGACTAATGTGCCTATGAAACCTGCTCCCTTGGAAGAGCCTTTCCATTGCCTCCCACAGACCTCTAGTACTGCAAGGGCATTCACAGGAGCCCAAGGCCAGTCTGCAGGCTGTGAAAATGAGCCCATTATCACATGCATGTGAGCACCATTTTGGTGAATAAAAGGTCATTAGAAAGCACAAACAAGTGTCTTCCAGAAGAATGAGAACATGGACCTGGGAGATGTTTGTATCCTGAAAACAGTCTCCTTGCTTGAGAGGACTGGGAGCCAGCTGCAACCCTCCCCTGCGGTGCTGCCTCTGTAGTGGGAAATGAGCGGCTGCAGTGCTGTAGGAAGTGTCACTTGATGTGTGAGGAATTGATTAGGCACTGTCTCTTGGCCCAGCCGTGGCAACATCTGATGAGGTCCAATTCATCACACCACTTCCAGCTCCCAGCCCAGCTGCCTGCAAACACACAAGTCACCCTGGCTACAAATGCATCTGAGCCAACCGTGCTTTTCATTTCCCATCGCCAGTGCCAAGTGACAGGCTCCTTGTGTTGCAGACCCCCAAGACAGCAAGCACAGCCTGCAACACTGATGAGCCTTTGTTTGGTTCCCGAGTGGAGGTCCACCTTGTTTCATGTGCCCCCGAACTTCCCTTTGGGCCTAATAAGCAATCTGTACACTATTGGGACTCTAGGCTCTTCTAGGATGGGGGTGGGGAAGATTTTCAGAGGAACAAGTTCACCTCTCATTCTCCAAAAGAATCATTTTCTAGGCAGCAAAGATCGCAGTGTGTGCCTTCCTTTTCTATTCTTTATTTGGCGATTGCTGAGGATGGAACCTAGGGCCTTGTCTGTGCTAAGCAAGCAAGCAAGCAAGCGTGCACTGAGCTACATTTTTAGCCTGTGCCTGTAATGTATTTTAATAATTCTGGAAGAAAGTGGTGTGTGCGCGCACATGCATATGTGACATGCACATGCTCTCATTTTTATACGCGGTGATGTGCACGTGTGTGGGGGTTGTGAATGTTGGGTGGTGGCAAAGGACAACCTCAGGCACCATTTGCCTGTTTTCCTTTCACTGGCCTGAACTCATGTTTGCTAAACTATTGGCCAGGGAGCCCTAGAGACCCACCTGTCTCCACCTGCCCAGTCTTCTCCTGTGTGTCCATTGGGTTACACTGGACATACAGGGGAAGAGTCTGTGGAGAGCATGCTTGTGAGGCTCTGCAGCTGCATGCTGAGGCCCCTGCGTCTATGCTAGTCTGGCTCTACCTCCAGTTGCTCCACCAGCTGCATCTCCAGCGTCATGAGCATGTTGAACAGCTCGGTGATGTCATCGCTGCACTCTATCAGCTTCTTCTCGATGTTGGGCAGTTCACTCTCTTCTCGGATGGCATTCACATTCTACAAACAAAACCCCTGTGTTTCAGGATTCGGTAGGTAAACATGTTACTTAGCAGTAAGTGACAGTTTGATTTTATAGGTAAAAACTTGGAGTCTGGGGTTGAAGTGCCCAAGTTCAATCATTAGCTCACAATCTGCTATCTCTGTGACCTTGGGGAAGCTACCTGCTGCTCTGACTTATTGCCTGTGAAGGCACCTGAAAATGCAGGTGCCAAAAGAGCATTCAGACCAACCCCATCTCCTCAAAGGTAGAATATGAAATTCTTTGCCTGTGCCAGGAGGAGAGGAAGACATTCTTATCATCAGAGATGGGAGCCAGGGCTGAAAAATATCTGCCCAAATAAAGCTTTTAAAACTAACTCATGCTGGGCGTGGTGGTGCACACCTTTAATCCCAGCACTTGGGAGTCAGAGGCAGGTGGATCTCTGTGAGTTCGAGGCCAGTCTAGTCTACAAAGTGTGTGTGTGTGTTATATTATATCATATGCTGGGGGTACATTGTGCTCAGTAGACTGCCTGACTACACAAACAAACACTCTACACGACAAAAGTACCAATGACAAATGTCAAGCTACACAGCAAACCGAGAAAAATGCTCTCAAGGTCCTTCAAGGCTTCAGGGCTACTAGCTCAATCTATAAAGAGCCATAATAAAATAATACTTTTCCATAGATGGGAGGGAAGAGAAAAGGGCAGAATGGCTGTAAACTAGACAAGAAAAATCAAGATGATCTAAAATGAGAGGCTTGTGAGGAGCAGGCAGGATGTGGATGGAACGGACTTAGAGGGTGCAGAGGGGCAGGCAGGCTGTGGATGAATGGACTTCGTGGGTGGGTGCACAGGAGCAGGCAGGCTGTGGATGAATGGACTTAGTGGGTGCAGAGGGGCACACTCTGTTAAAATCCCAAGGCACCCTGACTTAATCCCCGCCTGTGCTGCTGGCAGAGGGGCCCCAAGTCCTTCTCTGGAAGTGAGCCTTTCCAGAGCTCCAGGACAGTCCTGACCACTCAGTCACTCAGGTAAGAAAGGGCCCAGTGCTCTACAAGGTGGGAACTGAACCCTGGCATGCCAGACCTAGGCAAAGTGAGGCTTGCAAAATAAATGCCTACTGAATGAATGAATGAATGAATGAATGAACGAACGAACGAATGAACAGAAGAAAGCATGGGTGTTACCGCCATCATCAGCAGAAGAGTGGTACAGATAATCCCACAGCTAACACTAATGATGATGATTTCAGGGTGACCCTGAATCCTTGGGGTATCTGATGTGAGGGAGGGCCCCTGTGCTGGTTCAGTGGAGCTGTGTTTGGTGCCCTTTGGTGACACTGTGATCCCTGGCACATGGACAGAGACTAGGGGCCTCAGGGAGCGCTAGAGGGCATGGACATTGCAGCTCCTCCACATAAGGTGAGTCCTGGCACCTGTCACAGGAGAGGGGACTTACCAGCAGATGCTTTTCCTCAAACTTGGCAACCTTGAGCTTGCCCTGGTCCTGGTTCTCCTTGATGGCCTCCTGTATGCATTCATTGAAAGCGTCTAACTCTGCCTTTCTCTTCTCCTGCTGCTTCAGGCCATACTCGAAAATGTTCAGGCAGATGATGACAAATTTGTCCTTGTAGGTAAGTGGCTGTTAAGGAAGCTTGGGGCTCAAGAACAGGCTACTAGGGTTGTGACAAAAATGTTGACAGTTCCTTGCAGAGCATGAAACGCTGAACACTATGGAGGCCACAGGTCGTCCTTCTGACAGAAGGGGAAACAGAGGAGCCAGTGATCCGGGGCTTGCAATCTGGAGCAGAATGTGAAGGTTGTGGCATCTCTGCCTGCACCTAAGGAACTCAGGAACAGGGCTAAAGGCCTTAGAAGAAACTCTCAGAGGACTGGGGTCCAGCGAGAGCTAGAAGAAGCCTGGCCAGGAGATGAGATGGAGTCCCCTTTTTCTTTTTAAAAAATCTCTGGTTAAATTAAAATCTTTTTTTTTTAAATCTTCTGAGAAGGGCCTGTCCGGTGGCTCATCTGAGCTGAAAGAGATACCAGGTGGTCCAGGTGCAAGCCATAGCTCTAATGGTGCTTCTGGGACCCACCCTAGCAAGTTACCTCTCTGGGCCTCAGTGTCCTTCCCTTACCTAAGCTAAGGGCATGGAGGAAGCTACCACACAGAGTCCTTTGGAGGCTGGGCATGGTAGCACACACCTTTAATCCCAGGATTTGTTGGGGGGTGGGGTGGGGGCAGAGGCAGGGAATCTCTGTGAGTGAGTTCTAAGCCAGCTAGGGCTATAATAGTGAGACCTTGTCACAAAACAAAACAAACAAACCAAAAAAGTCCTTGGCAGAGTCCTGGGGCTCAGGCAGGCAACCCCGTAGGTCTTGGGGATGCTGTGTTCAGGAGATGGGATGCCTTTCCACAAATCTCACAGCTTCATGGTGCTTAAGCATAAGTCCCTGAGGAAGAGGGGTGGCCAACACGGTTGAAGCACCATCTTGCCCAACTTACTCTCTTCACAGTGTTTGGGTTCTGGCTAGACCCATTGAGAAAGGTGTCAGATTCAATTCAGCCACCGATGTCTAGACTCTGCCTTTAGAATCTCACCAAAGCTGGCCAGAGGAGCTGGGAGGGCCATGGATGGAGGCTCTCACATAGAAGCCATCACAGGGTCAGCCAGCCATGTACTCGCCCACGCCCAAGCCAGGAAAAGGACAGCTGCAGGCACCATGACATGGGACAGTGCAGTCGCTTCTCATTCCAGGGTAATCCTGATCATTCCCAAATCTCAATTCCAGTTTCACATCTTATTCCCAAATGACACTTCCTTTATTAGAGATTCATCCCTGTAAGTTTTCTGGAGGTTGACATCAGTGTTGGTGGCCCACAGACCTATCTGGGACCAGCTGTCTCAACTCAGAGCCCTCTGCTTCTGAAGGCCCATGTCCTAGAGGTGCCCTCCATCTCCCTCTTACCACTGAAGCCCATGGTTTGGCTCTCAGGACCACCGCCGCTATATATATGACAAGTGACATCTTCAGGCTCTGACCAGGTAGGGGACAAATACAAGCTCTTAGGCTGCACAGATGAGTGATCCTGTACAAACTTCTTACCCTGGAGATGTGCTTAAGGGGATGTGGCTCAAGAGCAGTAACGTAGCCAGTGGAGACCCTTGGCGTAGAACACTCCCTACTCCTTCCTCAGAAAACCCAGCTTCCCGGGCATGCCAGACCCAGCCAGCAGCTGTCACACAATGTGTCTGCAGAAATCTGGACAGCGCTGCCCCACAAAACTCAACTGGTGTAGCTGGAATGGCTTTTTGCATACATGTAGCCAGCAGAGATTTAACGACTGGGGTCTCACATGAATGATGGGGAAACTGAGGTACAGTGTCAAATGAACTTGCCCAAGGCAAGCTGGCAGTACTTGGACCAGGCCTGCACCTGAAGAGGCAGCAGTGACCCAGAAAGGATATGTCTCAAGGAGCTCACCAACACCAGGCAGGTAGGACAGCTTGTTGCCCTCCACATCCTCAGAATACATGCTGTCAAACAGGAAGGAGCCATCCAAGTGCTCCATGAACGCCATCTGTGGATTCAAATATCCAGACATAGTGACCCAGAGCCAGGCTCCTGGGAGGGTGGAGGCAGCCAAGGATTCCTGCGGGGGACATGGCACCTGAGCTGCTGCCCTCCCTCCCAGGAAGGCAAGTGTGTGGCGGTGCTCCAGGCACAGGGAGGATGTACGCAGAGGTGCAGCAGATATAGCCGCAGGCTGTTTCTAAGAAGTGGCCTACGGCTCTACTGAGGTTCATAGGGGACTGGGGCTGGTCGTAAGGGAGCCAGCAAGGCACGGCCACAAAGTCGGAACCCTAGCGCTGAAAACCAAACTGTGACTGCATGGGATGGGAAACAGCTTGATGGCCTTCAGTAAAGGAGTCACTGGAGCCAAGTATTTTTAGGACAGTCTCTTTGGGCTTGGGGGTGGGGGATGGGGACTGGGCTGAGCTGCCTCTGGACATGGTGATAGGGGCCCTGCAAGGCAGGGAGTATGTGCTGGGTCCTGTGGCCACAGTATGCCTTACAAGTTTTGGGGTTCTGGGGATCCCTGTGGATCTTTGCTTAATGTGACCAGCACTCTCATGGTACTTCTGTGTCCAGGGCAGGTCAGCTGTCTGTGTGGTACCTTGTGCTCCGCCAGCTTTTCCCGCTGGGCCTTCTCGGCCTCCAACCGGGCCTGCATCTGTGCCTCCTGGTGCTTCAGCTCATCAATGCTATACTGATGCTTTATCTTCGCCATCTCTTTCTGACCCAGGAACAAAAAAGGTACCGTTACCAAAGGATATCTGGTCCCTCCGGCCACACATCCTTGGGCCTCGTGAGCATGGCCAGTATGTTGGAGGGTATCTTTCATAAAAGCTGGGAAAGGCACGGGGCCTTGGAGATGATAATGCCTAATTCTTTCCAGGCAACCTAAGATTAGGGGAATCACAGAACTGGGGGTGCTCCAAGAGCCTGCCCTGAAGCAGTCTGTGGTGCCCCTGGCCCCTTCCTGAGTTCTATGGTACCAGCCTGAGATCAGACATTGGGGGTAGAGGGGAGTTCCATTGCCTGCTTGATAGAGTTCAGCTCTTATGAACTTTTACTCGTTATTTATTTTGAATCATGGCAGGCCACGCAGGCCACGTGTGCTTCTGCCCTTGCTGGGAACTTCTAAGTATCCAGGAGACAATGCCTGCACACAGGCCTTGTTACTGCAGATGTAGGGCTGCCCTGCGATCTTTTCCCAGTGCTTGGGAATATAAGGCCAGACCTCACACATGCTAGGGTGAGTGCTAGATTTTGGAACTACACCCCTAGCCTCTGTCCTGTGCTTTTGAAAGCGCATCATACACCCAAGCTTTTGAGACCATGACGTGTTTCAAATTAGCACCTAAATCTCGGTTTCTTAAGTTAAGGGTTGCTATCCCAATATTAGATAGAGTAACTGAATGTGGAGGTCACACACAAACATACACACACACACACACACACACGATTGGCAACAATCAAAGTTTTATGAACTTAAAATGATCAAAATTTAATTTAAAATCAAGTGTACAATGGGCCCCAGATGCTTCTGGCCTTGTTAAACCATGCTGCATTAGATGACCTCATGATAGTCTCACTTCTGAGTAGAAAACACGGACACCCTGTGCACACATGGCTGTCGTTTGCCATGCTACCTGACCCCAACCTGCACCCCGGACTTGAGACAGTGTTTTCTATACAAGGCCTGCTGTTATAGAAACATAACTGTTTAATCGTAGAAAATAATGACTTTTAATATTTTCCTACCATCATTCTTTGGGCTGTAGATATCATCATCATCATTATTTTCAATTGTATTATGTGAGGCTGTTTGGTTTTAAAAATGCTGTTTGAGTTGCTGACACATTTCATTAAATGAATTTTGACTTGGGATTAGGACAGAGTTCCCAAAATTTTCTTTTAAAATTGTATTATTATTGTGTATATATGGTGTGATTGTGTGTGGGAGCATGAGCCAAGGGGCAAATGTAGATCAGGGGATAATCTTGTGGAGTTACTTCTCTTTCCAGACTTACATAGGTTCTGGGGCTTGAGCTCAAGTTTCTAGGCTTACAAAGCAAGCACCTTTAACCCATCTGCTGGCCCCTCAACAATTTCTGAAATGGCTATAAATGTAATTCTACTATTTTGTTCTATGTATTTATCCAGAGCAGTTCTTATTATTGAGAATTAGAAAATCAAAATATTAATCAACTCCTAAAACCATTGAAGAGTCTCTGCATCTTGCAGTTTATATAGCTAATCAAGATTTAAAGTTTGTTTAAGACAGGGTCTCTCTGTGTAGCTATGGCTGGCTTAGTACATACTAGACAGGACCAGGCTGACCTCAAACTCACAGAAATCCACTTGACTCTGCCTCCTGAGTGCTGGGATTAAAGGCGTGCGCCACCACACCTGACCTTCATTTTTTTTAGATTTCGTTTATTGTGTGTATGAATATTTTGCCTGCATGCTCGGATGTGCACCATATGTATACCTTGTGCCTGTGGAGGTCAGAAGAGGATGTCTGATCCCCAGGGACTGGAAGGGATTCAGTTATAGATGACTATGCACCTCCATCTGTATGCTGGGAACTGAACCCAGGTCCTCTGCAAGAGCAGCAAGTGCTCTTAACCGCTGAGCCATTTCTCCAGTTGTTTAATTTAAAATTTTTGAGATTTGGGGGCTGGAGAGATGGCTCAGTGGTTAAGAGCATTGCCTGCTCTTACAAA
>LOEQ01001110.1:4292-14431 GCA_001685075.1 Bramus lutescens | reverse complement strand
TGCTCCCACCTAGCCACTGTGACAGAGTATTCTTAAAGCATGAGTCAGAATAAACCTTTCTTCTCCCAAGTGCTCTGCTCATGTGTCTTGTCACAGCAACAAGGCAGAAACTAGCCCAGTACCCTATTCCAGTGCCGTGAGTCACACTGGCATCACCTTTGATGGGATGCTAATGGCTAGCTTGTTGCTTCGTTTGCAGCACATCCCTTGGATCTGTGGGTGTGCCCCAGTGGTAGAGAGTGTGCTTAGTGTATGTAAGGCTCCAGGCTCATTTCCAGTCTCCAAACCAAACCAAACCTACAACCTTCAGAGCAGATGAAGCCAAGTCCCGTTTTCAACCCCAACACTTACCAATTCTCTGTGCCTTTTGGAACATGTCACTGGTCTGTAAACCTGGCAAATTATCACTCCCTCACAGTGTTATGATAAGATTTCAATGAACAGTGTATGGGTTGGCATATGATAAGCTCTGAGTACTTGTATGTCATTTCTGAATCTCATAGCAGTCCTGCACAGTCACTGCTAACCCATATTTTACACGTGAAATGACTGAGGCTTAAAACCAAGGTGAACAAACATTCCCTAGGTCTTGACTAATAAATTGCGAAGTAGGCATTTGAGCCTAGATCTGAATGACCAAAAAGCCTCGGGCTTTTATCAAGGCTGCTATTGATTGAACCTTGGTCTTGTGAGAAAGAACATGGAGATCTTGGGTCAGGCAAGCAGGGTATCTGACCCTGGCCTAGGTCTGCAGTTTTAAGCCTATGCTGATTTTTACAAGCTTAGGATCCCAGGGACAGACTCCTTCCACATCTCCTGCCTTCATCCCATCTCTCATTTTAGGAGCTTGTTGTACTCATTAGCACCTGAAATGAAGAGAAGTAAAGAGAGCAGAATGAGGAAGAAGAGCCAAATGTAAAAACTTACCATCAGCTCTTTGCTGCTTTTGAGGAAAAGAGGCCAGAACTCTTGTTATTGATGGAATTTGTTTTCTATTCAGTTCAAGTTGTGAGGAATTGCCAGTGATCATCTATTTCCACTGTAAAACTGCTAGGGGTGGAAAATGTGCATATAATGCAGCAGAAGCCAGGGTCCCGCCCACCTTGCTGGATTTCTTGTTCTGCAGCACTGCCTCTTGTAGTGGGCAGGTTAGAGACCCACAGCGGGTGCAAGAGCTAGCCACAGCTATGACCTGCTGCCCTAGCATCCTAGTCCTGAAAGATCTGGGATATTTTATCTTTTTGGTTTTTTTTAAACAGGGTTTCTCCGTGTAACAGCCCTTGCTGTCCTAGACCAGACTGGCCTCAGATTCACAAAGATCCACCTGCCTCTGGCTCTTGAGTGCTGGGATTAAAAGCATGCACCACCACCACCTGGCAAAAGAACTGGTTTACTGTGGACCATTTTGCTGGCTTTTCTTGGTGTGCTTCATTCTTTTTTCTTTTAATAATTTATTTATTTTTATTTTGTGTGCCTTGGTGTTTTGCCTGCATGTATGTCAGGTGTGTGAGGGTGTCAGATCTTGGAGTTACAGACAGTTGTAAGCTGCCATGTGGGTGCTGGGTATTGAACCCAGGTCCTTTGGAAGAACAGTCAGTGCTCTTAACCACTGAGCTATCTCTCCAGCCCTGTGCTTCATTCTTATAGAGCTGTGGGGTTCCTAGTTTTGTAAACAAGGATGCCAAGCAGTTAGAGATTTGTAGCCAGTTCTCTTCTGTGTCCTACAGAAGCTTCTGGAACTTGCTGATCAGTGGCATCCTGTCCATCATATAAAGAACAGAATTGCCAAGTTGGAATGGGGCTGGGACTTTCCCCAAGGTACCCAGGCACAGGAAGCCTTGCTTCTGAAATGACATTTATCTGTTTACTGTGGAGATGGCCTCCTCTGTGGATGCGGAAGACCTTGGATGTCATCCTGGACAGCCACCTTCAGTGATACAACTTTCCCCATTAAGGCAGGGGAACAGATTTAAGCCAAATACTGCGAATCCCAGTGGTACATCTCTTACAAGTGTGACTTACAAGTTCTGTGGCAGAGCCTCCCTTTTGGATAGAAACACAAAACCCAAGATGACAGCCTGACTTTCTTGGGATCCAGCCAAGTAAACAATTTGAGATGACCCTCACACTTAACTAGCTAACACTTTGGGCTGTAGTCCAAAATCATTATGGAATACAGTTAAAATTGTTCCCTCCGAAACCCTCTGGCTATTTATTTGAATTAGTGATGTTATGCCAATGACAGCCGTGGAGACCATTCTGTAATTAGAAGTTGCCTTGAACTTCACAAGAATGGTGTTCCTCTGTGTCTTGGGCGCCTTTGTACCGCAGTTCTCACAGCTGTACCTTATTCTTGCTTCTTGTTCAGTCATGGCTCATTTCTCTTCATGAAGCCCCTTCCCAGTTCTACAGTCAGAGTTCTGGGCCCTGAGTGTGGGGACTGGTCTGAAATCCAAGCTCTTTCTCTTATCAGGAGTGTGGATTTTTGGAGAAGTTACCTCTTTTTCTTGAATCTTGTCTTCTCATTTACAAACTGGGTCTGCTATTTACTGAGTGGAGTCATAAAGCTTCTGTTTGTTGAAAACCTTTGCTGTGTGCCAGTTACTCTGACTGTTTAACATGTATAAGCTCATCTAAGTAATAGATGCCCCAAATGAAATTCCTTGGTTTAAAAAATTATCTTTAATTTTTTAAATTTTTATATGTTTGAGTGTTTTCCCTGAATGTATGTGTGTGTACCATATGGATACATGGTGCCCTTGGAGATCAAGAGAAGGTATTCGATCCCCTAGAACTGTAGTGTGAGCCACCAGGTAGATGCTGGGAATTGAACCCCAGCCCTCTGTGAGAGGAGTAAATGCTCTTAACTGCTGAACCTTCTCTCCAGCCAGAAAGTCTTTGTTTTTTTTATAGTATATTTCCCTTTTTATCTCCAGCTGGTCTCAAATTCACTGCCCTCCTTCCTTAGCCCTCTGAATGTTGGCTCATTCCTGCTAGCTCTATGTATTATAAGATTTTCTTAAACTTTTTTTTTGAGAATATTGGCTATTTCAGTCTTAGCACACACTTTAAAATTCCAGCACTCAGGAGGCAGAGGCAGGAGGATCTCTGAGTTTGAGACTACCCCGGTCTACAGAGCAAGTTCTAGGACAGCCAGAAGTATGTAAAAGAGACCCTGTCTTGAAAAACAAACAAGAAAAAAATTTAAGTTTGACAGAAATTTTCTTATATTGTTTATTCAGTTAGGATCAGAATTGTAGTTGCTGTATAATGTCATATTTTGTTTGTTTGACTGGGATGTACTAAGGCACAGTATTAGTTTACTGATATGTCTCATGGCTCTTTTGATTTATGGACTCTTCATCCAAGTGTTTTTCATTGTAGTTTATGTGCTAAAGAAACTAGGACATTTTTCCGTAGTGTTTCCCACAGTCTAGATTTTTATTTTATTTTATTATTTCTCTCTGTCTCTCTCTTTGGGGTTGGTGTTGCACATATATGGAGGTCACAGAATGGGTTTGTGGAATTTACCTCTCCTTCCCTTTACTTGGGTTCTGGGATCAAACTCGAGCTGTCAGGCTGGATGGCAAGTGCTTTACCCTTTATAGCTGAGCCAACTCACCAGGCTTATTTTTTTGTTGTTGTTGTTTTTGTTTTTTAATTAACTGAGCCATAGTCTGGACTTCGCTGACCGTATCTCCATGGCGTCATTTAGCATGTTCCCATTTCCCTCTGCCCTGCATATTTTGTGTAAGTTGGAAGTTGAATGTAGAGATTGATCAGATTCAGGATTAGGTGTTTTGTTTTTTTTGAAAATGGGGTCTCATGTAACCCAGGGTGTCTTGAATCAAGGGTGGCCTTGAACTCCTGATCCTCTTGCCTCAGCTTTTTAAGTACTAGAATTACAGGTATAGGTGTAATATGTCAAACCTTGTTTGGGGTCCAGTTTTTGACAGACTTATTGCAGAGATTGAATAGTTTTCTTTCAGGCAGCTCTTAATATTGGGTAGTCTTTCTGTTTGAAGTGTTAGCAGCCAGCCATTGGTGGTCAGTACCTACATATACACTCATTTGATAGGAATTGTAAAATGGTTTCTGTCTTAGTTACTGTTCTATTGCAGTGAAGAGATACCATGACTAAGGTAACTTATGAGAAAAAGCATTTAGTTAGGGGCTTACTTACAGTTTCAGAGTGTTAGTCCTTTATCATCATGGTAGGGAACATGGTGGCAGGCTGGCATGGTGCTGAAGTAGCAGCTCAGAGCTTTTACATCCTGATCCACAGACAGCAGGCAGAGAAAAAGAGACACTGGGCCTGGAGAGGACTTTTGGAACCTCAAAGCCCATTCCCAGTGATACACCTCCTTCATCATAGCCATGCCTCCCAATCCTTCCCAGACAGTTCACCAACTGGGAACCAAACATTCAAACATATGAGCCCATGGGGGCCATTCTCATTCAAACAATCAGAGTTTCTAAATTAAGCTTAATTATTTTGAGGACTGTTTCTTATGATGCCTATCACAGGCTATGTACCAGAAAGTCTCAGTAAGTACTAGTGATAATGAAATATTGGACCGGGATTACATCTTAGAGGTATAGTACTGTCTAGCATGCCAGACCCCAGATTTCATCCCATAGAGCACAAAATAATAATAATAATAATAATAACAATAATACAGCAAAGGGCAAGAGCAACAAGTCCCAAACAATAACTAGAAAATGCTTGTCCTTCAGTAGACTTGTTCACTGATTAGTTACTGCGAAATGGTTCTCCCTAGGAGAGGAATGAAGTCATGCCTTAAGCTCTGTGCCTTTTCTGTTATCCAGAAGTCCAAGCTTTAGTTGTAGTTTTTGTCGCTGAGTTGTTACCTGATATGAAGAGCACTGAGGGGTGTCAGGCAGCCTGGGTGCAGACTGTAGCTACCACTGTGCAGGGAAGTGATGGAGGAGGCCTCAAACTTGAGCATTCTCTTCAGCTGTACAAGCAAACTGCCAGCTTTTTGTCTGGAGTCAGTCTCTGCACCCATAGTAAGCATTGCTAGAGAGGGAGCTTGAGACCAGAGAGGTTGCCTCACTCTGAAAGTCTTGGGGAAGGGTTAGTTCAGGTGGGAGATGTCTTAGAAGCTGCCTACATACCAAACCTTTATGTGACTGCTTTCATACTGAGCAGCTGTGTTATAGCTATTAGTGAAGGGCTCTGGCCAGGAAGTCAGGTAGATAAGGGTACATGCTCATGCACACATGTGTGTGCACGCATGTGCATGCACATCATATCATTTCTTTGGGTCTCATCTTCCCAGTGTGACAAAAGTGACACTAAAAAATTCCCACCTTAGTCTTAGGGTAAAGACTACATAAGTAAGAGGCGAGACATCTTGTTATTTTAAAAATTCAGTCAAGGAGGCTCAGCCATTACTTCTGGCTGGACAGATTTGTGAGCTATACACATACAATATACATAAATAAAAATAAAAGTCTTTGTCGGGCTGTGGTGGTGCACTTTAATTCCAGCACTTGGGAGAAAGAAGCAGGTGGATCTCTGTGAGTTCTGGGCCACCCTAGTCTATAGAGCAAGTTCCGGAACAGCCAGGACTGTTTTACAGAGAAATTCTTCCTCAAATAAAATAAAATAAAAAGGATTTATTAAAAAGAACCCAGTCAGGATTTGTTGATATTGACTTATACTTCTGCAATTCGCCCCTGTGTGCTTATGTGTGTGGGACTGGAAGTGGAGTCTGGAGAGGGCTGCAGTGTCATGAATCTCATGGTCTCTTCTTGAGAACCTTGTCACAGTCTGAATGCCTGTCTTAACCTTCTGTGTTGCCTCTCCTGTTAGTCATTTATTGCATAGAATATGCTAGTCAGGTTGTTGTCAGTCTAATGAGGAATGCAGCTTTGGACTGCTGCAGTGAAATCAAAGATCCCAGTGTCTCAGAGGTAGAAGTGCCATGGGTTGCCAAGGGCAGCATCATCCCTTCCAGGGCACTCTGCCAGGTGGCTTCCAGCCCAGCTTTGTGTGTTTCAGGGATGAGAAGCTCCTCACTGCCCACAGCACATCCACTACTGCTCTCTTCTCAGGAGAGAGGTCTTTCTTAATTTTATCTGAAACCTGTCTCCTCATTTCACCCTGCCAGTCGTTGGCGCTCTTTCCATTGTACCGTAGAGCATGAAGGACAACAGAGGGGAGTGCTCTTGACAGCGTACCTGGAGCAAGCTTCCCGGAGCTGACTTGCAGTGTAGTGAAACTTAGCCAACCATGTGGCACTGCCTTTGTGTGAAGACAGCAGCAGGAACAATTTTTAACATGACAGAAATTATCTATTAAGCAGTGTCAGACTCAGGTGGACTGGTGTGACATGTGGGAAGCCATTGCAGGAGCTCTGCAACCTTTCTATGTGCCCCTCACCATATAGCTCTTTCTAATGTCCTTTGTTAGGCCCCTGCATGTGAACACTGCATTATTTAGTGCCATTTAGCCTAGCGCTTTCTCATTCCTACAGTCTGCAGGAAGAGACTGTAACATATGGGCCGTGTGTCAATGCTGGGCAGTTTGTCAGCCTTAGATAGCTGTTAGGGAGCTGAGAGCTGGTAATGTCAGCGGATAGTTCAGAGTCTTAAGACAGAGTTCTTAATCACCAGGAAAGACTCTCCCCAGTAATGACACAGACAAGCAGGAAAGAGCCTTTGTTTCATCTGGCTGGATGTACTTGCACCCATCCATTCTCACTGGATTCCCCTGACCCGAGCACAGGGTGGCCAGATGTGAAGCACCCAGTGCAGCAGTGTACTCATTAGCGTGGATATTGACATATGGGCTTCCATTTCTATCTCTTAGCAAAGACACAAGCAAAACTGCCCATGTTCCCTGCATGGGATTCTAGTAGAGTGCTTGCTTTGGGAAGTGGATTTGCTTTGGGAGGGGAGGGCATGTTGAATGGCTTGTGCTGGGTAGCCAGGTTACTCTGGAAATATGTACCTCTGTACTCAGCTCCCTTCTTTATTCCTAAAGCTCCAGGGACAGAGTCTCCACCTTCCTTTCTGTCCCCTGGCTTTTGTTACAAATGACATAGGACAAGGAGCTGAGTGGACATTATGAGAAGTCAGGGCAGTTCTGGCTCCTCATATTAGGAGGCAACTTTAGACAAGATGGAAGAACTGAAGATTTGGGCCCCTACCTGACTCTCATTTATTTGTTTGTTTGTTTGTTTATGGTTTTTCAAGACTGGGTTTCTCTGTGTAGCCCTGACTGTCCTGGAACTTGCTTTGTAGACCAGGCTGACCTCAAACTTAGAGATCTGCTGGAATTAAAGATGTGCACCACCCCCACCAACCTCCGTTTTTTTGAGACAAGATTTTATTATGTGGCCTTATGGTACTCTCTGGCTATATAGACAGGCTGGTCTATTTCAGATTCACAAGTACTAGGATTAAAGATCTGCACTACCACACCCAGCTTGTGTGTGTGTGTGTGTGTGTGTGTGTGTGTGTAATGGTACTGGTTATCAAATCTAGGGTTTTATATATACTAGGTAAGTACTGTAACACGGAGCTGCACTCCAGTGTATGAACCTAAACACATGCTTTCTCTCTCTCTCTCTCTCTCTCTCTCTCTCTCTCTCTCTCGTGTGTGTGTGTGTAATCTTTGAATATGTTTTATTCTTTGAGAATTTCATAGCTGCATATAATATATTCTGGTCATATTAACCTCTAATCCCAGATCCACTGCCATCCCCACTAACCCCTTTTTCAACTTTATGCTTTTTTTTTTTTTAAATAACCTACATAGCTTGTTCTTTCTGTATAGTCACGGTGTGGAGCCATCCACTGAAACAATGAGGGGCCATACCCTGAGAAAAACTGACTCTCCCTCACTACCCTTCTCTGTCAGTAATTCTTAAGCCCTGGGTGGGGGCTTGTGAGCACCCTCCCCATGGTAAAATATTGTGCAGATCTTGTGCAAGTAACTGTAACTACTGTGATTTCGTGGATGCAGCTGCTGTCATGACCAGAAAACACTGTTTTGCCCCAGCCTTCCCCAACCTCTGGCTGGTATATTCTTTTTGCCTGAGTTAGGGCTCTTAACCCTCAAAACTTGAAAGCATGAAGAAACATAGAGAAGTAGAGAAAATATCATTCTCTGACTACCTGTAGACATTTCTGTAAATGTGTTGGCCTGTGTATTTCCTTCTTGTATTATTAATGAATTTTTAGTTATAGAGATGATGCTGTAGATAGGTTTGTGCCCTATTTATTCCCCATTTAACATGTGATGTGCATTTTATGGTGAAAAGTGCTTATAAACGCTTTTTTGCTTTCTCATTTTGCCTTTCCTGGGATAGAACACAGAACTTTGCGTGTGCTAAGCTAGCCCCTATTCTTGAGATATATCCCTTGTCCTCAATATCATTTAACGTGGCTATATAATGTGCAATCGTTACTGTTGCTTCAATGTTAGTCGTCTGGATTGTTTTGTTTCTCTTTTTCCATGTTGCTGTAATAACTGATGCAGCAATCTGAATCTCAGTTCTTAAATCTCTATCTGATTTTTAGATTATTTACTTATAATAAATTCTTTCAAATGGAATTATCAGGTTGTGAAACATAGCATTTATTTACTTATTTGCTATTTATTTATAGACAGGGTGTCTGTATGTATCTCAGGCTAGTCTCAAACTCAAAATTCTCTGACCTTAGCCTCCTGAGTACTGGGATTACAAGTGTGCGCCACCACTCTCAGCTAAATATATCCATTTTTATTAGAACTTGATTTTTTTAACATTTGGAAACAGGATGCTGCTCTTTTGGAAACAGGATGTCAAAATGTAGTTTAGGCAGCCTTTGAACTTGCAACCTTCCTGTCTCAGCTTCCCAAGTGTCCAGGTTTGCCTTCTGCACCACTGTGTGCAGTATCCTAACTCTCCAGGGGAAAACATCAAGTTGCTTTAATATTTGCTCAGCCTTTACTGGCAGCCAGCCTAATCTGCCCTAGGCTGGAGTGGGGTATCATATATACAGAAGGCTGAAAAGACTTTCCACAGTTTTTAGGACATATTCCAAAGATGTTAAATGTTAACTGGGCTGTAAGCAGGTGAGGACTGTTTAGTATACACAGACAGAGGAAGGGCAGCAGGGAGCTGACAGGCCTGTGGATAGAACACAGGCTCACACTAATAGCAGTGGGAAATCATATAGAGGCTCCGCACAGGCCAGGAACGTGATGAGATTTGTATTCTGGAAAGGTCACTCTAGCAGTAAAGTAGAAGGTGGATTTGGCAAGGCAGGAAGGATGACTTCCTTCAGCTACGACTCTTGCACAAGACAGGCTGCACAGGCAGCGAATCCAGTGCTTCAGGTTCACTTCATTGTTAGGGGAAAGTACATTTCATTTAAATTTCTACTTCTTGAGCTCCTGCTGAGATCGGATATTCTTATGTCAATTTGCCATATTGTTCCCTTGTGTGGGACTTGCCTCCTGTGACCTAAAAGTTATTCATACAGAAGGACTCTGTCATCACGGGCTGCAGAAATGGTGGTGTCCTATGTACAATTCAGTTGTATGTCAGAGCTCATAGACTTACAGGAAGGGCAGCTGGTTGGTCCTCCTCTGTCCTCTCTGGCCCCTTAAGTTACCTCCTAAAGCAGGCACCAGGACCAAGGCCTTGGAAATCACAGCTCAACAGGCTTGGGCTTGCTAACTGGAAATAGCTGTTAAAGTGGAATAGAGAAGGTCACATTTGGGTTTGGAGGAAGGGGCTCAGGGTGTGCTAAACTCAGTTAACTTGGGGAGGGGACCTTTCTGACAAGGAGCAGTTTTTACAGTCAGAGATCAGTTAAGGCTGTACCTGTCTGCAGGTTACAAGCATTTGTAGAGTGGGAGGATGTGTGTACCTTCCCATGCCTGACTCCCAGCTCAGCTGCCACTCCAAAGTTAACAGCATCTATTTGCGGACCTTGCCTATCAATATATTTAGTAGTTTTCTAGATAGCTTCCATGGCTTCCTCAGGTATTTTCAGACAGGGACTTGCTGAGACTGTACTAACTAGAAAATCTTTTTTTAATTATTTATTTATTACGTATACAATATTCTGTCTCTGTGTATGCCTGCTGGCCAGAAGAGGGCACCAGACCTCATTAC
>LOEQ01001109.1:749517-762188 GCA_001685075.1 Bramus lutescens | reverse complement strand
TAGTTCCAGGACAGGCTCCAAAGCTACAGAGAAACCCTGTCTCGGAAAACAAAAACAAATTGTTTAGGTTTATTTAATTTCATGTACATGAGTAATTTGCCTACATATATGTATATGTGGCATGTGCAAACCTTGGAGGCCAGAAAAGGGCACTGGGTCCCAGACACTGGAGTTACAGATGGTTGTCAGTCACCATGTGGGCACTGGGAACCAAACCTTGATCCTTTGCAAGAACAATAGGTGCTCTTAACTGTTGGACTTAACTCTCCAGCCCCCTCATTACCTGATTTTTTACCTTTTAAAATGTTTTTCATCACCTGATTTTAAAAATAACTTCTTGCTCACAAATAATTTCAACTTGAGTGAGCTGAGCAGGCTCAGAGCTCACTGCCAAAATCTCTCTCCTCTATGTTTTGTTTCCTGAAACTCTCAGCACAAACCGAATTTGTTTCATCAAATGCTGATCTACTCAAACAGCACCCCCCCTTGTCCTCTTTGAAGGAGGATATTTCATGGTTTTTTTAATGTGCTAAGTCACCCTTATGTTGCTAATCAGCCCAAATTGGTTGTAATATGATATCCTTTTCATGTATTGCTCCCTGTTTGTAAATACCTGGTTTCATATTCTTTCTACCTTTGTTCATGAGTAAAATTGTCCTTAATGTTTCCATTTTCACAAGGTCCTTGTTCTTCTTAGTCATCCTTTTCTGAATCTCACGTCCCTTCCCCATCTCTCATACAGTAGCAGAACTTAAATTCCAGCATTATGCGTGTGCATGTGTGTATGTGTGTATGTGTGACCGTGTGCTATAGCACACGTGAGATCAGAGGGCAGCTTGCTGGAGTCAGTTCTCTTCCTCTGACCGTGTGGGTCCCCGTGACTGAAATCAGGTAGGCAAGCTTGGTGGCAAGCACCTGAGCCATCTTGCCTGCCCAAGTTCTATCTAACATTTGTGCAATAAGCATTTTGGCCACTGAACAACTTCCCAAATTCCAACAGTTTACTCTTCTGGTTAGATTAAGAAAATACACAACCCAGAGTTTGATAACTGTTCAAATTAACTAAAAAATATGTTTATAAAATTGAAAAATAAATCAGCCTGCATGAGAAAGCCATGATAGGATTTATTCTGGAAACCTTACCTTGGTAATGGGCCTGATGGGGGAGTCATCCCATAGTCTTCATATCTCTAGAAGAAATGGAAAAGAACACAAAAATAAATATTAATACTCATAAAATGACAGTATCAAGCTTACAAACTAAGGTCAACTTTCAGGAATATTATTATTGTTATGCCGTCACTGAGGAGTGTTTCACTATGCTGCCTTAGCTAGCCCGAACCTTAGTATGTAGAGCAGGCTAGTCCTAAACTCAAGCAATTGCCTGTCTCTTCCTCCTGAGTGCTGGGATTAAGGGAGTATACTACCACACCTAGCAAGGACTGTTTTTGCTTTGTCTGTTGTTGATTTTTGCTTTGTTTTGAGATAGGGTCTCTACACAGCCCTGGCTGTCTTGGAACTCACTATGTAGACCAGGCTAGCCTCAAACTCACAGAAATCCACTTTCCTCTACCATACGACTACTAGGATTAAAGATATGCACTACAGCACCAGGGAAGAACCGTTTTCTTATTATAGCTTAGCATGCAACCGGGATCCTCTACCAGAAAGCAATAATGCAAGTTTTTCAATTGATGGACTTATTTATAATTTTATTTTTTACTTTATGTGTAAGGGTGTCTCGCCTGCATGTACATCTGTGCACTACAAGTATGCTGTGTCAGCAGGGTCAGAAGGCGGCACTGGGTTCCCTAGAACTGGAGTTACAGACAGCTGTGAGCCACCATGTCTAACTGACAGACTGTCTCCCCTCCTATAAGCTGACTCAGCACACTACTGACTGCTTTTTTTTTTGACTATGTTTAAGCCTTTTAATTTCATGCCATCCCATTTGACATGTCTTGGAATTATTCTGTGTGCTATTGATGCCAATTTTTAGAACCAAAAATTTCAAACTGGAAGACTAAGGCTGCTACAACACTAAAGGCTTCCGATGGAAAAGGAATGCTTTCATTTCTTCTGGGTAAAAACTGAGTAAATGGATGGCTGGTTCATCTAGTCAGGGTCTCATTGGCTTATTAAGAGCTGCCTGGCTGCGGACACAGTGTTAAAGAATATCTCCATGCCTGGCCTGGACAAGGGCCTGGATTTAATGCCCGCCACTGCCAGAACCATAAGCAATCTGGGCTAGGGATGTAGCCCAGTGGCAGATCACTGGTCTGACACATTCCAGATCAGAGCACAACTCCCAGCAGTAAGATAAAAGCAACCGTCAAACTGTTTGTCTTTTTTCTTTTCAGTGGATAACATTCCCATAGTTTATTGGGTTAAAATCTTTGTTAGCATAGAAAGTAGTGGATTTCAAGCTGGGTGGTCGTGGTGCATGCCTTTAACCCCAGCATTAGGGAGGCAGAGGCAGGAGGATCTCTGAGTCTGAGGCCAGCTTGGTCTACGTAATGAGTTCCAGGACAGTCAGGATTACACATAGAAACACTGTTATTAAGACAAAAGGAAGGAAGAAAAGAGGGAGAGAGGGAGAGAGGGAGAGAGGGAGGAAGGGAGGGATTTCACGGGGGCATCTCATGCGTATGTGTCATTACACTTTGTTCCTTTCTGTCACTTCCAGCCCTTCCTCCCCTCAAACAGCCTCTGCTCCTGCTTCCATGTCACGTGCATTCCACTCTCTCCTTCTCTTGGGACCTCTTCCTGCCCCTCACGGTCCTGTTCTACGTCCACGCTCTACATATACATAAAAATATAAACCTAGATTCTATACACAAGAGAAAGAATGCTACTTATTTTTCTAAGGCTGGCTTTTTGCTTAACATAATGAGCTCTGGTTCTATCCATTTTCCCATGGAGGTCATCACTTTACTCTTCTTTACAGCTGGATAAAGTCCCGTTTCCTAGCGCACATCTTCGTCTGTTCACTAGCTGACAGGCACGCAGGCTGGCTCCGTTCAGTAGTCACGTGAACCATGCAACACTTCAGGACCGAGGAGCCACCATTGTGGTGACGATGTCCGTTTCCATTCCCATCACAGATAAGGGTTCCTGACTCCCCACATCTACCTCAGTGTTTGTGTCCCCTGTCTGTCCATCTGTTCTTCCTTCCTTCCCTTGAGACAGGGTCTCACTATGTAGCTCTGGCTGCACTAGAAGTCACTATGGAGATGAAGCTAGTCTGAGCTTACACTGATCTGCCCGCCTTTACTGAGATTAAAGGCATGCTCCACCACACCTAGCTGATTATCCAGATACGAATCCCTTGTCTCACGTGATCTGAAGTAGTTTAATATTTATCACTGGAAAGCTACGTTTAATAGTAAGAACAGTAACGACTAGATGGGATGGTATTTCTCCCACGTGAATGCAGCTGCTCACACTGAGCCATTCTGCATCTCTTGTCATGAAGGAAATAACCTGTGTTGAAAGAATCACACGAACCTCAGAGATAAAGATTCCATACATACACATACATATGCATACACACATATCTGGAGAGATAGATAAGACACCGTAAGGATTATCTTACCATGGGTTTAAAAAAAATCAGAAAAACCCAGTGTAAATACTCAGCAACCACTGAATTTACATTGTCACCTATTAACGTCTCTCCAGAGTTAACAGGTCACAAAGCATTTAGTGAAATCATTTCATCTGAAACTAGTGGTAAGAAGTGTGAGAGCCATTTCCGTGAGTGTGGCTTGTGTGTCCTCAGTGTGAGTGTCATTTCCGTGAGTGTGGCTTGTATGTCCTCAGCGTGTCATTCTGTGAGTGTGGCTTGTATGTCCTCAGCGTGTCATTTCCGTGAGTGTGGCTTGTATGTCCTCAGTGTGAGAGCCATTTCCGTGAGTGTGGCTTGTGTGTCCTCAGTGTGAGTGTCATTTCCGTGAGTGTGGCTTGTGTGTCCTCAGTGTGAGAGCCATTTACGTGAGTGTGGCATGTATGTCCTCANTATGTCCTCAGCGTGTCATTTCCGTGAGTGTGGCTTGTATGTCCTCAGTGTGAGTGTCATTTCCGTGAGTGTGGCTTGTATGTCCTCAGTGTGTCATTTCCGTGAGTGTGGCTTGTATGTCCTCAGCGTGTCATTTCCGTGAGTGTGGCTTGTGTGTCCTCAGCGTGTCATTTCCGTGAGTGTGGCATGTATGTCCTCTCTTGAAGATAATTTGTGGTGGGGGGTGGCTCAGTCAGTAAATCGTTTGCTGTCCAGGTTGGAGGACCCTGAGTTGGACCCAACACCCACATCATAATCCAGATGCATGGTAGCATGCGTTTATAACCCCAGTGCTGGGGAGGTGGAGACAGGAAGAGGATCCCTTTGGCTTACTGGCCAGCCAGCCTCAAAGAACTGATAAGTTTGAGAGAAAGACCCACCTACCTCACCAAAATGGGCAGCTCCTAAGGAACAGTACCTGAGCCTGACCTCTGGTCTCCACATGTATGTGCACCCACATGTACCCACATGTAAACCAGCACCAACCCAATCCTCTACCCATACATATAGCCACATGTGAACAGCACCAACCCCATCCCCCACATACACGCACATGAGAACAGCACCAACCCCATCCCCCACATACACCCACATGTGAACAGCACCAACCCCATCCCCCACCCACGCATATACCCACATGTGAACAGCACCAACCCCATCCCGCACATACACCCACATGTGAACAGCACCAACCCCATCCCCCACATACACCCACATGTGAACAGCACCAACCCCATCCCCTACCCACACATACATCCACATGTAAACAGCACCAACCCCATCCCCCACATACACCCACATGTGAACAGCACCAACCCCGTCCCCTACCCACACATACACCCACAGGTAAACAGCACCAACCCCATCCCCCACATACATCCACACGTGAACAGCACCAACCCAATCCCCCACATACACCCACACGTGAACAGCACCAACCCCATCCCCTACATACACCCACATGTGAACAGCACCAACCCCATCCCCTACCCATGCATACACACCCACACTTGCATACAAAGAAGATTGTGACAAAAACAGACAAGATATAATAAGTATAAATTATGACAACAAAGACATATGAAAGCCCAAAATGTCAGCTTCCAAGATGGGAAACTGACTCTTGCAAATGGTTGTTCTTGTCTGTGCTTGAACTAGCACCTCTGCCCTCCCAGCCTTGGGGACATCTCCAGGACCAGGTGGTCCAATAACAAGTTAAACAATTCAGGTAGTTCCTAGGCTGATCCCTTTACAGAAACAACGAGAACACACCCTGACAACGCATCTCCCCTTCGTGACTCCATAAGGTAGCTAGGAAGATGCTCCCTACATCACCACCCACATCCCTCCCGCACGAAAGGATGCTTCCAACACTAAGAATTAATTGTAGTAGATCAAACTAAGAAGACCGCCTTCAAGTGCCACAGTTAGGTAAAAAACTCAAGCACCATGCCCTGAAGAGAATTCCAGGAGGCCAGTACTTACACTGCAGGGGTTGTTGGCCGTCTGGGCTGGACTGTAGAAAGACCCCCACTGCGTGGCTCGCCTCTCTTCCCTGGAAGGGGTACTGTTCACAGGCAGGCTGGCTGGCACCCCAGGACCGGCTCCCACGGGATTGGTAGGCTGGCTGCTGGGAGCCACGAGGGCGAAGGCATCATCCAGGAGGGAGTGCATTGTCTGGCGTGCCTCCTCGATGGACGGCTGGGGCAGGATGTACTGCGAGGCTGAGAAGGGCAGGCCTGGATACCTGCTCAGCTCAGCAGAGGATGGTGTGTGGACGTCAGCCGGGAGGTCAGGATCAGACTGCACGGGAGGCAAGGAAGAGAATGACATGCGTGCTTCCTTGGGGTGTGGCAGAGAGTGAAACAAAATCCTGGCACAAAGGGGAATTTAACAGTGGTCCTGCAGCATGGGAAAGGGTTTGTCAGTACAATTCAAAGTCATCTACATAATATGTATCACATTTTGTGGGAGACAAAGACTTTAGGTGGAGAAAAACCAAGTGGGCCTATTCAACTATTCAACTTCTTTTCTGTAAAACTCAACTGTGTGAGATGGATTGCAGAATCTGGAGGGAGACATCTTCCCTGAGAGCCTAGGCAGCCACATTTCACACTTCAAAGTGTGCACACTACACAAATCCAGTCAACTTTCCAAGGGTGTGAAAACCGACAGGCATAGCAGACTATCAACAGTCAGAAAACACCCTATCTGTGTGTAAGCAATTCAAATAACAGTTTAAAAATGGCTCACCACAGTGAATAGTGACGAATATTCGGGAATTAAGTCTCTGAAGTAGAGGTATTGGAGGCATCTAAAGTTTAATGTCGTGTACCCACAGTTTAAGAAGCAAGAATCAGAGAAACTGCATGGCTTTTTTTTTTTTAAACTTTCTTCCTTTTCATTTTCTTTATTGAAACAGGGTCTTACTATGTAGCCCTGACTGTCTTTGCCTCTGCAGAGCTTGAATTAAAGCTGTGTGCCCCCATGTCCAGCTCAAGATTTTTTTTTTGCAGTGTGTGTGAGCATATGTGTGTGTGTGTGTGTGTGTCTGTGTCTGTGTACATGCATACACACTGAGCACTCAGATCCCAGTGGAAGGTGCTCACCTAAACTCTGGAACCCCAGCCCTATAGGCCCTTACCATCTCATCCTTAGTGGTCATACTTTTAAAAGGAGAGAGAGAAAGACAGTTTAACTTTTGGAGCAGGACAGACAGGTTCTGATGCTGGAGAGGGTGGTTCCTTTGGGATCCCCCTGACACAGGAATCCTATCAGAAACCCAAAAGGAGAGCCACAAAGTCAGACCTTCCCACTCCTCTGTCTCCCCACTGCCCCTTCACGTCTCAGCCTCTACTGTGAGAATCTGGAAGTCAAGAGTCCTCTTTCCCACATCCCATCTTCTAGCACAGCACTCGACACAGAGACAGAACTCAACAATGAAAACCTGAGGGCCATAACGTTAAGATTTCCTAAGGCGCTTGCTTGGCTGGGAATTTAAATTCTATTCTCTTGAAATCTAGTCTGTTGAGCCCGTTATGATTCAGGGCTGGTTGGTTCAGACATGAACAAACACCAACGTACCCCAGAGAGGGCACCAAACCCCCAATTCTACTCCAGTGTAGTCAATGAGTTTCACTGGGGTGACTTAATGAGAAGCTTAAAGGGGCATGGGCAATTGACAGACAGCTGTGCCATCAAGAAACTCTGCCTCCTGTCAATTATTAATCCTATCCATTCTCCAGAAAGGAGGAGCTTTGGGTTTTCTGGGCCTCTTCATGCGCTCCCCCTGCCTGCTTCAGGGAAAACACAATGGCTCTGATTGCAAAACGGCAATGGCCATGTCATGCCCAGAGGACTGCGTTTTACAGCAGATTCCTGCCCCTGTCATTCTTCAGATGCAAACATGGAGCGCTCTTCTAGGCATCGTGGTTCAGGCCCTATGCTGGCTATTTTGCAATCCTTAGGGGGCTCTGAAAAAAGTAGCCTCACATCCTGGTTTAGGTTTGTGCCTGCTGCCCTGGTTTAATCATTAATAGCACCTCCTTTCTCTTCCAAGAGTATCTGGTTTGGGGGTCAACAAACTTGTAGTGTTTTGTTGCTGCTGTTGTTTTAATGAGATAGGATCTCTCTACCTCCAAACTCTTGGGCTCAAGAAACCGCCTGGACGCAGCTGGGCCTGTGGATTGGCACCAGCAGGCCTGGTGCCAACAAAAACTTTCAGTCAAGAGCCAGACAATAAATATCTTAGGTTCTGCAAGTCATAAAAGTCTGTTACAACGCAACTCAAAAAGCAGCCAAAGACAGCAGGCAAGCAAGGGCATGGCTACCTTATAAAAAAGGCCAGTGTTTACCTAAACAGCAGCAGCTGGGCATGGTCCAAGGACAGAAGTCTTCCAGGCCCAAGCCTAAACTAGAGTAGAGACAGGCTAGGAGCTGAGGGTTCTGGAGGGCAGCCCTCAAGGAGAACTTAGTTTGAGAGAGAAAGTGGAAAATTCCAGATAATTTAAAACTGTGTAACACACATATGCTCTTGAAGGTAAAAATCTAGCTGGGGAAGGTGAATTCTGAGAAGGGTGTTATTTTTGAAACACACATCACAGAATTTCAGGCAAAGTCAAAAGTTATGTAGATATGGAAAGGATTTTCTGAACAGGGGATCTTTGGAAAGGCAGTCCTAAAGTCCAAGGAGGTTCCAGGAAGGCTCTTGCCAGCATCTCTTGGAGGAGCCCTGCACATCCTGTGAAAGACGAAAATGGAGAAAAAAAAGGAAGGTCCAAGCCAGGTGCATGGCCTCTGCCCGCAGTCCCGGTACTCGGAAGCTTGCTTGAACTAGGATTCTGAAGCTAGCTTGGGCAACACAGCAAGGTGTTGTTCACCCAAATTAAGTTAAATCCAAAAGTAGAGTCCAGGACACCACGAGGGGAGCCTGACAGTTGTGTGTGTGTGAAGGGGATTCCTCCCCCATCAGGGAGTACTGCATTCAGAGCTAGAAACTACTTGACTCCTCCCTTCTACGGTGGCACCTATAATTAGCAGCTCTAGCTCACAAGAACCCTCAGGAGCAGGTTACAGAGGTCACAGTTGGGCTTCAGAGCACATGAAGCTCACAAAGAAGAACCTGCTTCTTCCAGATGGTCTTGACAGGATGAGACTACAGCCCCAGGTCAGTACGTACCCTGGCACATTTGTATACACATTTTGAATGTGCTTTCCATAGTTATGTGTCATTTAGGGAAAAAAGTGGAAACCTCCAATAAACTTGAGTGCTCTGGAGCAACTGTAACTACTACACTGTCATCTCTAAGGACATGCTGCTGCTAAGGTCACCCAAACAAAGCTGGCTCTCTCAGTTTGCTCAGCACAGTAGGGCTGAGTCTTTATGCTCCCCCTGCTGCCAGTGAACTGTGTCCTTTGGACTCTCCCTCTCTTTCCCAGGACATCTTTGTGTCTCTTGCTAATGGTCCCTTGAGAAGAGAGGTTTCCTCTTCAATGGAGCCTGTGTGCATGTCATCATGTATCAATGTCTGCCTTTATCACTTCAAGCCACACTGTTTGTGTCTATTTCCATTTGAAAAAAAAAAGGGGTTTTCATTCTTTGATTTCCACTGAGCTCTTTATGCTCATGAAAATTATAGGTATGCATGTATGTGTGTACGTATGTATGAAGGTTGAACATCCCTAATCTGAAATTAGAAACTTTTTGAGTTCTGACATGATGCTCAGTTGGGGACTTTGAACATTTCAAGTTGCAGACTTTCCTATCGGGATGCTCAACTGGGAAAGTGTGCATGTACATTCCAACATATCCAGTATCTGAAGCAGTGTGGTTCCCAACATTTTGGATAAAGACTCAGCTGAGTAATTCATTCTATCTGAGTGTGGAGGTGTGCAGACAAAACAGGAAATATCAAAAAATAAACAAACAAAAAACCCAACTAACCAACCAAAAAAGCAAACAAAAACCCCAAACAACCGACATCAGAGCAGAGACAACCTGGACAGTCTTGTTCTTCCAATTAACCCCAAGCAGCTCCCCTTCTGAAAGCAGAGACAGGTTATCACAGAGGAAAGCCTGGGACACACTCTCAGAGTGTCACCCAGCAGCTCCCAGGCTGATATGATTCGGGTTTTGCTAGCTGGTGCCCAAGTCCATCTACCCTGTGTGCTACAAGACCTGCTGGCCCTCGTATCCACTGTGCACAGGGCAGTAGCCAGTATGATGCACCCTCCCCTCCCATCAAGGTACCCTCCTCGTAATGCCCACCCTGGTTCCCAAGGGTTCATTCAGGGTTACGCACTGGGCATCCAATATAGGCAGAGTTGTGCACACCCGGAGGCCGCTTGTATGTGCCATCACTGTCTGTGGTGATGAGTCTGTCCTTCTCGGCATCAGCAGGACAGCCATTGACCTGGTGTTTCCGGCGTGGCTTAGGAGAACGTTTTATCCGTGAGCTGATAGGAAAGAAAACAGAAATTATCTTCACAGGAAATAAACCTGTTAGATACTGGCTTATCAACTTAACACCAATGTTTTCTGAATGCCTATGATGGGCTGGCCACTTAGGAAAGGCGCCAGGGATTCTGACAAGGTGACAGCCACAGTCTGGTCACAGCCACACCTGGGCCCGATGGATGAGACCGAACTATCAGACAACAGAGCAGTCTGTACTCAAGATATCATTTAATGATATAGTCAGTCACAAAGTGGCAGATCCAGCCGAGAGCTATTAATACCCCACAGGTGACCCGAGTGGGTGACCAGATCTGAAGCTGAGGAGGGACATGAGAACAGCCTAAGCAGTGCCAGCCCAGCAGGCTGAGAGCCAGAAATGGCTGCAGGTGAATCTGGGGGCAAGATGAGAGGGTGATCACTGTAGTCATAGCTCTGTGTGGCTGGCCGCAGACAGAACCAAAATAGAGGAAGGTCTCACCCACCCAGGGGTACAGGTTTGGGCACAGAAAGACAGGCTTAATAGTGTATTTATTTCTTGGAGTGTAGGTGTGTTGCCAGGAAAGAACACCGGATCTCCTGGGACTGGAGTTATAAATGGTTGCAAGGTACCATGGAGGTGCTGGGGAATCCAACCTAGGTCCTCTGGAAGAGCAGCTGCAGCTCTGGGCCACTGAGCGATTTCAGTGCCAGTGTGTTTACAGAAAACACACCTACAAGATGGGGCAGGGGCTGACAGACGGGAAGCTGGAACCAAAGCCGGCAGGAAGTTGTGAGAAAAGGCTCCCCTCAATACCTTGTGACCATCCCGGTGGAGACAAGAAGTAAAGAGTAAGAAGGGGATGAGACGAGCTAATGGGGCAGGGGACAAGCTGGCTGTACAAAGAAAGACAGGTGCACTGTTTGATCAGACCGAGGACGCAGTCGGGGCTAGCACTGGGATGTGGAGATTAGGGACCTCTTCCTCCCCAGGAGCTGGCTTCTCCACTTCCTGCAGGCCTATATTACCGCTACAGAAACCTCTTCAATCCAGTCACAGACCGTCACCTGGATATGACCAGGATTTCTGCCATAGGCCCATCTCCAACCCACCCCCGTGTCTACTCTGCCTGACCACCACGTCCCTGGGGCCCCAGCACACCTCTTCCTGGGCTCTATGAACACAGAGGGCACACTGGCTGCGGGATCCAGGATCTTGTCAATCTGCATTTGTGCCCTGCGGTACACTCGGTGTCGCTCCTTGGTGTCACCAGAAGACAGGTCATCCACCACCGGGAACTCGTAGTGGCCTCGGCGCTTGGCGCGCAGTCGGATCTTGTTGCGGTGGTGCTCAATCTCCGACTTGTGGCGCAGAGCAGACTGGATCTATGTGCAAGGGGTGGGCAGCAAGAACAATCATTCAGGGTGTTGGCTCAGGTTCGGGGACACTTCCTTCAGAGAACGGGCACTGCCCACACCAAGTGGCAGAGAGCCTGTCACTCACTGATGATAGCTAGCTTAGGGGAGGCTGACCATCTGCAGGCTAACCCCAGTGTTCATGAGCCTGGGTGGCTGAGGCAGAGAGCAAGGCTTTCCAGAGAGCCTTCTCAGGGCTGTTCTAATACTCTTCTGCTAATCTTGTCAGGATCCAGCACTGTCCCTGACTAGTGTTGAAGGTTGAAAAGAATCAAGTGTGCAGGAGGGCTCCAGAGGCTACTAGTAGAGGAGCAACGGGCAGCTGATGTCTACGCAGGAAAGAGACACTTTTTCTTTTGAGGATATGGCTACTGCTAGGTTGCCCATGCCCAGTGGATGAGGCTTATTATTAATGATGATGATGATGACATGAAGCTGGGAGGGAAATAGGTTAGGGGGTCTGGGGAGAATTGGGGGGTACACTGTATGCATGTACCAGATTTTCAAAGAATAAACAAAATGTTAAAAATTAAATACAGGGTGTGTGTGTGTGTGCATGTGTGTGATTTCTTGCTTGCTTTGTTTTTTGATTCTGAGACAGGGCATTACAGTGCAGCCCGAGTGATGTAGTCCCGGAGTGACTCTTCTGTCTCAGCCTCCAGGGTGCTGGGATTACAGGCCTAAGTCACCATACCCAGCTTGTAGTGTTTTGAATTAGGGAGCTGCTGTTTGACACTGGGCCTTTCACTCTTTGTTCTATCACTGACCGAATCAGGACGTGAGCTTTTTTTATTAGTTCGCTTTCGTTAACATTGAATACCTCCTTGTTGATTTTGTTGGTTTCTGCTACTCGGTCGGCCAGCACAGGGTGCTGCACTGGGGGTGCTGGGATGGGCTGCATGGCAATAAGCTGGATCTTACTGGGGACCCGCCGGCTGGCCTCTGAGGATCTGGAAATTCTGTCAACATGCTCGAAGATGGAGGCCGAGGAATGCTGTTCATTGCCTGAATTGGACAGGGGAGCACCTGGAACAGAATGGAGGTACGTGAGCAGGAAAGCACCAGAAAGCAGCCAGAAGGAGTCAAAACTGTGCATCATCCCCAAAAGCATCCTCAGTCCTAGTCTCTGACCAAAGCAACCAAAATCTCTGGTTCAGTGTACATGGTCTATATTCAATTAGTTCTTTTGGCTTCATTAAAAATTGCAAATGAAGCCGGGCAGTGGTAGCACACACCTTTAATCCCAGCACTCGGGAGGCAGAGGCA
>LOEQ01001109.1:736604-748995 GCA_001685075.1 Bramus lutescens | reverse complement strand
CTTGCTTATTTCTGAAACCCCTATACTCTATAAAAGCTGTATGAGAAGCATGCTAGGTGTGCCCAGTTTGCCAAACTGGATGCCCATGAGCTCATGAACAATAAAATATAACCTCTTGCTGATTGCATCCATCGGGCCTAGTTCTTGGGGAAAGGGAAACTTCTCACTTTAGTGGCTTCTTTCATACAGAGTGAGCTCCAAAACAACAAAACAAACAAACAAAAAATCTTCATAAAGACAAAGGAAGGTTCATTCAACAAGAGAACTTCATAGTATGTATCAGGGCCTGGGTTCAACATCTGTAACCACAAAACAAAACATAAAACATTTGAGCTGGGCGTGCTGGTGTATGCCTGGAATCCTAGCTCTTAGAAGGTGGAGACAGGAGGAGCAGATTCCAAGATCATCTCCAGCTGCACAGTTAAGTTCTAGGCTAGCCTGGAAAACACAAAGAGTCTATTAGAAAAGAGAAAAAGAAGAGGATGGGAGACTGAAGCTATTCAGCGAGATAATGAGCAATTTGTACAATTTCCACCAAAAGTATTTATAGCAGCTTTGGGCCTCCACTGTCCTCTGGGCACTCACTGGCACCGCAGCAATTAGCTACAAAAGCTATGAAGTCTTCCCTTGACATGGGTGGCTACTGGTTCTAGGACCCTGCAGGCCCAAAGCCAATCAACTGGACTCAGCATCTTCTAAAGAACAGTGCAGTATCTGCCTGCCCATACAACCCAAGTACTGTCCTGTAAGCTTTACATCTCCTCTAAATTACATATTATTAAGACAATGTAAACACCATGTTAATGGTTGCTTCAGCAAGAGTGAGAAGGGAGGTCACACACATATGTAACAGATGTAACTTAAAAATATATATCTGATCTATAGTTGTTGGTTAATACGGACAACATGGATATGGATGGGCTGACTGGGCTTTAAGTGGAGGGGGATGGGATAAAAGACAAGAGTTTAGAGCCACACAGGAGGGCACTAAATCAGCTGTGAATGCGTCAGGATTTTCACTCCCAGTGAAGAAGGAAAAGCTGAAGAAGCAAGAGAAGAAAAGCCCCCTCCCCCTTAAAAGAAATTAGTTCCATTCTAAATGGGGCATTGAAGAATAAAAAGGGTCAGGTCCATGTTATCTACATTTTACTGCAATATTTTTAAAGAAGTAATCAGACCTACGAAAATAAAGAAATTCATGCACTCACCAAAAAAATGGACAAACCATGCACTGTGGTGTATACCTTTAATCCCAGCACTCAGGAGCAAGAGGGCCTCTAACTCACAGAGATCCTCCTACCTCTGCCCCTTGAGTGCTGGGATTAAAGATATGCTCCACCACCACAGTGCACCACGTTTTATATATATAAAACATAATGCTGTGAGAGCATTATGTTCTTGCAGAGGACCCAGGTTCAAGTTCCCGGCACCCACATGGTGGCTCACAACCATCTGTAAATCGGTTCCAGGGGATCTGAGGACCTCTTCTGACGTTCCTGGGCATCAGGCACACATGGGCCCACATATACATGCAGGTAAAATGCTCAGACACAAAATTAAAAGTGTTTTTAAAAATCATATTGTAAGCATATGTTAAAATAATTAAATAATTAGAAATGAAAGGGGAAAATTAATTTCTGCTGTTTAAGACCCCAAGGAGGAGGCAATACAGGATGTCAGCCATGCACAACGACAGAGGAAAGAGAGCTCCTGAAATGCTTCGATGGAAGATGGTTTGAAGAAAGTATTTCATCACTTACAGATAAACATAGTTAATCCGCACCATCCCTAAATCTGGTGGCCCTCCAGCCACACCCTATGAGGTGGAGATCACTGAGCCACCGTCTGTCCCCATTTGTATCTCCAGCATCAAGCACATTCCAGGCGCTCAGGAGAGAGCAACACTGAATGACGACAGCTGGCGGTAGCCACCATGACCCAGTTCACAGTATTCTTCCTCGAAGAGGCCTCTGGGAATTGCCTTGGTGAGAAATCTTGAACGAGGCTTAACGATCTCATCTCAGAAATGAGCCCTCGGTGCTACATGTATGTACATGTATGTAGCTAATCAGGTTGAAACAATGGTGCCAAAATAAATGTCTATCTGTTCCCACGAGAAATCCTAGCACCCGGAGCTCATGGCGTTCAAGCTGATGAGGTTCTAACTACTTCAGAACCACACACTGGCATACGTAAGAACATCAGGAAGCCTTGGGGGAGAGGGGCCAGTGCTGGGGAGATCATTTTCAGGCGTGTTATTTGTTTATGCTGCATTTGGTTAACTACGGAGCTGTGATTCTTTGCCTGTCTAAAACACCTGACGGTTCTAATAAAGAGATGAACAGCCAATAGCAAGGCAGAAGTAAGGATAGGCAGGGCTAGCAGGCAGCGAGTATAAAAGGAGAAACAAGGCAAAGAACCAGGAACGAGAGAACAAGGAGGGGAGGATGTCAGGGGCCAGTCACCCAGCCACCCAGTTAACCACGGAGTAAGAAGGAAAGTAAGATATAGGGAAGAAAGATAAAAAGCCCAGAGGCAAAAGGTAGACAGGACAATTTAATTTAAGAAAAGCAGGCAAAAAACAAGCCAACCTAAGGCCAGGTATCTCATAACTAAGAATAAGCCTCCATGTGTGATTTATTTACGAGCTGGGTGGTGGGCCCCCCAAAAAGCCAAAAGAAAAATATCAAAAAACAGGACAGTGTGGTGGCAAACACCTTTGATACCAGCACCCAGGAAGCAGATGCAAGTGGATCTCTGGGAGTTCAAGACCAACCTGGTCTACATAGTGAGATCCAGGCCAGCCAGAGCTACACAGTCAGAGCTTTGCATCCAGAGCTATGTAGTGAGAGCCTGTCTCAGCCACCTTACCCACCTCAAAAAGCACTTCTAGTAGGTGTGTCCCTGAGGGAAAGGTGGGGTTAGGTCACTGAAAGGCGGGCCCTGACTGACGTGGAGGCCACTCTTGCTCAAGGGCACACATACCCTGCTTTTGCCTCTCCATGGTCTCTTCAGGGATTAAAGTGGAAACAGATGAGGCTTCCCTAACTACAACGGCTGAGAACATGGTACCCTGTGAGTCAGTTACTTCTGGAGGTCTCAGAGACGAATGCAAGGGATGCGTGACAGCCTCGCTGGCACCTTCCAAATGGGAGGGCAGGGAATGGAGTCAAGATTGAAATGACCAAAACACAAACAGTGGTTTTTCAGGAGTTTCCATTGCAAGAGTCAGGATGAAAATAGCATGCCAGAGAACCTAAAGCTGGCTCCTGGGTGTGCCACACACAGCGGCGACAGGGACACTCATCCAAGGGCAATCCTGGTGGTTATTTATCAACAACCTCCTCCCCCACTCACAGGACATGTCGCAGAAAATGGATTTTTATTCAAATTTTAAGAAACAATCGAGATGCAATGTACACTTGCTTTCCCAGAACTCAAAAAAAGAATCACTAGTTTGAGGTCCAACCTGGGCTACATGGAAGCTACTGTCTCCAGAGGGGAGGACACTAGAATTTTAGGTCAGTGGAAAGCACACACACACACACACACACACACACACACACACACACACTCACTCACACTCAAATATATGGTATTTAAGAAAGCCTCATGTTGGCCCCAAAGCTGTCTGATGGCTCATTTTAAGAAGGTGGGAGCTTTAAGTGAGCTGATAGTATCTTAGGCTGCACCCGAACTCCCGGCACTCCCTGGCAGCTCCTACTCACTGCCCTGCCTCACAGGTGAAGACATGCCGACAGTGGTGCTTGGGTCTGCTCCCTTCTCAGCACACTGGGTGTGCTAGTGTCAGAAGGGGTAGGGGCGGGCACTAACAAACAGCAAAAGCTAACTAAAGAAGGGTGAGGACTCTCTTCTTCCTTTTTCAACTATTTCTTTCCCTGGATCAAAACGAGATTTTAATCCTGCCATATCTGAAACACGGCACCTGTTACCATGGTACTAAATAAGCTTTAAGATGTTGTGAAACTAGATTCCAAGAAAAAAACTCTTCCCTTACTCTAGAAGGGTATTTCCTCAAAATTACCTAAGACCCAGCAGGGAGGGATGGCAAGGGTGAGTGGCAGGAGCTTGGGGCAGGACCTGCAAGGCCTTGGGGAATAAAAGGTCTTTAAGCTTTGGTCCGGTCTCTTCGTTTACAGAATGTGGCTCGGTCTGTGCTGTATTTGCAAATGGAGAAATAATGTAATCTCACAAAGAGGGCTATAGGGATGGCTCTGAGGTTCAGAGTGCTGCTGATCTTGCAGAAACCTGGGTTTGGTTACAAGCACCCATATTTTGGGTCACGACCATCCAAATTTTTGTTCCCAGAGACCCAAATTCTCTTTCGGCCACCATGGGCACTGCATGCACATGGTGTTAAAACATACATGCAGGCACTCAAACACTCATAAAAACAAAGTAAACCTAAAAACAAAACCATAAACATTCTAAAGCAAGTACAGCTGGGTAGGATGACATGTGCCTTTCACTCCACGGCACTCGGCACAGGCAAGTGGGGCACTGTGATGCCAACCTGTGAGTTGGCCAGGCTACATAGTGAGTGTCAGGCTAGCCAGAGCTATGGAGACCCAAAAGTCTCCAAAACAGTAAGTACAAAATCCATTATTAAACCCCTTATCTCTGAACTGCTGAGACACGATCTTGAGATAAAATCAAAGCCCCAGCCAATTCGCCAAGAGTAACCCATATAACACAATCTGTTAAGTTGAAACCAAGCTACTGGGGCCTAGGCCAGGATGGCTCAGTGAGTAACAGAGCTCCCCACCAGGGCAGACAATCAGAGTCCAATTTCCAGAATCCATACAGTAGAAGGAAAGAAAGGACTCCCACAAACTGTCCTCTGGTTTTCCCATGTGTGCCATGGCCATAATAAACACACACAATACACAAACAAACGTGAAGCCACACTGCTAACCAGGCATGGTGGAGCATGTCTGTCACCACACCAGTCAGGGTGGAATAAGAAGAACCAGATTTTCAGGAAGAGCTGGGCTACACGAGATTCTGCCTCCAAAAACCCCAAATTAAATAAAATGAAACCACAACACTTTGCCATCACGCCAAAAACCCTTACCAAGATAAGGAAGGCCTATGGGCATAGTTTTGGTTTGTTTGTTTGTTTCTCTTGTTTTGGTTTTAGTTATTAAACCCACAGCTATGAACTTGACAGTGGGCGTGACCTTTGTTTGTGCCTGGCCTGTAAAGAAGAGGTTGAGCCATCTGATCAGACCCAACTACCTGCTGGGAGAACGATTGAGAAAACTGGACCACATGAAGGGTATGAACCTGCCACAGATAAACATCACCCCATGGTGTGACATCAAACTGGTTCCTAAAAAAAGATACTGTGCTACAGGCAGTTTTAGGACTACAGCTTCTATGAAATTCTCCTGTCCTTCAGGCAGGAAATCTGTCCTGATACTAAGTTAGAATGAACTGCTAGCTTTAATTTACAGCTCAGTGGACCCACATTCTCTACCGCCTTCCCTTGAAGCAGACACTAGCACAGTGTTTAGAAGGGACAAGGCTGAGAAACCGAACAAGAGTGGTGGGTATTCCATTTTTGTAGATTATTTGTTTGTTTATCAAGACAGGGTTTCTCTGTGTAGCCACGGCTGTCCCAAAACTTGCTTTGTAGACCAGGCTGGCCTTGAACTGTCAGAGATCTGCCTGTCTCTGCCTCCTAAGTGCTTGGACTAAAGGTGTGCGCCACCATGGCCAGGCTGTAGACTTTTTTTTAAAGTTTAGTATTTGCAGTAGGACAATCCCCTGCCCCATGGGACTCTGATCAGGACAACTGTTAACACTGGAAGGAAGGACAGGGACAGACCACTCTGTGGAGCTCTGTGGGCCTTGCTCTCATGGGCAGTGGCCGGCGTTTTCTCTCCCGCGTCCCTCTCGCTAGACTCTTCGCTGACTGTAGAGTCGGCATCTGAGGGAGAAACTCTGCAGACAGAAAGCAGAATGCAAACATCAGAGAGGCCTAGAAGGATTTTAAAATGTCTTGTTCATTTCAAAGCAGGCTTTTGCGACAGTCACCATGTCCTGAGAACAGACTGGCAAGGCTAACTGAGCAGGGTGCATTTCAACAACTGCTGGACACTAAGTGCTGGGGAGGAGGTTCCCATAGCTGCTGGGGCCCAAGGCTGAGCCCCCGGCTCCAGGTCATTTCCTGACAGGCAGTCTGGGTCCAACACAGTTAGATGGAAAAGAACCTGGGCACCAGAGCTGAGGGTGAAGCAGTGTTTTAACACCAGTCAGCATTTTTAAAGCCCTGGGTTTAATACTTCCATGAGAAAACAAACAAAAACAACTTATTATAATGGTCTGTGAAATGGCTCAGCAGGTAAAGGTGTTTGCCAAAAGCCTGACGGTCTGAATGGGATCCCTTGAGACCTACATGGTAGAAGGGAACTGACTCCCAATTATTATCCCTTGACTTCCACCTCTACACATGTACACACACACACACAAANAGGAAGGAAGGAAGGAAGGAAGGAAGGAAGGAAGGAAGGAAGGAAGGAAGGAAGGAAGAAAGGACAGACGGACGGACGGGGATTAAAATGAAGAACCTGGGCTTCTGGCCAGGTCTAGCATCAATTGAACCCAAGAACCCTAGGAAGTTAGGGAAGTTCTGGGGCTACCCCAAATAACTCCCAACCTTTGAAACAATGAGATCTGATTCCATGCATGAACGTTAAGGGTAACACAGCATCAGGGTGTACCAGGCTAGGTAGGGAACAGCCTTAACCAGTGAGCACTTGGTCTCTCTCCATGCACTTCCTAGCTTCGACTGTGGCATGAATTGCTAATACATTCTGGTGCCCTTGAGGGCCTGTCTACACAGCCATCCTGTGGTACCTGTGGGTCATGGATGCTCTCAAGTCCCTTACACGAAATGGCTCAGTGTTTGCCTATAACTACACTATTCTCTTGTAACCATCTGTACATTACTTAGAGCACCTCACACAACACTGCAAAGAACTGCAAGAGCTGCTTTAAGAATGGTGACAAGAATGAGTCTGGACATTCACCACCAACTCAATTCCCCCCTTAGCTTTCTGACCCAGCCTTGGTTGACTCCATGGAGGTAGGACTCAAAGCCGAGCAGGACAACTGTATCTCCCTCAAAGACCGCTGGCGAAGGATCAGCTGCTGTTTGCAGGGAGGCTACTGGGGAAAAAGCAATTCTTCGAAAACTTTTACTAACACGTTAAATCATCTCTGGTGGATTTGCTGCATTCTACGCCTAGAAAATAATTAAGCCAAGAGCATCTCTCTGCATAATTCATTTTCTTTCCTAAGGACCATGCTCCAACCTCTATTAAATTCTTCAACAAGGCCAGATCCCAGAGGCAGACAGGATGAGGCAGAAGTGAGGACACAGGTTTGGATGTTGAATGATGGTATGGACATGGGTTTTTTCACTACCAGCAGCCAATCAGAAACCAGGATTCTGAATCTCAAGCAGAGGCTGACAGCGGAAGGCCTCAGGGGCCCAAGCTGTGAACTAAAGTCAACCCTGACCTGGCTGTCTTCTTCAGGGTCATTCTAGCCCTTCTCACAGGTGAAGGGCAGCAAGGGCCTCCCTGGCAGTTTGGAAAATTAATACACAACTCTCCACAAGCTTTGCTTCAGCACAAGGAATTAGAAGAGGACTGGGAATGGGCAAGGAGGGAATGGGTGAGAGCCTGTGATGTGTCACAGTGTGGGTAGCTGGGAAAAAAACAGAGCCATGGGAAGTAACTGATGAAGGTCACTGCAGACAAAGCAAGAGGTCATAGCCAACCAACAGGAGAGCAGACACAGGCACAGGAGGCCTCCTGACTGAATATGTGTGGTGGACCATGTTTAACATTTATTTTATTATCTGACATCTATCTATCTTGTGTGCCACAACACCTGGGTGGAGGTCAGAGGACAACTTGTAAGAATCTGGTCTCTCCTTCCACCACGTGAGTTCCAGGGATCAAATACAGGTAGGTCATCATACTTGGCAGCAAGCCCCTTTACCTGCTAAGCCATCTCGCTGGCCCCTGCTACTCACTTTACATAATTCTTGTATTACCTTCACCAAGCCTAAGACATTCACCTTAGAACACACACAACTATAGCTGACTGATCCCTAATCAAATGTGCGATTCTGCGGGAGGGAAGAAGTCACACAGTCTCATTTGGTAGTCCAGCTGAAAGGACAGAAAACACTTTGGGGTTTATATGTGTAACTGGACAAGTCAACAGTCTCTCAGACTGCAGGCTGAAGGCAATACTCATCACCAGCACTTCTGACACCAGAAACAGTCCGAAAACTAAAACACGCTCTGCAACAGAGAACAATCTGGAAAGCCCAATACTGACCTTCCTCTATGGCGGATGTTCTTAGGAGGGATCTTTGACTTTGGACTCGGCACATCTCCATTTTCAGAGGGCGTGGCATGGTCCTTCACAGGTCCCGGCAGCGGCGCTGGCTCGTGGATGATCAGTATGTCATCTTTATTGTGCTGGCCCAGGTGCTGCTTAGCAAAATCAAAGCCTTTCACACTGGGGATCTGTAGCTAAAGCACACAGGAACAAGGTGGTTAAGGTGAGGTCAGAGGCACACAACCCCTGGCCCAAGACTGTCACAAAGTCACCAACCTGATTCAACAAACATCTCTTTAACGGATCAGGTGCCAGGTTCTGTTTATACTTAGAATCTGTCACAGATGCTTATGAAAGATTAAACAAGAATACAAGGATTAAATAGCAAGATCACAATACAGAATCCATTCCAACAGATCGCTTGCTCCATTGTCACAGATCTGTGAAGTGAGACATTTTTTATAGAAAACGGAGCACTTCATCCAGGCCCTGGAAATTGTAAAGGCTTCAAAGAGCTTGCTGTAGATCAAAGTTTGAGGCAAACAGAGACTACCAGAGGCCTAGAAGAGATTGCATTAGCTACAGTAGAGGGGTAGGATGCAGTGGGGAGGCAGAGAGAGAGGGGCCAGGCTCCACATATTTTATTCCAAATGGCCATTTTTTTAAGATCACCCTCTAGGTACTCAGACAGCCTCGCTTTCTAAAATCTAAGTAGACCAAGCACTGGGACCCAGTGACATCATGTACACAGAATCAGGACAGGCAGACAAAAGAAACCAGGGAAGAAGAGGTAATGGCCCAAAAGTCAGAGGCAGGGCCTCCCCAACATGGAGGTGACATTAAGGGTGCGTCCTGGAGGAGCAAAGTTTCCAGGAGATAAAATACAGGCTTCCCTTTCAGCATGATTAGTCTGAAAGACAGAAGAGGCCTCAGAGGAAAGCAGCTCCAGGGGGCTGGAGACAGAGGACAATAGCTTCGGAGCTGTTCAGTCTGAGAGGTGCCCTGCTGGTTATCCGCCCAGTGATAAGCAGGCCTGAATGTGGAGTCGCTGTTGAAAAACCATCTAACAGGTTGGAACTGGGGAACAGAAAAAGGTAGCATAGAAGAAAGCAGGAGACTTCAACTAAACAGAACAGTCTGTTAGTTCAGTGTACCGGAAGTCAAGGGAAGGATTTCTATAAGGAGTGGTCCACAGCAGAGACCTGCAGAAATAGCCTGTACTCACTGGTGGACACAGTGCTCCCTCTGGGGACACCAGTGCACCTGACACCACACCCAGAATCAGACCCTGAAGCTTTAGCTTCTGAGCCTATGGTGAGGGACGAAGGCCATTCGTGACACTGAGATGCAGAGTACCCAGTCTGGTGACATTATTTTAATGATAGGACAAACTCTATGAACAGTTTCCTTAAACCCAGTCTGCAGGGCACAGGAAAATGGGAATACGTAGACAAAGCTGCCCTAAGGGGCTGGGGAGATGGATCAGTTAAGATCATTTGCTTCTTCCAGAGGACCTGGGTTCCATTCCCAGCACCCACATGGCGGCTCACAACTGCCTGTTAATTCCAGTTCTAGGGATCCAATGCCCTCTTCTGACTTCTGTTGGCACCAGGAACACAGGTGGTATGCATTAATACATGCAGGCAAAGCACTTAAACACATACAAAATAAAAAATTAATTAACTTAGAAATACAAGAAGCTGTCCAGAGGGGTCTGCTGATCAGGAATGCTGCCAGACTCGCTCAGAGTCCTAAGGAGTACTCTCCCATCTAAGGAGTACTTTCACGCAATATACTATGTGTACAGTATATTGTGCATATACACAGGAGCAAAAGCTGTTGTCATAATGCATTACTTTAAGCCTTGAAAGTGACACCATGGGCTTAGGTTTGTGACCTGAAGTCCGCAATAACGACTTGTGCCAGCAGAGGGCGACAAATGGTACTGTAAGGACAGTTTACAAAGAGTTGCTTGGACAAAAGGCAGAGCAGCTGGCAGACACATTCTCTAATTAAATGAGCTTCCTTTACTAGAACAGGCCGCTGTTCCACGCATCCTGGACTCAGGAACACTGCATGGGAAATGACAGATCCAAGCTGCCTTTCCGCATACTGGTCACCTGGACTCCTTCAGGTGGAGAAACATTTCCTAGAAGCAGAAGCTCCCCTCTCCCACACCCCTCCAGCAGTCCTGTTGCCCTTACAGAAGTGAAGCCCTGCTCTTAGGAACACAGTAGTTTCTTGGAGTTCTCCACACAGAGAACAGAAACCTCTGGAACATCAAATAATGGCAACTCAAAGCACTTAGCAGACCCCTTTCACCAAAGCACAGTAAGCCTGGAGATGGCTTCCTCTTTCCCTACTTCAAATGTACTTCCTGTGTGTATGCATGATACACGCATGTGCGTGTATGAGCATTTGTATGTGCATATGTGTGGAGGCCAGAAATCACAATGCATGTATATATGTGTACCACATACATGCCTGGTGCCCGTGGAGATCAGAAGAGAGCACCAGATCCCTTAGAATTTAGTGGGGAGTCCTGAAGGTGCAGGCTTAGTGGGGCATCCTGAAGGTGCAGGCTTAAGCTTTGTCTGTGCAGCTCAGGAGGGTTGTGTTCCAGATCTGCATGGCAGCCCTGGAAACACAAAACACACCCTGGCTGCAAGGTCACCACGCTCCACAACCTGAGAGCTTGTAAGCACCAAGTTCACAAGGCCTCAGTCTGGCTCTCTGTTGTTATTACCTGAATCCAGTCATCTTGCTATATAGCCCAGGCTAGCCCTGAACTTCAATTTTCTTGGCTGGCCCTCTGCATGCTAGGATTAAGAATGTACGCCACTACACCAAGCTGAGCCTGGGTCTTTTCTTTTTCCCTTGATTTTTTTTATTTTTATTTATGTGTATGATTTTTTGCCTCCATGTGCTGTGTGTATGCCTGGTATCTGTGACTCCAGAACAGGGTATCAGGTCCCCTGGAACTAATTGCAGGTGGTTTTGAGTCACAGAGTTGGTGCTAGTAACCAAACCTGAGTCCTCTACAAGAGCAGTCAGGGCTCTTGACTACTGATCCATTTCCCCAGCCCAAGAGCCTGGGTCTTTATTTTGCATCAAACAACAAAGAAATAAAAATTTTCATATTTACTTCTAAAACAATCAAAACTCCAACTTAAAATCAACGAAGGGAATGATAGAACCAAGAGAGCATCTTTGTTTCCTTGAACCTTTATTCAGTCCCGCAGGAAACTCCCATCAGCTCCTTTCAGTCACCAGATACCACAGTTGGGTTCAGTCACCTGAGGCTCCCCCAGCAGCACTCTCTTGTTCCTCTGTACACATTAGATTAGCTGCAGAGCAAGACATCTGGACTTTAGCATATGTAATGTGTGTAAGGGGCTGAAGAGACGGCTCAGAGGTTAAGAGAATTGCTGCTCTTGAAGAAGACCTGGGTTCAAGTCCCAGCCTCCACATGGGGGCTCATGACCATCCGCCAACACCAACTCCAGGGCTCTTACCCCTCTTCTGGCCTCTAAGCGCCCCTCCCTGCATGTGGTACACACATACACACTCAGGCACATACATACATACATACATAGACATAAAATAAATACACATCTTTTTTTAAAATAATATACTTAACAGCAATCAGCAACACACCCTTCACAAGCCCCACACTTGTTAGCCCAATATTTTCAGCTCATTTGTTTTAAGTTCCCACAATAATCCAATTGAACTCTTTGTTTGTCGACACAGGGTTTCTTTGTGTAGCCCTGTCTGCCCTGGACCTCACTCTGTAGACCAGGCTGGACTCGAACTCACAGAGCTCTGCCTGCCTCTGCCTGCCGAGTGCTGGGATTAAAGGCGTGCACCAGCATCGGCTGACTTCAGCTGAGCTCTTAAAGGCAAAGCATGTATTATATATACGGGTAGAGGAAAAATTAGGCAACTCCTGAACCTTAAAAATAAATAGATAGATAGATAGATAGATAGATAGATAGATAGATAGATA
>LOEQ01001109.1:722859-736564 GCA_001685075.1 Bramus lutescens | reverse complement strand
AGACAGATAGATAGATATTAGGATGGGTTCCTGTCTTTCAGACTTAGATATGCTATTCTAACTTAGTAAATATGAAACTGTAAATATTATTTTCATCTTGAAATTATACATCTACCTAGCCACATAATTCTCAAGCATTTATCTATGAGGCCTTTTTAAGATGGCTAGAAAACTGACAATTTGACACCAATTACTCTCAGCTAATGAGGAAAATCCCCAGATGAGCAATTTGCAATCTTATACATATGTTTTACTCCAAACTACACAGTCTTAGCTTCCTAAACAAAGTACCTCTAAGTGAAAAAGTAACAGAAACAACAGCCACCTGACCCGCGAGGCCTTCAGCTAGCAAACTGTGGCATGCTCCTTGTTGCTACCTATCCCAGTAGGAAAGCGTATGCCTCAGAGAGCTGCGTACTGACCACATTTATCCATTCCAGGGTTTGCTTTAGTCCAACTGAAGAAGTGGCAGACTGTCACCAAAGGCCTCTGAAAAACTGATGTCAAAACACAAACAGCACTGGCCTCTGCAGCGCCGTCCACACAGGCCATGGCCAAGCAGCAACCACCTCCCCTGAGAGCATGGCAGGGCCAGGTCAGACACAAACATGGCAAGATCTGTAGAAAGGCTTTACGAATGTCACGGCTGGACAAACGAGATGGATTGTACGCTCAAGGCGATCGGTTGACAAAATGCCAAGTAGTAAATATAAACAGTGGAGCCTTCAGGACATCGACCCCAGCTATAGATGGGGGTTTAGATAAAACACTTTGTACGTAGCAATGTAACCTACACTAGGACCCTCCATAAATATCTAATGCCTGAATGGGCTCCACGAAAATCAGCCGACACACCGAGCTCACTGGGTTGATGGACCAAGGGTCAATGTGAGACACAAGTCCTTTGGCTACCACCAGGCCCAACACACACCCTCAAACATCCTCATCAGAGCTCATCCCACGAGCTGGGAAGTCACCACCTTCACCCACTATAAAAACAGGGCACTCATCTGTGCTTAAACACCACACAATGGCCGCAAGGCACAGAAGGAGAAATTACATAAAACACCACCCCTCCCCCACCCGGGGGATTCGCTGCTTTTAGTTTAGCCCCTGCTTTCTGAACCACTAGGAACAAGTTTTTCCGTTCCTTAAAAATAAAACCTAGACTAAAGCCAGGCTGGCACTCTATCCTCACCTTCCTTCCGTGAGCAAATGGGCTTTAACCAGTTTTTCATAAGGAAAAGAATCATGATGAATTCGGGTGTTCAATATTCAAATTACGGCCAGTTATTTCTGGAGAAAGATGGTTCTTTTGTTCTTTCTCTTTTTTTTTCCTATATATCACTCGGGGAACGAGCCACGTTGCTTGGCCCCATGGGAACACGTTGCCGACAAGTCAGGGAGGTCTAGGCAAGGAGATTGGCCAAGTAACAAGAGAGACGCATGATGAATTTTAAACCACGTGGGCCAAAAATATAACAAGACCCAGATGGAACAAGACACAGCAAAGCCCCCAAGGCTTGGGTCCATCTGATCCCCAGGGAAGACAACAGAAACCATACAGTAAATCCCAAAAAGTATGTGAACAAAACAAAACAAACAAACAAACAAAAAACCTTGCAATGGTGTGGAAAGTGCCATTGTATGAGTTCATTACTTGACTGATAACTGTTGATGAAAAATCCCCCACAGCCACCATGGGGCTTCCATTTAAAAAGTGAAGACAAGACCGAGTTACAGCCTATGGGTTGTCCTCAGTTCAGCCACCTGGGGCCCTGTATCCTTGGGCTGGAAGGAGAACACTCTGATGCGCTGGTACCCACAGGCCACACTGAACCATGAGTGACAGGGACTATCCAGGTGCTAATGATCCAGAAGACTGAGTCTGGAGCTGAGGAGGAGTACCCAGTGGCATTTCTCTTCCACACTGCCTTCCCGAGTGACCACTGCAAATGGACAGCTGTCCAGACTGCTCCCCTTGGCAGGTATCCTGCAATGGCTACCTGTGGTACCAATTCCAATCCCATAGACTTCTACAAGGCTCTTGAGATGGATCCTTTGTCATGAGTTTAGGCTGTGTCCTTCCTTACAAGCTTGCTCCAGCTCTCATCAGCCCCTCACACCCCTTCCGAGGTAGTGGTGGCTTAAATAAGAATGGTCCCTGTCAGTTCATATATTTGAATGCATAGTCACCAGGGAGTGGGACTCTTTGAAAGGATTAGAAGGATTAGGAGGTTTGGCCTTGTTAGAGGACTGTGCCAGTGGTGTTAAAAGTCCACGCCAGGCCCAATCAGTCTTTCTGCTGTCTGCAGATCCAGATATAGAACTCTAAGCTATTTTTTTAGCACCATGTCTGCCTGGGTGCCACCATTCCCCTCACAATGATGATAATGGACTAAACCTCTGAAACTGTAAGCAAGGCCCCAATTAAATCCTATCTTTTATAAGAGTTGCCTTGGTCATGGTGTTGTTACCCAGCAATGGAACTGTGACTAAGACAGAGGTCCACCCTGTCTCTTGCACCTCAGTTCCAGCCCAGCAGCACCTCTCAGAAAGCAGCAGAATGCCCCCCAAGCTGCCACAGCCCACCTTTGCCATGCTTGTACTGCTCCAGGTCAAGCTGGGAGAGACTGGGTCTTCTCCACAACTATCACCCTACAAGACAGAGAACCTGCTGGTGGTGTTTGTCATTTAGTCTGGCCTGAACACTTAGGAGTCCAGACAAGGGATGTGCATGGTGTGGCCAGCTCCTTCTGGCTGCCCACAGTGCCAACTTTAGTAGTAACTGAGGGTATGAACCACCCAGGGGCTACAATCCCGCACTAATCATTGGTATGGGTTGCTCCCATTGGAAGAAACACATTCACATGGGGCCTGTGAGCATCCAGCCATTTATGATGAGAAGTATCCACACTGCAGTTTTGTAGGTAATAATAACAAATGATGGCTTTGGACAGAGATGAAAGCAAATACAAATAAAGGAAAGATCCATAGCGTTTTCCAGTTATTACCGGACATCAGGACAGCCTGCCTGGAAACCTAAGACACGCTGGTCTCTCCCTCTTTTCGTCTTTCAAACATCATGGACCCTCAGACAATCTGAAGCAGTCTCTTCATTACAAGGAAAAGGGGGTGGGGAGCACAGGTCAGTAGATTTATTCTTTCCAGATGTTGGCAACTCTGAGATTTGCTGGAGGATTTCACAGAGCCACACAGGGCAGCATCAGGGGTGGGCTGAACAGGAGAGGGAAAGAAAGCTGCAGGAGCAGGGATGCAAACCATAGTCACAGGAGGACAGAACCTCACTCGTTACCTCAGGGGACAGGCAACAGACCCTTCACCACAGCTGTGCAGCCTCAGAAGGAAGTGGACAGGTTTGCTTTCAACTAAGGGGCGGTCACGGTCTTCCTACTGCAGACCCATGGTAAGCCTGTGCAGACAGCAGCAACTTTAGCAAAAGAAGATGTGGTCTTGCCTCCTGATAGTGCCAGCAGGCAGTCACTTCCTTGGGGTTCTACCACGCAGATCTTTGCTGCAACAAGGCTGTGTGTACGCAGAGACCCTTGCAGCCCCTGAAGAAAAAGAACTCCCCTGGCTGGAAGTTCTATTTGGAACCATCCATTTGATTTATAGCAACATCTGCCACATGGAACTATCACAGAAGCAGAAGTGAGGGAGAAAGCTTGGGAGATATTTTGTTTTCAGCTGGGGAGCCGCTGACCTCCAACAGTGTACAATGGACAAGGCTTCCACAAGGAGTAGGGATGGCAGACACAAAGAACAGAAAAGACCCAACATCTCTACGGGCTAAGTCTCCCCGTATCAATGCTCTTTCACCAGAACAAAAAACATGTCCCTCCCTCTTGTTGATCCAATTTCATGCCGCGAATCACTGAGTACCATGGCAGGCGTCTTTTCTGTGTCGTTTGTTACCGTAACAATAACAACTACAGACACCAGCAGACTACATAAATAGTGAGGATGGGTGGTAAAGAGAACATCCATGCATCCATGCATAAAATGCTGCTAGCATATTGATAGCCATAAGCTTGCAATATAGTTAAGATTTTTCATTAATTCATAAGAAAGCAAAATATTCTTTATTTACAATTATAGGTACATTAACATATTTAAAAATGAAACTTACCTTTTCATTTAGGAGGCTGAGGTTTGTAATATTTATGGGTTTTGTTTTTGTTTTCCCATGGGTTATGTGTGTGTGGTATGTGGCGGATACATGTTCACATGTGTGTAAGTTGATGTTGGTTGTCTCCCTAATCAATGGTCCTCCCTTGTCCCTCAGCATCCAAGTCTGGACTTGCTTCTGCTCCATGAAGATGCTTGTGCGGACATCGGAGTAGGCACTTACCTTCTGCCGCTGCTGTATGTTGGCCACCGTGTCGGGCTGGAAATCCAGCTTGTCTGTGCGGCACAGCTTCCAGTAGAGGATGACGACAATCACGGTGACCACTAGCACTGGGATGACCACGCCCACCACGACCCATAGGTTGCTGCTCTGTGACTCTGGGGATGGCCGCTTCACTCTGTCCACAGCTGCAGACGAGCAGAAGAGGGAGAAAGGTTCTCAGCAATGTGCCCTTCATTCATCTGCTGGATGGAACGTGCCCTTCTCCAAGAGACCTGAGGCTTGTCACACAGCTCAAGACACGACAGTAACCAGGCCTATCTGAATGTTGTACAAGGAACACCAGGGATTACAATGACACACATGATGTGCCAGAGGACAAAAGCTTGGTTGAGTCTAGTCTCCGAGTGTCTAGTTTATTCTTCCTACTCCATAACCTCTCATAAAATGGTTCCCCTCAAATGTGAGAAGAGAAGCTATGTGCTCATGATACATCTGTAACCACCATATCCAACAGAGCAGGCATCACCTCCCAGGTCTCTGGACAGAACACGAGCTGGAACCTGGAGACCTAGGAAGGAAGCTCTTCCCCTTCTACCAACTCACTTCACTCTCTGTCCTTAACTACAAATGTTTACTGATGGTGCCAGATACCATTCTAAAGCTAAGATGTGCTGATGAACAAGCAGATAAAACCCTTCAAGGGCACTGGTTCTAGTGGCGGGAGGGAAAGCTACCAAGGAATGAATCCCCAAGTAAAGACATCTGCTACTAGTGCTATCTACCTGCGGAATCAGCCAATGAGGTACTGTTGTGGAATAATCTTTTTGTATAGCACACAGATGAACAGAAATGGGTTCATTTAAGTTATAAGAGCTAGAGGGACAAGCCCAAGCTCTAGGCCAAGCTTCATAATAATAATAAGTTCTTATGTCATTATTGGGCAGCCGACAGTCCCAGCAAAAATGTCTGACTATAAGTTACAGTACCACAACAAAGACAACTGGGCAAGTCCACCTCAGCACCTGAAAACATGACAGAGACAGGGTTGTCCACAGCTGCACGTAACACAGTAGCCATGGTGGAGAAGCCCAAAGCCGTCAACATGTAGGTGGATAAACAGAGTGTGGTACATCCTCCCAGCAGAATACTATCCAGCGTTGAAATAGGAAGTGGGGTACTGTGGAGATGGCTCACTGAGTAAGGATACTCGCTGTATAAACAAGAGAACCTGAATTCAGACCCCCAGTGCACATGTCAAAGAGAGGCATGGTCACAGTCCTACCTGCAACTGCAGCACCATGTGGAGCAGAGACAGGAGGATGGCTGGGCTTTGGTCGGCAGCCTAGCTTCAGGTTCAGTGAGAGACCCTGTCTCAAAGGAAGTGGGTGGGGAGTGACAGAGTAGGACCTCTGTCTCACACACAAACACAGAAGAGAAAAGAAGACAAAGAAGGGACTCTCAAAGTAGCCACAACAGGAATGAACTTTGAAAACATGCTATGTGGGAGATGCCAGACACACATGGATAAACAAGGCTCCTGGAACAGTCAGATTTATAGAGAAAGAAAACAGTGGTTATCAGGCCTGAGGGGCACTACCCAATGGGCAGAGCGTCTGTACTCACCAGGCCTGAGGGGCACTCCCCAATGGGTAGAGTGTCTGTACTCAATGGCAAGCTCTGGAAATGAAGGGAGGAGGAGGCCGCAAGCACCGAGCACAGTCAATTCCACTAGTTCAGACATGTCAAGATGGTCAATAGTGTTACACCTGTAATTTTTCTTTCATTTTTGAGATTTTAATTACATAATTTCTTCTTCTCTTCCCCCCCTCCAATACATATATTTTACCACTCTCCCCTTAAAGAAGACTCTTAGGTTTAACTAAAGGGAGTGTTTGCTAGGAAACTGAAGTCTGAACATGGGATTTGGGGGTATTGTCTTCCTAACCTGTGACCTTCTTTAACCCTAGGAACATGGGTCTTAATGCAAACTGCTTTGTTAAAGGTAACAGGTATCAATTATTAGATGACATTGGAACGAGCTGTATCCTCTGGAGTTGCCTGTCTGCACTCACAGCAGTGCCCACACCGTGGCCTCTCACCTTTCACGGCTCAGATGACCCTGCATGAACCCTTCTGCTCCCTCCCCGCTCCTATTTCCTTCGCTAGCTGACCCTTTGCCCTGTGTCCTCTTCATTCGCGCTGATCCTCTGAAGCTCCTGAGAGCTCAGAGCCTCTCCCACTCAGATCCAGTCTCGAAACCCAAATGTTCCTCCTGTCCTCCCTCACACCCCTGGCTCCCTGTGATAACAAAAATGGTGCCCCACTGTCCTCCTAAAATGCCCTTTGCACATCAAAGTCTAGAGTTAGATGCTGTATAACCCTTCCTCTCTGCTCAGCCCAGCCTCCAAGCCCTGTCTTTTCAAACACCCTAAACTGTGACTGGCAGGGACTAAGGCCTGAGCTCCCTCCTGTCTCAGAAGCTAGTACCTGCTCTAGGATCAAAATATGTCTGCTCAGAGATGAAGCAACAACACAGAAAGTATAGTTTTACTAAAGATTCATTATTTATTGTTACTTCAGATATATGGGAGCTTTGCCTGCATGTATGTCTGTGTACCACAGGGGTGCAGTGCACTCGGAGTTCAGAACAGGGTGTCAGAGCCCCTGGAACTAGACTTACAGGGGGCGGAAAGCTGCCATTTGGGGGCTGCATATCCATCCGATGTCCTCTGGAAGAGCAGTCAGTGCCCTTAACCACTGAGCCATCTCTCCAACCCCAGTAAAAAGTCGTAGAGAAGTTTGTATTTAACAGTGAGAGAACAAAGACTGGATTTTACAATGTGGCCTGGATGGAATTCACACTAATTGCTCGTTGTGCCCAAGAACAAGCAATAGCATGAAGTGGTGACAGCTCAGCGGAGGAGCTGAAAACTGATATTCCTCTTAACGCTAATCTAGGAAAACCACAGAGAGGGAGACAGCATCCTCAAGGCCCCTTTACTGGCCCTTCTTCTACCAACCCTGAAATCCCAGGATGCTTGCCCATATGGCCCTAAGCAGGCCTCAGGTCAGGTGACGGAGACAAGAGCAGGGTTAAGCAAGCTTTCCATGAGAAGAGTGAAGCACACCCGAGAAGGGAAGGTGGGCCAGTCAGACAGATATGGCTGCCCGATCTTTGCTCTCAGGGCTTTCACTGAGAGTTAGGTAGACTCAGGATGACACTGTTCCTAGGTGAGGACCCAGGGACTCATGTGTGTGGAAACCAGGCTGGGCCTTTTCGGGTCCTCGCACATATATGTTTGGTATGGAAAGATGTGTCAGGAGCATGCATGTTTGGTATGAAAAGCCGTGTCAGGGGCATACAGGTTTGGTATGGAAAGCCATGTGTGTAAGTATGGTATGGAAAGCCGTGTCAGGAGCGTGCATGTTTTATATGAAAAGCCATGTCAGGAGTGTGCACGTTTGGTATAGAAAGCTATATCAGGAAGGATGATACACATGTGTGCTGTGTAGAAGTCACTGTGAGTGCTGGCTAAGTTCAGAAGCCCTATGGTACACATACAGGCCTGGAACCCCTGAACAGGCTCACACAGTAGTCACCTGAACTTGTTGGGGGGTCTCATGGCACGTGTGTGGTCCATGTCAGGATGTGCACTTTAGATGGAGGAAACAGCTCACCCCATGTCAGTGCGGTTAGACTGCCTGCTCTCACCCCATCTTCCTGCCTTCGGGTTATCTCTAGCTCTGGGGCCAGCCAGAAGCTACCTGTGGATTTCTCATTATTCAATCAAGCTAGCACTGGTTAATCTTGTAACTCTGGTCGGTGACAAGCACTTGGAGGATTGTTGACTTGCTGGTGATGCGCCAGTTTAAAAATCTGCACCCCNCCCCCCATTTCCCAAGTGCCTGTATCCTCTCGAAATCAACCTCATATAAAACACGGAGGGAAGCGGCTCTCTCAGTGTCCGCCTCCGGCTGTGGATACAGTGCTAGGAAGTGCTTTTTTATTATTTCCTCACTGATCGGAAACAGACCCCACTTACGCAGCCATCTCTCAAGCACACCAAACAGCCTACTAAAGGTATGACGTCTCCTCTCCCACCACGGTCCACCAAATGAAGGAAGTGCACACGGCAGCCCTCACACCGATTAATCTCCAGAGACAGGGACTGATTTCACCAAAGGGTAATTTCAAAGGTGTTGTTTAAAAGCTGGGCTGGAGGCACACCTCAGGGGTTAAGAGCACTTGCTGCTCTTCCAGTTGGTTCTCAGCACCCACGTAACTCTATAACTCTATAACTCTAGTCTCAGTGGATGCAATGCCCTCTTCTGACCTCTGGGGGCACTGAACACAGGTGGTGCACAGATATCTATCTATACAGGCAAAATACCAGTACACATAAAATTAAAAAAATAAAATTAAAATCTAAAAGAACAAAAGAGCTTAAAGCTGCATTGTTGACTGTGTCAGGGAGAGCAGGGTGCCACAGCTTAGAGCTGATATAACGGAGCTGCAATGCTCCAGAAGCCGGACCTGAAGGGCATGAAGAGATAAAGCAAAAGATGCCTGGGTGTGGATGGCCTCCATGTGGAAAGTCTTCCTCTATATGGCTCTGCCAGAGTTGCTCCATCTATCTTAGAGATGTATCTATTCCTAGTTTATGGATATTAGTGGTTGGTAGAAGTAGGAATGCACCCTGTGTGTTTGGTGCAGAAGCCAGAAGAGGGCGTCAGGTCCCCCGGACCTGGAATTGTGACGGTCATGAGCTGCCATGTGAGAGCCAGGAACTGAAAAAGCCGCAACTGAGCCATCTCTCCAGCCCCATCACTCCACTTACAGGAAAGAAACTGGCCAGTAGGTGAAGAGTGAGAGTCACTTGGAAGGCCTGTTATGACGAAGTTGGCTACAATTTCTCCCCCATCTGCCAATGATTTCATCCGGAAAGTATAACTGCCTGAGTGAACATAAAAGTCCTACTTGTTACAGACAAGCTAGGCTACAATAACTGACCTTCATAATGAAATACAAAGCTACTTCAAAATAACAAAAATATGTCTTGTGGTCCTAGCATGCCTGTGATGCTTGGCCTCTGCGAGTGTTGATGGAATTGTAAATTATGCCAACTCCACTTTCTCACAGGTGTTAATTACAAGATTGTGTCTGAAATGGAACTGTCTTAGTGGTCATCTCTAATTGCATCTTCACATCTCTCTGGGGTGTATTTGTGTATTTGTCTCATTTTACGGACGTCAGCACGCATCCACAATGACGTCTAAGCATGGTCCATCAGTCTATGTTTTTTAATAAGCATATTGATGAAGGGAAAAAAACCACACTGTCTTCTACCTGTCCTCAGTAAGTTCTTCAGGGTTCTTTGATATCAAAGACATCTGCCTATCCCTCTCCTTCAGGAGCAGGTTTGCCCACACACTACCAAGGACTGCTCTGAATAACGGAGGAAACACCCACATCAAGACAGCAGTCCAACTTGTCAGATTGTATTTGGAGAGTTATAGTCTCCATACTGTTCCCTATTTCTTCATTTTAAATACACACCCCAAATCTGGCAGTCGGAAAAGAGGGATTGAGAGCAAGCACTGCCAGAGGGCAGGGCCAAGCACCTTCCAACAATAATAAGAAATATCAAACATGTCTTTCCAAATGTAGAGCGGTGTGAGGTGAGGGTGAGAGAGAAACAGGACCGAGAAGAGGGTAAGTATCAAGGGATTCCTTTGTGTTAAAGGCCCCGAAGGAAGCCAGACAGCCCAGAGGGCACCTCCCAGCTTCCTGAGTGACTCACTGTCCCCATCAACATGCAGGGTATAACATGGAAGATTTTGGAATAAAAACCAAGACAGTTTTGAAAATGAACACTGGCACAGGGGTAGTTACTCATTAGTAACTCCATGAATATGAGGGTGAGGTAGGAAAAGCAACAGCAATGGCCACAGTCACACCCATGGAAATAAAAATAAAGAGGGTTTCAGCAAACCAAGGACAAATAAAGTCACACAAGCCGGATGTCCTGAGCTGGAACCCCCATAACCCCATAAATATGGAAGGAAAGAACTGAGTCTACAAAGTTGTCCTCTGATCTCTACAAATATACCATGGCAGGTGTTGCATGTACGCATGCACATAGTGCACTTTTATAATTTATAATAAATAAATTTAAGAAAAATCTCAGCAAATGGACATCAACAACCAGCATCTTCCATAAGCACCACTTCAGGACAAGGTTTTAAGACATAAACCTACCACACACAGGTCTGTGCTGTAGTTCAGACCTCACTATCAGAATACAACTGGTTTTGGACTCCAGCATGGCTGGCAGGATGAAACTCTTGGACTTACGCTGGGCAATGGCACCTTGAATCCGGTACCCCAAGATGATCGCTGCTCTCTGGAGATCAACCTTATTGATCAGATCTGAAGACTCGGTTGCACTAAGTCTCTCTCCATCTTGATTCTCCACAAAGTAGATGAGCTGTACCGGATTGTCGTCTCCCTCCAGCCTGGACACGTTTACCACCTGAGACAGACAGAGTCCATCAATCAGCATCAGGAAAGTTCACAGTGCCAGCTGCCCCTTCTCAGGGCACTCAGTCCCTAGTGTGTGACTCACTGCCACTTCTGGAGTCCCCGAATCTCCCTACTCTCGACTGGTGGAGACAGCGACAGTGAAAGCCCCTCTGTGAATAGCAACTGCACCTTGTTTTGCTTTAGTGTCTTCTTTGAGACGAAGGGACCAAGAGAGTGCACAGGACAGCACCAGACAGGATGGAATTGTAAACAACAAACTCACCATGTCATGGGAGTGACCTGTGCGTCTACCCTTTATATTAAAGTCTGAGAATTCTTCTTATAGAAGTCACGTTCTCAGTGGCAGCCACTTCTGTTAAAGACTCCTAAAGCTGTCCATTCTAGAAGGAGCCATAGGGAGGTCTAACTTCAGCATTCTTTCTGGATGATGGCTAATCAGATTTACATTGGGAACCACAATATACAAGGTATCTCTCCAAGTCAACCACTTGGGTAACAAAAACTATGTGTGTATTATACAAATTATGTGGCCCAATGAAGAAATTTTGAAAAACACATGCAAAGAAACTATAAAGAAGAAAGTGAAACCCTCCTGAAAATTCAACCAATCATAGAAAGCCACTCTAAAGACTCAGCATATTCCCCTTTCATTCCCTGTGAATTCTGTATTAGTTCAGGACTGTCCTTCATGTTCCTCTCTACAGCTTTTTCAGAGCACATTTCACAGTACTGATTTTTTAAATCGCTGGAGAATATTCCAGTACATAAAGATCTACTCTTTACTCACTCCCTAATTCCTAGACAGTTATGTTGTTCAGTATCTGTTATCTCCTTTGTTAATTGGGAGGGGGTGGAAACAAGGTCTCACCCTGGACCCTTGGCAGGCCTGGAACTCGCTATGTAGACCAGGCTGACCCTAACTCTCAGACTCATCAGCATCTACCTCCCTAGTGCTGAGATTAACAGCATGCACCACCATGCCTGGTTCTTTAATTAATTGTTAAAACTGCACTTATTTGATTGTGTGTGCATGTGTGTATGCGTGTGGGCACATGTGTCTCTCCTAGTACAGAGGGCAACTTGCAGGAGTCGGCGCTCTCCTTCTACCATGTGAGGCTCAAAGTCAGGTCCAGACTTGGTAGCAAGAGACATCTCACTGTCCTTGTTCAGTGTTTCCGTTTTCATCAACAAAGTTCAGGTGAAGAGCCTTGTACTTTTGTATACAATGCCTTTTGTAAAGACCAGAAACAATCTTGGTGACCTTGCACAGACGTGAGGCTCCTACCTGAAGAAGCTTAAGTATCCAGTGTGGTACCTGATCACCCAGGTTTCTGGTGCTCTGCAACCTCTCTCTATGCACACTCAGCCCTTGTGAAGCCACAGGCTACTGAATAACACAAGGCCTTCATAATTCATTTTCATATTTATTTTGTTGTATGCTTATTTAAGTAATGGGCATTTATTAGTGCTTTTTTTCCTTTTTATTTATTGGGTTTTTTTTTAAGTTCTTAGTATTTTGGGTTGGAGAGATGGCTCAGCGGTTTATAGCAGGTACTGCTGAGATCTGAGTTCAAATCTCAGAACCCACATAGGAAGGCTCCCAGCCAACTGCAACTCCAGCCTCAGAGGCATCCAACACCTCTGACCTCCACAGACACCTGCGTTCACATGCATGCACCCTTGCACACATATGCATAATTAAAAATAATAAAAATAAATATCTAAAATCTTAGTCCTTTGTAAAGTTCCATGGTGTGACTGCATCTGTCAAAGAAACCATTTTGGGAGCCTAAGAACCATGTTTCTGGATGGGGAACAAGAAGCAAGGCTGAGGGGGACATATTTGGTGAAGGTGCTGGAGGACAAGGAGACTAATTCTAGGCAAAACTGGCACCCTGACCTACCCAGGTCACTCCCATATCTTGTTCTCACACCCCCTGCCCCGCCCACCAGTCCCCCTTCACTGCTGGGTTTCATCCTAGTTCTGGGTTCCTGAAATGGTCTATGAACCCCATTTTCTGTGATGCTCCCAGCCTGTAACAGATTGGCAAAGACAGAAATCCACACCAGTCACAGAGATAGGAATTAAACAGCAGCTCCACCCACAAAGTTCTGTGACTATGTGCATTTTTAAATAGGTCATTTTCCAATTCAAACAGATCTGTGGCCTGCCTGCCCGTTCCCAGAGAGAAGATGATTTGGGGCATAGGCTGGCAGGAGGTGGGGAAGATAAGATTCTGAACAGAGGGCAGAAAATGCCCTCCGTCTGCTAGGATTCTCCCAGATCACCGATTCATTTCTAAAATGCCACCAGAACCATAAAATAAGTTCAGCTATTGGTGATTTTAAAAACTGTGCTTCAAAAAACAAAGCTTTATGATGATAAAGGAAACCATCATAAATTTTCTACCACACCCCCTGCAATCCAGGGCGAGGCCAACGAATTGCTAAAGTTTCTGTCTGGACTCCAAGTGACACGCAAGGCTGCCGTGTCCATCAGAACAATCAGTTCACACCAGACTTTTCCATTTGCATGAACATCGCAGATTCCCAGGGGCTTTTCCTCTGCTCACCACCCTCCTTCGGTGAGTACCTGCACCACACTGTTGCCAGCAGCTACGGTGGCCCTGCGCCACAGTCTTCTCCTGGTGGGCACCTCGCTGAGAAGCTGGGCCAGTTTGCGCTCCATCTCAGCTGGAAACACTTCGTTATGGAGCTGCTTCTCCACTACGCCCAGGAGGACTGTGTTCAACAAGAAAGCAAGCTCTCAGAGCAAGTCAGCACACACA
>LOEQ01001109.1:663520-675908 GCA_001685075.1 Bramus lutescens | reverse complement strand
AGGAAGGAAGGAAGGAAGGAAGGAAGGAAGGAAGGAAGGAAGGAAGGAAGGACGTGCACACCTGACATCTGGCATCCAAATCCAAACAATCTTAAGATTCTTTCAGAATCCCAGAGCACACATTACAACGTGAGGAAGCAGGCTTTAAGTGCCAACATGAAACAGTAAAGGGATAAACTGAGGGTTGTATTTGCATTAAGTATTTCTGAAGGCTTCAAAAAGGGTAATGGCGGTGATGGGCAATAGGGGTAATGGGGATAATGGGGGTGTAGAAATTTCCTCCACCTTGGAAAGAAGTTACTTAAGACACAGGATGCTTTAAAAGGAGGCGGAATCACAGTCCCTCCTGCTGGGAAGTAGGTTCAGGGGAGGAGCAAACAACTCAAAGCCTTCAGGAAGTCCCTGAAACTGACCATCAGCACTAGGTCCTCCTTCCTCAAGCATAGAGAAGCAGGAAGGGCTACCAAAAGACACTCTCAGACAAGCCACACCACCAGACAGAGACACAGACCAACTAAGCTGCCTGGAAGAGACACTCCCCTGAAAAGTTGTGCAGTGATCTATCTGTGTCACTTGTTGGGGTGGGCTTTGGTGATGAAGCTGTCTTTGAGTTATTTCTGCTCCAGCAAGTACCCCTCACCCACACATCTGGAAGTAACCCCAATAAAACCTACTGGTTCACGAAGACAGATTTTAGTGGGATCTTTAGTTTGGTCTACCATTGGGTCCCTAGCTATTATGAGTAGATCTTATTCACATTTCCCCAGGAACGGTGTCACACAACAGGTGCAAAGGATGTCTCCCTATATATAATCTTTTGCCTTAAAAATTCTGAAACATTAAAGGATGATCTTTAGGTAAAAGTTGGATTAATAAGTAAAACTAATGAGAAAATACATTATCGAGCTTCTACTGATCCAAATAGAAGCTTGTCTTCTATGGCTGAATGTTGTTCTGCTCAGTACCGACAAGACCCCAAGACAAGATTAAAAAAAAAATTGCAATGATCTAGGCCTGGCGGTAGTGGCACACTCCTTAATTCCAGCACTCAGAAGGCAGAGGTAGGCAGATCTCTAATTTCAAGGCCATCCTGGTCTACAGAGCAAGTTTCAGGACAGCCAGGACTATACAGTGAAACCCTGTCTCAAAAAACAAAAGCAAAAACAAAAAATGCAATTATCTTTAAATGGCTGCCTTTACAATCACAGACCTACAGAGGTCAACATGAGCATAGCTCAGGAAGAAACATCAAAAAGGGATTAAACAACAAACCTGGCATGCTGATGGACTTATGCCAAGTAGCCTCCGCAGGACATATATTCATGTATTCTAAATGAAACTCTTAATTTTTAAATGTTGGCAACTAACATTTTAAAAAGTCTCAGGCTCAAACTTGAAAGGTTCTACCTTTAGCCCTGTATACTACAGAGTCTGAGGAAGGAGGATTTCTACAAGTTTAAGGTCAGCCTGGACTACACGGTGAGACCATGTGTCAAAAATTCAAAAGCTAAAAAAATGTTGGCCTCAAGATTACAAATTCTCAAAGTCACCCCCTACTGGCTTGTTTATCCCAGAATGTAACACTCAGGAGTACTGAGGGCTCAGCATGGACCCTAGGACTTCCTACAATGTGCCAGACTCATGGAACCCCACAGGCAGGTCACACATACATACCCTTGCACCAATCCCCAGCAGAACACCAGGGCAGCTTGAGCAAAGCCAGAGGGGCAGTGACCACTTCTGATGTCAAAACCGTGCAAAGCTGCCCCCTTCACAGTGAGAGTCATACATTTTCAAAAAGGCCATTGTGGCTGTTAAACCAAGATCCACACAAGAACTATCAACAATGAACACTAACCTGTCACTGTCACAGAGGTGGCTCCTGTGTTAAAGTCTCTGTATGACTTCATGGCATAGGCTAATCCAGTATGTCAGCCTCTAGAGACCAAGAAAGCCATTACTGGAGGATGAGCAGGAAGAAGACTCCATGGGGTTTCTGAGGGACAGGTAATACTTTGTTCTTAATGTTGGTGGTGTTACAGGGCTATAATCAGCCTGTAGAAATTCAGTTATATGTGCATATATTACAAGTTAATTTTAATAGTTTGAAATTATCATGGGGCTGGAGCGTTGGTTCAGTGCTTAAGAGTATTCACTGCTCTTGCAGAGAACCCAACATCTACATCATGCAACTCACATGTGCCTATAAATCCAGGTCTGAGGGATCCAACGTCCTCTTCTGTCTTCCTCAGGCACCTGCGCTCACTAGCACACACCCAACCACAGACATACACACACATACATATAAATACAAACAAATCTTTTAAAAATTATTTTGCTATCTGTCTGTTTGTTTTAAAGATCTGGTTGTGGTCATGCATGTATGGGTATGTCCATTTGTGAGCAGGAGTGTGGTGACTACAGAGGCCAGAAGAAAGTATCAGAGCCCAGCAAGCTGTAGTTATAGGTAGTTGAGCCACTGTGTAGGTGCTGGGAACCAAACTCAAGTCTTCTGCAACAAATGCTCTTACCACTAGTCTGTTCTGATGCAGCACTGGGGACTGAACCAAGGGCTCAGTGAATGCTAGGCAAGTTCCCTACTGCCGAACTACAAGCCATCCCTAAACGTTAGGAATTATTTAACATACATATATCATTTCAAAAACTAAATTTGCTAACTCTTCAAATACTTCTAAAAATTCTGACATAGTTTGAAAGCCACATAACTACACTGATCCCCTGCCCCTCCCCCCCAAAAAAACAACAAATTACTCCAACCTGCTACCCTTGGTAGTCTTTAAGAAAGGAAAATGGTGCTTTTATGTTTGAGGCCAGCCTGGTCTACAGAGGGAGTTCCAGGACAGCCAGGGCTATTACACAGAGAAAACCTGTCTCAATAAAAAATAAAAAGGAAAATTGAGCCATAATCTGGTCGTCAGACAGACTCCTGTAAAAGCTCATGGAAGCCGCATCTCAGGTCTGACTTACAGCTAAAAGGCCTTACGGACCCTGGGCATTAAGAGCCACTTCCATTCCCGTGCAGCTACAAACTCAGCAGGCTCCTTCTGCTCTGGAGAGACACGTATTCCAGGGGCTTCCACGCACCGCTGCAGAGTCAGCTCTGCTGCTGTCCACAGAGGATGCCCCTGCGCACCTCCCCCCACTCCGCCCCAGCTCCTGGACACCGGCTTTTCCCAGAGCTGAAACCACACACTCTATCAGATTCCAGCTCCTACCTGGCTGAAGTTACTCACACGGTCTCACATGAAATAGATAACCCCTTCACCCTCACTTGAGCCTACATCACCCCAGCTACATCTCTGCCAACTCCCTGTTAGTCCTCAAGATCTGGTGTGTCCACACACACCCCAACCTGCATACTCCCTACTTCCTGAATCCCAACAAGGCATCACAGAATGAAGATGCAGGATGCTCAACTCCTCTCTCCTCCTACAGCTCTTTCTTCCCAGCTGTTCCCTTTTTTAAAAAATTTCTTTCTTTCTCTTTTTCTTTCTGAGGTAAAGTCCTGGAACTAGCTCTATAGACCAGGCTGGCCTTGAACTCCCGAGTGCTGGGATTAGAGGCATGCGCCACCACCGCCCAGCTCCCCAGCTGTTCTTACTCCTGCTCGCTGCTCTGTATGTTTCCTTGAATGAGTAGCTGACGTTCCTTCCCTGTGTCTCCTCACTGAGAAATCTGCACACACGACCTGGCCGTGACCCTGCTTCTGTCACCCATGCAGCTCGGCAACGCACCAGGTGGAAGAGAATGCCTGTTTTCCCTCGCAAAACTGCGAACTCAAAATGAGCAATTTCCATAAAGCCATTCCCTCAGGATCATCTGGAGCCAGTCTGAGTTCATAAAATGCTAAGCTGCACAAACCTCTAACGTGGTGGAAATTCTATCATCATGATGGGCAAATTACACAGGAAACACACAGCATACACGTCCATACAGGAGTCAGGAATGTCAAGGAACTTCATGAGCCAATGGTAAAGCGTTACCTTTTCAAATATTACAGAATTACCTTGTGTTCCTCTGCTTTCCACATCAATAGGAGCACAAAGCACCCTGGGGGCTGAAGGGATGGCTCAGCAGCTAAGAGCACTTGCTGTACTTGTAAAGAACCCAGATTTGTTTCAGAGGACCCAGCACCCTCTTCTGATCTCCATGGACACCAGGCACACACAGGTTTCACAAACATACATGCAGACAAACACTCATACACATAAAATAGAATAAATAAATCTAAAAAAAAGTCAAAGAACAGCCTTTGTTGGGCTGGGTATGTAACAGGTAGAGTTCTATGAGGTCAAGAAAAACTTGTTCTATCCAGCTAGTTTCAAGTCAGCCAAGGATACACAATGAGTCACTATTTAAAATAATTAATCAATACATACATACATACATACATACATACATACATACATACATACATACATACATACATACATACATACATACATACATACATACAGGACAGCCTCTGTGGTTATACAGGCTGTGCTAGAATCTCTACTGACTCTGGAAACAGGAATAGAAAACTCAACTTGCAAGGATTATTACCTAGATTAAATGAGATAATGTACAATTAATCCTAGCTGGTGAAAAATAGGGAAAGGGGTACAATAGCTGCTTAATGGGGCTCTTTTAGCAAAATATTTACACACTAATCCAAAAGTGTGTCTTCGAAAGTTGAAACTGGCACTTGGCCCAGTAGACTAGCTCTGTCCTCCTCACTTGTTACTCCAACCATCTTGTTTGTTGAGACAGGGTCTGTACATACCCCTTGCCTGTTCTGGAACTCTCTATTTAGACCAAACTGGCCTGAAATTCACAGAGATTTCCACCTGCCTCTGCCTTCCAAGTGCTGGGATTAAAGGCATGCACCACCATGCTCAGTCTCCTGGTGATCATCCTAAAACAATCCAAACAAAGAATTCTAGAATATTCTAAAAAGCCACGGGGGAGGGGGGGGAGCGGGGAGGGAGTGAGCCGAAACCCTCAGTAAGTAAGGCCTAAAAGGTTGGCAAGCTGGCTTGGCAGATAACAGCACCAACCTTCAATCACAACGACTCTAGTCTGCTCCTGGGCCCCCACCACAGGGGACCAAGAGATGCCTCCAGCAAGCTGTCTTCTGCTGTCCACACACGCCTAGCATGCACACCTGTACACACCTGGAGAATGCCATCCATTCAGCTGTTCTGGTTAGGAGAGGGCTTTCGTTCTGTCTTGTTTAGTTTTTGGGAGGGAAGTGTGCCTCACAGCTCTAGTCCTCAGGCCTCCACTTCCCAAAGTGAACCAGGAAAAACCCAGGAGAGCATTCTCAGGACACAGAGAGCAGGCAAGTCTGCACTGAATACCAGAGTGGAGTCTGAGCAAGGTATTGGCAGGAGTGACAGGATCCGTCCAGAGGGAAAAGGAGCCAGTGACCCTCTCAGGCTCCTTCCTAATGCTGAGACCCTTTAATGCAGTTCTCATGTGGTGGTGACCTCCCCCAACCATAAAATTTTCATTGCTACTTCATAACTATAATTTTGCTACTGGTATGAATCATACTGCAAATTTCTGATATACAGGATATCTGATATATGACCCCTGTGAAAGGGTCATTCAACAACCCCAGTAGGGTAGTTACCCCCAGGTTGAGAACCACTGCTCTTAGACAAGACAGTATCAAGTGTTATTACTGCAAAGTCAGGCTCAGGGTCACTCTCAGCTGGGAAGCAGCTTCATCTTCGTCTTCTCCCAAGTGCAATAATGTGGGGAAAAGCATAAAGAGACAGAATTCTAAGAGAAAGACTTTTAAAAAACAACAGTCACCCTCCCGCATGAAGCACAGATAATACACATATACTAAATTACTACACAAAGACTGTAATAAAATACACAAATATGAATGGAAACGGATAAAAAGAAAACCTACTGAGCAAAGAAAGGACACACAGGAACTGCACTACACTCAATAGGGAAGGCTATGGGCTCCACATTCCTAGGAGAGACTCAAAGGAATTTTTCAGAAATAAAAGTTGAAGAGTTTTTCCACTATTGTCTACAAGCTCTCTCGTCTACCTTCCTCCCACGGAACAAATATGCACACAGTAAACAAAACAAACTGAATAGCACTTATCTGGAACTTCCTTGGGATTCATCTTTCCAATGCTGCAACCCCCAACCCTGCTGAGTGACAGCTGGACTATGGGTGGCTGTGGTGGTGACAACTTTAATCCCAGCACTTAGGAGGTAAAGGTGGAGACAGGGTCAGCATGGACTACAGAAGACCCCATCTCAAAACACAAAATGACTGCAACAGTGAGTCAGGACACAGCCACTGTGGGTGGTGGACACTGTCAATAGCAAACTTAGCATCAGCGAAATACGAACTCGCAGACAGCAGGATTACTTTTATAATGTTATCCACAAGGGTTTTGTATCTTTAGTTTCAAACAAGGGGCAAACAAAATGAAAAACTTTGGTTGTTGTTTTTCCTCTTAAATTTGTGTCCTTATAGACCATACACAAACTTTACTCATGTATCCCCTAAACAGTACTGAGTTACCATACATATAGAGCAAGGCCTTCTCATTATGCAGAAGTAATCTAGACAGGATATAAACGAGACTGGAGGATGCATGGGAGACACTGCTAATTATGTGAGATCTTAAAACACTGGTGCTCATGGAATCCCTAGAACCCGTAGCTCCCTCTCCCCTCCTGGATACCAAGGGACAGCGCTGTATGTACAGCATTAGGGAGCAGGTAATAACCTAGTGGTTACTAGATAGGTTTCTTCACAGTGCTCTAACACTAACCAAAGCAACCCAAGGAGGAACGGTTGATGAGACTTGCAAGTCACAGCCCATCACTGAGAGAAGCCAAGGCAGGAACTGAAGCAGCTACCATGGAGGAACGCCACTCACTGGCTTACTGTCATGGCTTGTCTTTTTCATACAACCCAAGATTACCTGCCCAGAGATAGGCCCACCCACAGTGGGCAAGACCTCCAACATCAATCAGCAATCTAGATGATACCCCACAAACATACCCATAGGTCACGCTGATGGAGGCAATTCCTAAACTAAGGCTCCATTTTCCAAGGCTCTGGTTTTGTGTCAAGTGAACAAAAAACTAACCAACCTAGGAAATCATGCATATAACAAAACAAAGAAGCCATGTTATAATACCAAAAGTCAGCTCTTGGGCCAAGGGTGGTGGTGTATGTCTGTATTCCAAAGGTGGGAGCCGGAGGATGAGCAGATTAAAGCCATCCTGGATGCTCTGGTCTGCTTTCTATTGCTGTGATACACACCATGACCAAAAGCAGCTCAGGGGAGGATAGGGTTTATTTGGCTCACAGGCCCATCAATGAGTGGAGTCAAGGAAAAACTTAAGGCGGGACCCTGAAGCGGAAACCATGAAGGAATGGTGCTTACTGGCTTGCTCCCTCTGGATTATGACCAACCAGCTTTCAACTCAAGCCACCAGCCCAGGGTTGCACCAACCATAGTGGGCTGAGCCCTCCTACATCAATGAACAATCAAGAAAACACCCCACAGATATGCTGCAGCCAATCTGATAGAAGCTACTCCTCAACTGAAGTGTCAAGTGGACAATAAAAATTGGCCAGCAAGATGGGCTAGAGAGGGAGCCTGGCCAGATAAGGGCAGCCTGGGCTATAAGAGACTCTGTCTCCAAAATCAAATGCTTGTCAGGAAGAACAAAGCCTGGGTGAAAGAAGCAGAAGGCACATGCTGTATCGGTAAAGCAAGGAAGCCGGAAAACTGGGCAGAATTAAGTTAACAGAGAACTGAATCCTAGGGCCTAGGGGTATATCTGTAGGCTGATATTATTTCTTAGAGTATGTGTCTAGATTCCTTCTGGTTTCAAAGACTTTGGGAACCAAAATGTACACAGGTCACCTTGTTCTTGCTCAGCTCCATCCTCATTTCAAAATGCTTCCTTATTGCTTTAACGGATGTATGGAAAAGGCAAGAAGAAGAGAGTATGGATCGGGCATCTAATGGAATACTATGTAGCCTTAAAAAGGGAACTGTGACACGCCCTACATCAGGAATGAACTCCGTGACTAAAGGAAGGCACCCCATGATTCCATATCTCCAGGGGGCCATGGGAGTCACACTCATAAAAATAGAAAGCTGTGACTCCAAGGGACTGGAGGTACGGACAGGGAGTTGTATTTTAATGGATACAGAGATCAGTTTTGCAAGATGAAAAGGGCTTTCGAGGGTACTTAACACTGCTGAACCCTATACTTAAAAATGGTTATGATGGCAAATCTCATGCTATATGCATTTTAACCACAATTATGGAAATCAAGTAATCACTGTAATTCAAGTTGGGAACAGTGAGAACAGAGACACTAAATACAGCTGTGGGGAAAGGAGGGTCAAGGAAGAGGCACTCTGCTGTGGAGAGATGGTGCGGCCAGCTTGGAGGCTCAGGGAGGAGAGCCCCACCCACTCCCTCAGGCTCTGGTCCTTTAGTACAAACTCATGTCATGGGTCCTAGAGAAGAGTGATGCTCACCTGTTCCAGTCCCCAGGACAGCTAAGATTCCCCAGGGATACCCACACTGACTCCTGGGCTTTTGTCTTCACAGGTGGCCAAAGTGCTGACCCTTACTGGGCCAACATGTGCTCGTGGATGAAGGATGAAGATAGCCAGACAGCAGGTCTGGGGGCAAGCAGCAATCTGCCCAGCTGGTCTCCTTTAAAAGCTACTCAACTACACAAACTGAGACTCTAAGATCCCAACGCTAGGCATGTTCCCCAACACGCTGTAACACTTTCTGATGTACACTGACTCAGGGATTTTTTTTCTCATCCTCCAAATCTACCCTTTGTGATCCAACACCTTCCTTAAAACTGTCCTGAAGGAAATAAACAGAAGCTCAAAGAACTATGCACAGAGGTTCATCACAGGAAGACCAACAAGATACTTTAGGAATGGCAGGGATGCAACTCAGGGGTACAGCTAGTGCCTAGCATGCATAAGGTCCCAGGCTGGATCCTCTTCTGTGCTTGCTTAAAAATATTTTTAAAGCAGGCCAGATGTGGTTCATATCTTTAAACCCAGCACTCATGAGGCAGAGGCAGGCGGATCTCTGTAAGTTTGAGGCCAGCCTGGTCTACAGAGTGAGCTCCAGGACAGGTTCCAAAGCTGCACAGAGAAACCCTGTCTCAAAAAAAAGTTTTTAAGCATATGAAAAATATTTACAATAAAATGAAAACTGGAAGATACAAAAATCTATGGATAGTACAATCCCATTCCTATTTTTTTGAAAAACTCCAGTCAACTACATATGCATACATGCACAATTTTTAAAACAGGAAGAAGGGAGTGGAGAGAGAGAACAGCGAGAGAGGCATGAGGCACAGAATGTCATCTCCAGAACTCAAGTCAAAAACTCAAGCACAATGGTGTCGGAGGAGGTGGAGACAGGCGGATTCCCAGGGCTCATCCGCCAGCAGGCCTAACCTAAATAGACAGCTCCAGACCACTGAGGGACTCTCTCTCAAAAGACAAGGTGGATGGCTCCAAAGGCCAACAGTCAAGGTGGACCTTAGTCTCCACATGCACATGCATACACATGCACACCCACACCTTTGCATACGTGAACAGACACACACAAAGAGACTAGGAAGATGTGTATCAAACTATTTATGGAACAGAAACAAAGATGAGTACTTTCTTCTAAGTAGAGCTCATAGTCCAAAGCATCTGAAAATGAGTATCATTTACAATCAGAGACTAAAAGGCTTTTCTATCTCAACAGGGGGCTAGGCCTGCAGAAATCTGCATGTCCGCCATTTTCAGGTTAGACTGACCGCCAATCAATCACAGCAGCTTATGTTGGGATGAATCTGGGACAAAGATGTAGTGTGGGGTCTGACCCCATGGAGGTGACTCCTGAAGCCAAGAGAGTGATAAAGACGGAAAGAGGGTATGAAGGGGTCTAAGTGTGGATGTGGGAGGAAGGCACTGCAGAGAGGCAGTAATGAAAGATGAAGGGTGTCCAGCTTCCCGAGAGCCATTTATCTACAAGAGAGACACCACGGCCTCACCAAACTCGCCATGTCATTAGTTGTTCTAGCTCATTCTATCATGCAAACAATCATTTATCCATTCAGTGGGGCACTCATGGAATCCTCGTGCACACAAGCATTTATACAGCCAGCGGGTCACTCATGGAAGCACTCCTCCAAAACCCATCCATTTAACAATTCATCAGGTGCTCACTGAGAATGGTGAGCCCAGCCACAGTGCACACCCATGAGGAGACAGTAAGCAAGAAGAGATCTACTCACAGGAGGTCACGAATTTGAGACACACATGGACAGGAGGCATCTAAGCCATTTTGCTTCTACACGCCTTGTGGGGAGGGGGATGTGTGGCCTGAGATCTTTGAGGGAGAAGTGAAACGAGGCCAACAAGGAGGGGAAGAGCATTTTGGAAGAAGGAACAGCATATATAAAGCACACAGGCATTAAACAGCTTAGGAGGCTCTCCCTATGGAGAAACCAATCCAGGGCAGTGTGATAGGAGGAAAGGCTAGACCTGAGGAAGGGAAGTGGGATAAGGCTGTTCCACCCATTCAGGAACATCACTGAAATGAAAATTAAATCAGCCAGAGACACTGATATCTGTGACATCACTCTGTCCTAATGGGCTTTAATGGACACACTGGTAAGGAACACAACCAAGGGACCCAGCTATGGAAATGAACAGAAATTCAAAAGTCACCTCACAAAGCTCAACTAACTACTTCAAAGCATGTGACTCTGAGTGCAGCTGGCTTCCCATGGTCACTTGCTGGCTCTTCCTGATCTGTACTGTCCCTTCTCTCTCCTTGATCTATCCTCTACTACTCAATCTCCCCTCCTAAGCACCCACATACTATCGAGTCTGCGTGTAGGCAGGTACACCCTTGCACATCCGCATATGCTCCCAGCCATGCATGGGTTGGGCACCACTCCCAAGTCCCAGCTCCCACTGCAGAACCCGAGGCTCAAACAGAATGATAAGCAGCTGACACACACCCCGTTAGGCGTGCCCGACAGTCAGCCTCTGACTCCTACAGCCTCCTGCATCCTTAAACTGTGGGCCCTGGAGCATCCTGTCAGAGCCACAGAAGTAGAAACTGATACATATATGAATATTTATGTAACTTACCAGCTATCAGGTTCTATGATTTGGGAGCTACTTAGCAATCTCTCACACACTCCCCATGACGACAGCCACGCCTGCGCTTGCAGTTAGAGATGGGGCCGCTCATCATCTGGTTCGGTGTCATGCGGCTCCAACCTCACATCAGGGAGTGAGTGATCCTCTCCTGAGTCCAGAGAGGCCTGCTAATGCTCACAATGGAAAGCAGCCTCCTCAGGGGAAAGCAGCAACCCAAGAAGACCCAAACAGACTGGCCACACTCCAGCCGTTCCCTCAGAAAGAGGGGAACACATAGGACACTACTGACAAGTAATACAGATCTGTTCTGTCCTGTGGCCAACAATTCTCACGCATCATTCTGTATTATTATCTGAGTTTTCATTTTTTAATGGCATTGATTACTTATTGAGTGTGGAGGGTAATAACACACATAAACCATGTGGTGGTCAGAGGACAAGTTGCAGGAGCTGGGTCTCTCCTCCTGCCACACAGATCCCAGGGACCCTACCTCACGTTGTCAGGCTTGGCAGCAAGCGTCTTTAGTGGCTCACTGAGCCATCTTGCTGAGTCCTGTTTTCTCTTTGGAATCAGTTACTTAAATGTTCTAACACTGTTTTAACCATCTCGTGGTGTCTGAGCTAAGAAAGCCTGTCTCAGTTCCACCTAAAACTCCACCCCCAGGAATCTGTTTCTAAGAACACTGTGGGTACAAGCGACATTCCTGTTATTCAGTGACATTGTCCTCTGTGTGACCTGGACTTCTGCCCCTGACTCTGGCTGGTCTGTACTTTCTCTCAGGAGTAGGTAATCCTTTGCCCGTTTCCTCAAGCCACAAGTGCTTCATCTGCCCAAGTTTCTCCTCTCTACCTCATGCATACTTTTGTTATCCAGTGACCAAGCATCCTAAAAATTGGGTGCACACTAATTAATTCCCTCGTGGTAATTAGCCAAATGCTATTTTTTTTAAATCATCTCAAGTCATGTCCGTAGACATCTAGGAGCATGAAGCTTGACACTTAAAAAGAATGGCTGAAGAGATGCCCATTTAAAGGTCAAAAGACCCTTTGTAGAAAATCAGGTGTTCATAGGTTTGTGGGTTAATACCTGGGTCTTCTATTCGATTCCACTGGTTGACTTCTCTGTTTTTATGCCAGTACCAAGCTGTTTTCAATACTGTAGCTCTGTAATAGAGTTTGAAGTCA
>LOEQ01001109.1:616203-629382 GCA_001685075.1 Bramus lutescens | reverse complement strand
GGGAGGGAGGGAGGGAGGGGGACAGGAAGTGGGGCAAGACGATAAACCCTTAAAACCCATGACCAGTGATAAACCTTCCTCCAGCACGAAGGGCCAAAGTTATCCTGTAAGCCCCGCTTACCCAAGGATATATAACTTACTGGAGTGCCTGGGGGCTGCGGTTCTTAGGAGACAACAAGCCAAGTGTTTTCACTCCCCTAAACAGGCTTGTTTGACCCAACTGTACCAAATATGCTTGGTCACGCATAGGCGGGAGGTACTCAGGCAGGAAGTACATCAGTATACGTGCTTGCCCTTGATTGGACCTGGTGGGAAACATGCAGCCTTTTGGGTTTGCTTTTATAAGCCTCTGCAAAATGTGACTTGTCACTATTTTCTGAGAACCCTGGAGTGGTCCTGGCTAGAATTCAATTAAATTGCTTCAAATTTGGCTCAAAATCTGTGGAACCGGTCCTTCAAGGTTTTCAGGCCTAACACGGCAAGGCTCCATCTCCTAAAGGTTTCATAGCCTCTCAAAATGGTGCCACCAATCAGAGACCAAGTTTTCAAATATGTGAGTCCATGGGGACAAACTCAGAACACCAAAGTCCTATTTCTTTCTTTATTTTATTTTATTTTATTTATTTCCTGGTGCTTTCAAGACAGGGTTTCTCTGTGTAAAAATTCTGCTGTCCTGGTACTCACCTTGTAGACCAGGCTGGCCTTGAACTCACAGAGATCCACCTGTCTCTGCCTTCCTGAATGTTGGGACTAAAGGTGTGCGCCACAATGCTGTCTTTCACTGTGTAAACCAGGCTGGCCTCCAAATCGCAGAAAGATCTGTCTGCCTCTGCCTGTTGAGCATAGAACATTAAAGAAATAAACCATTGCACCCTGTCCCAGGTTCACAGATATTCCCTGCTCCTTCAGAATTCACAGGGTATCTTGAAGGCAGAGCTAGAATCTAGTTGAGATCCCAGCCCTGTGCTCATCACATGACAATCCTGCCCATCCACAGGGTACTTGATAGGCAAAAGCATTAGACTTGCTCTGCCCCACAGCTGCTAGCTCTCCTCAGTCCTAACTCAGTTTTCCCTCACTAGATTGAGAAGCAAAAATATACAAAACCACAGGGAAGGTATTCAAAAGGCTCTCGTGGTTTCAACTGATTTTTATTTGATTCCTCAAATTCTAAAGATCTTCAGCCTACATCCATCTATCTAAAGGGAATTTGCTAATACGCTCTATGAGCACATATGAAAGTAATTTCCCTACATTTTTGCCAGGACTGAGCTATTTATCCTGAGTTCTAGGAAAGTACTCTATGAACTCATGTGGAATGAATTGTAGGCCAAATTGCTAAGTGAAAACAAAAAAGTACAGAAGAGTATACAGTGGTCCCCCTTGTTCATGGGTTTGCTTTATGTGGTTTCAGTTACACGGTCAACTACAGATGGAAATTATCAAATGAAAAATTCCAGAAAGCAACAATCCATAAATCTCAACTCACATACCCTTCTGAGCAGGGATCCCATCTGATACCGTCCCCCCTGGATGTGAATGACCCCTTTACCTGGTGTGTCTACTTTGTATACCCTACCCACCCAACACTCATTTGGTAGCCATCTTGGTCAACAAGTAAACTGTCTGAGGATCATAGTGCGTTTGTCTAAGTCATCCTTATTTTGCTCAATGATGGAAAAATCACAGGAGCAGCGACGTAAAGGAGGCACCAAAATATAAAGAATGGAATGACAATGAACTCTGGTGGCAAACACTGGCAAGCATCTAGGAGAAGGCGGTATGCAGATCCTTGCCACTATCTACCATTCCCTGAATACATTGGGGCTCGGACTTGCTCCCCGCCCATAAAGGGGGACTACTGTATGTAGTAGACTATCTCATGTAAAAACAAAGGTGAGAAATGGGACTGTACATATGACAAGTCTGAGGCCAGCCTGAGATACATGAGGCCCTATCTCTAAAAAACACCTTTAAATGCTTTCAGAAACCATCAAAATTATATATCTGGCTATTGCAAAAATAATGCTTGACTCTTTTTAGAAACCTGTGTCCATGTTTTGAGTGTGTGCTGTCCTTTTCCTCTATTCATACCCAGGTTTAAAGTGACATTAAAACTTTTTCTTAGTAACTCCAATTTTACCCAGGCATGATGGCGCACACCTTTAATCCCAGCACCAGCACTCGGGAGGCAGAGGTAAGTGTATCTTTGAGTTGGAAGTCAACCTGGCCTTGGAAGTGAGTTCCAAGACAGCTAGGGCTGTTACACGAATTCTAATTGATCTTAATAATAAAAACCTGGAGTCTCAGATAGAGGGGTGAAAGCTAAGAGATCAGAGAAGCAGAGCAGCCAGCCACTAGAGAGTTCTTTTTTTTTCCTCAAGACAGGTTTCTCTGCAACTTTGGAGCCTGTTCTGAAACTAGCCAGACTGGCCTCAAACTCATAGAGATCCACCTGCCTTTAACTCCATGTGTGCTTGGATTCACGGTATGCACCACCACCGCCCAGCTGAGAGTTCTTACCTCTACCAATACTCAGACCACAGGGCCAATCCTGTCTCTACAAATCCTCAGATGGAATGCTGTCTCTACAAAACCTCAGATTGCATGCTCAGACTGAATCCTCAAACTGCATCCTCAGACTGCATCTGAGCTCCTGTCTCCTCCCACCTTATATTTCTCTCTCTGCCCAACCATATGGCTCCTGTCCCTACCTCCTTAATGCTGAGCTTAAAGACATGTGATCTCTGTTTCTCTTTTAGACAGACTCAGTCTTGCATGGCCTAGGGTGGCCTTGAACTCACTCACAGAGATCCACCTGCCTCTGTCTCCCGAGTGCTGGGATTAAAGATTTGTGCCACCACTGCCTGGCCTCTATGGCTACTAGTGGTTTAGCTCTGCACTCTGATCTTCAAGCAAGCTTTCTTTATTTGTTGGATCACAAACAAAATATCCCTACACAGGGCCACACAGAGGAATTTTGTCACAAACAAACTAACCAACAAAACCTTCAACTTTGGTCTGTCCTGACTCATCCAAAATTCTTTTTTGTTGTAAAGTCAAAAATTCTAGCTTCACCTAAGTGGAGGCCTCTGAAATCACTCCCCAGGCCACTATGGTAGCAGCAAAGGAGTCTCCTGTTCCCGGCAAGGCTCTTCCCATTAATATTGAAGTTTGGGGGCAATCAGAGGGCCAAAGAATGCCACAGAGATTGTACCATGTAACAGACTCATGAAAGAGATTTATTGAGGGGAGGTGGCTTGAAAGGCTGCCTCTGAGTGGGATAGGGAGGGAGGAAGAGAGAGAGACAGAAAGGAGGGCTGTGATGGCACCAGCCATGGTGGCAAGGGAAATGTGTCACATTTGGTAGCTGTTCGCGCTGAGTCACTGAAGGTAGGCTGAGGGAGCACCACATTCTGGAATGTGGGCAGTTTCTAACACCAGTTAGTCTGTGCAATAACCAGAAACCCTCTCTGGCTTCTCTGTGGTGATTCTCTGCTTGGCCCCTGTTGTGTCTTCCAGTGACCTGCATCTGACTGGCCATTTGTTTCCCTAGAAATATTGCCACTCAATGGAAGGACTCAATCAAGTCTGTTACAGATCCTGGATATGAGACAAATGGTATTGCTTTTAAATATGATCATTGATTTCATTCGGCTATACAAGAAAATAGAGCTTATTATAGCTCCTGAGAGGAAAGGCACCTGGCACCTCGGGCAGGGCAGGGATCCATAAGAGCAAGAGCACCATGAGTTTGCATATGAATGGCTCCTCTGAGAGCAGGTTTTCTGTCTCTAGGAACCTTATAACTCAGGGAGGAACAATCCTCCCCTAGTCAATGATATCTAAGATAAGAAAGCCTCAGACACTGGTAAACTGCCTGGTAAGGTATCTCAAACACCTCAACCTCTCTCATGCATGACTTAGCACTAGCTAAATAAAACACAAATCCAGAATGCAGGGATAGCCTGGTGGTCTCTGGATTTCCTGTCTGGCTACCCTTTTGCATTAGGCATCCAGTGTGGGCTATCACTCGTAAAAGCAAAGTTTGGCGCCTACTTCTCTTATCTTCCTCCCCTCCTTTCTTGTCTGAAGCCATGGCTCTTCCCACTGAAAGCAGAGCCTCTCTCCTCATTTCCTGCATGCCATGGGGCACGTTTTGGAAAACAGAATGCAGGGAAAGCTGCAATGGTTTGGTTTCTATTGCTCTGATAAAACACTGACCGCCAGGCAGTGGTGGCGCATGCCTTTAATCCCAGCACAGGAGGCAGAGACAGGCAGATCTCTGTGAGTTCTAGGACAGCCTGGTCTACAGCACGAGTTCCAGTACAGCCGAGGTTACATAAAGAAACAAACAACAAACATATTCTGACCAAAAGCAACTTGGAGAAGGAAGGGTTTATTTGGCTTTGGCTTACAGGTTAATGTTCATTGTCAAGGGCCTCAGGGCAGGACCACAAGGCAGGAATCCAGAGGCAGGAAGTTTAGTGGGAGCCATGGAGGAGAGCAGCTTACTATCTTATTTCCCATGGCTTGCTCAACCTGCTTTCTTACAGTACCCAGGACCACCCACCCAGGGATGCTACTGCCCACGGTGGGCTGGGATCATCTATCAAGAAAATGCCCCAGACTTGCCTGCAGGCTAATCTAATGGTGGTGTTTTCCTAATTTGAGGTTCCCTCTTCTCAGATGACCCCAGCTTGTGTCAAACTATTTGACAGAAACTATCTAGCACAGAAGCAAAGCTATGCTGATTCCCAGTCTGAGAGGGGCCTTGTGTATTTCCTCTCTCCTCCTGGGCCCAGGCTCAGGGAAGGACTGTCTCTTGGAGGGAAGTCCCTTTGTCCCCTGCTATCTCCAGCTTCACAGTTCTATTACTAGGGGTGTGGCTCTCCAGGCCTGCTTTTATGTGGTACTAGAGATCAAACCCTGGGCTTTCTGCTTGCTAGGCAAGCATTCTCCCAAATGAACTACATACCCATCCCCTGATTAAAGGATGTCTAAAGAACCTTTTTTCTTCTATTTTAATAAAGGAGAGAACAGGGTGGCTCCTGGGGTACACTGAATAGGAGTATAGGCCGGTGAGATAAAACCACAGGTCAAAAGTAGCAAAGGTGTCCTTACTATACTAGGACAGCAAGTAGCCAGTGGTAGCTCGTGGGAGGAGCTCAGGAGGCTCCAAGCTCCTCTCTTGCTGAGGTCTGAAGGCAGTAGTTGCTGGTGGCAGGGAGACATTTTCTTCAGTGGTGTAGCCATTAGTGAATTGTCCATATTACTGTAAGTGACCCCTCCTCAAATGTGCTCCTATAAGCAACCCTAATTAAATTCACTGGCTCAACCCCCCCCAAAAAAAGACATGAGGGAGAGGTGGCTAATTGGAAGAGTAAGGGGAACATTGTGAGTGAGAGGGGGATAAAAGAGGGTAGTGGGGGCTGGAGAAATGGTTCAGCAGTTAAAAGCATTGGCTGCTCTTCCAGAGGACCTGGGGTTCAAGTTCCAGCACCCACAGGGCAGGTCACTACTGTCCAGAGGATCTGACACCTACACACACATGCAGGCAAAACACCAAATGCACATAAAACTAAATAAATATTTTTTAAAAAGAGAGTAATGGGGATATGATCTAAATGTATTATATACATGTATGAAAAAGTCATAATGGAACCCAGTATTGTGTACAATTAATATATGCTAGTAAAGAACTTTAAAAAGAAGCTGAGCCAGGGGTCTAAGGACATAGCTTAGTGGTAGAGTGCTTGTGTAGCATGCACAAGACCTTGAGTCCAATCCCTAGTATTGGAAAGAAAACACTGGGGCTGGGGATATTGCTCAGTTGTTTCTCTGCAAGGCCCTGGGTTTGGGAGACAGATGACAAACAAACAGATAGAGATACAGAAAGGCAGAGAACTGGCCATACTTCCAGAGGCAAGATTCACGTTTCCTACAGAGGTTGGTGGGGGCAGCATGAACCCAGGGGAATAGCCAATAAAGAAACGCAGGATCAGCCGCTTTATGACAACATCTGCTATGTTTTCTTGGCTTGTTTATCTGGATGTGAAAGAACCAAAGGGATTTTTATCTGAGACATCTCCACCTTGAAAGCAGGTAGAGCCAATCCAAGTTGACAGACACTTTCCTCCCGTCTGTTGAGATTTTGCCATGTGTACTACACCTGACTGGTCCCTCCCAATAAGTCAGAAACTCATCTTGTAGATACTTACTGGAGAGTGAGTCCATGTCAGGCAAGATGGAAATAAAATATTACCTTTATTATACTCTTTCCATTCTTTGAGACAGATTTTCCTGTAGCTCAGGCTCGCCTCACCTTTGAAGTTGAAGATGACCTTCGCCTCCTGACATTCCTGATTGTCCCTTCCAAGTGCTGACATGACGGGTGCCCAGCAAACCCTACCTTTATAAGGTGAATGCATGATTGGGTCACACCAAACTTCCCATACGAAAGTAAATCAAGAAGAAGAAAGTGCCTGATTTAATATGACTGAATAATACATGGATTTAAATATACTTTTGCTACGGATACTGTGGCACACACTTGTAGTGACTGATACATAGGGCCCATTTGACTATGAGAATTTGAAAGCAGCTGGAGCAACACAGCAAGACCCTGTCTCAATAAAAATTGAATAAATAAGATATAACCTTGGATGAGTAATTAATTAGACATTAATATAAAAGCTTCTTCAATTTTGCTCAGACTGCAGCTGGGGATGCCGCTCAATTGGCAGAGTGCTTGCAGAGTTCACACAAAGTTCTGGGTTTGATCTCCAGCACTGCACACCTGGGCATGGTGATGCAGGCTTATAATCTCAGTATATCCCTGTTGTTTTAGTACTTTGGAGTTGGAAGAAAGAGGATCCGAAGTTCAAGGTCATCCCTGACTGCATACTTAGTGCAAGGTCAACCTGGGCTACTTGAGATTTCATCCCAAAACAGCAAAACATATGTGTATGTGTGTACGCATGTATATGCACACACAATATATATGTGCATATATATGCACATGCATATTGTTTTGCAAACACCAGCTGGGCAGAGACACACCCGAGATTGCTCCTGTCATTCATTCCTTTTTGTTCCGTTGTCACTCACACTTAGAAATTCTCAGTCCCTATCCAGAATCTGAGCTGTACCTTTGTGATGTGGGATTCCCTTCTGTATGCTGGGAATACCATTGGTTAATAAAGAAGCTGCTTTCGGTCAGTGGCTTAACAGAATATAGGCAGGCTGGAGAAGATATATAGAGAGAGTAGGCAGAGTCAGGGAGAAACCATGTTGCCACCACAGGAGACAAGATGCCTCTGCTGAAGCCTGCTGAAACTTTAGATTAATGGAGATGGTTAGTTTAGGATATAAGAGTTAGCTATAAAATATGCTTAAGCTAATGGCCAAACAGTATTGCAAATAATATAGTTTATGTGTGATTCTTTCATGTCTGAGTGAATAGGAATGAACAAACAGCCTCTGCCAGCAACTCTGTTTGTTCATTTGACAGCCTAGGCTGTCCTGGAACTGACTGGTCTCAAACTCACACAGATGCTCCTGTTTCTGCTTCCCAAGTGCTGGGATCAAAGGCATGCTCCACCATGCTTAGTTGTGTAACTTTGTTGTTGTTGTTTTTGTTTTTCAAGACAGGGTTTCTCAGTAGCTTTGGAGCCTGTTCTGGAACTTGTTCCGTAGAACAGGCTGGCCTCGAACTCATAGAGATCTGCCTGCCTCTGCTTCCCAAGTGCTGGGACTAAAGGCACACGCCACCATCCCTGGCTAGTTGTGTAACTTTTTAAACATTTAAACACTTCATTGACTTTTACAGAAGAAAAGCATAATTAGTATAGAAAAATACATATAGTAGAAAATAATATATTGTATTATACTATATGTAATCTACATCACTTGGAACAACTATGTAGGAAACAAAATGTACTATGTCTTTCATGAGAATATGCCAAAAGCACCCTTCAGAGAGATCTGAGACAGGCACTTTCCATGTCATTGATGAGCAGACACTAGCTACTCTAGAAGGCAATTCTGAGATCCTCTGTGAATCTTTATAATACCCACTATCTTTGGGTATGATCTAGTTACACTTTGAAATGTGTTCTAAGAAAATAACAAGTATAGGCACTTCCTTAAAGACTAAAATGATGCGAATAAGCATCCAATAATAGAACTATGTATGATTCCATGACACACAAAGGTGCAACACAACCATCTAATAAAACTGCAAATGCTTTTGATAATACAGGAAACTGCTTAAAACACCCAAAATAGACAGATACCATCCCAATATCTAAGATTAGACATATGAGAAAAGCTAAAAATATTTAGCAAATTAGCAATGTTTACCTCTCTCTATCACATACTGCCTATGCGTATGTATATATGGAGGTCAGAGGGCAACTTGCAGAAGTCAGTTCTCACCTTCCTTCATGTGGGTTCTGGGAATCACTCAGGCTTGGTGGTTAAGTGACCTTCCCCACTAAGCCATGTCACCCAGCCAGCATGGTTGTCTTTATACAGTGATAGTATGGTTAATTATTACTTTCTTTTTTTAATTTTTTTATGTACATTGTTTTTTGCCATGGGTGTCAGGTCCCCTGGAACTGGAATTACAAACAGTCATGAGCTGTCCTGTGGGTGCTGGGAATTGAACTCAGGACCTCTGGAAGAGCAGTCAGTGCTCTTAACCACTGAGCCATCTCTCCAGCCCAATTATGGCTTCCTTAATGCATCTGCCCTGCATCAGTTAGCCTCCTATCCTGTGGCAAACAGACGAGGAAATCAGCTGGAAGGAAGAAAGCTTTCTTTTAGCCTAGTCAAAGGTTTCAGCCATGGTCACAAGGCTCTGCCGTTTCTGGACCTGTGGTGAGGCGGAACATTGTGGGAGCATTTGGTGGCACAAAGCTGCTCCACTCATGGCAGCCAAGAAACTGAGAGGAAAGAGATGGAGGAAGAAGGAACATAATAGGCCCTTGAAGGGCATGCTCTCCATCTATGGCCCAGGTCTCAGTTTCCGTGTCTCCCAATAGCCCAATATGCTTTGAATCCATACATGTATGAATACATGCATGGGGCCAGAGTCCTCAGGATCTAATCCACTTCCAAAGGCCACACCTTTGAACACTGCGGAGATGGCTCAATGAGTAGGAAAACTTGCTGCTCTTGTGCAGAACCTGAGGTGGTTCCCAGCATCCACACAGTGGCTCACAATCATCTGTAACTCCAGCTCCAGGGAATCCAGTGCCTTCTTCTTGCCTCTGTAGCCACCTGCATGCATGTGGTACACATAAATACATGAAAGTACACACATACATATAATAAAAATAATTTTTTGTTGTTTTTTCAAGACAGGGTTTCTCTGTGTAACAGCTCTGGCTGTCCTGGAACTTGCTTTGTAGACCAGGCTGGCCTTGAATTCACACAGATCTGCCTGCCTCTACCTCCCAAGTGCCTGAATTAAAGGCTTGAGCCAGGCAAAAAAATAAATAAATTTTAATATGAAAATGAAGCTGGGAGTGATGGCTTACATCTGTAATCCCAGCACCTGGGAATTTGAGGCAGGAGGTCAGGAGCTCCAGGCCACCTGGGCTACAGGGTGATACCCTGAATAAAAAAGTCAAATAAATCATGAAGCAATTCAAAGAAGCTGTAAATGTTACTTAAAATAAAATTTATACTTTGACCAGATACCAATAAAATTAAAAAGAAAATCACTACATATGCCATAAAATATAAACGACTTTTATTTATGAACTGATGGGTAGCAAATAGAAAAAAATGACATTAGAATATATACCATAACCAGGCAAAGCTTATAACAAGAATTTAAGGATGTTTTAATATCATGAAAACATTTAATGCCATCAATCATGCAAGTGATTAAAATAATATTCCATTAAGAGATTGATTCATTTTATCAAGCTTTCGGCTTCCAACAAATAAGAATAGAGTATTTCTCTTATCCTAATAAAGAATTTAAAACTAACAACCATTTGTTGTTTGTTTTTCTGAGACAGGATTTCTAGTAGCCAGGCAGGCCTCAACTCAAAGTGTTATGAAAGCTGGCATTGAACACCCCCCCCACCCCCGACAGGGTTTCTCCATATAACAAACAGTTCTGGCTGTCCTGGAACTCACTTTGTAGACCAAGCTGGCTTCGAATTCAGAGATCCACCTGCCTTAGCCTCCTGAGTGCTGGGATTAGAGGCGTGTGCGCCCCCACCTCCTGGTGGCCTTGTTTCTCTTACCTCCAACTGTGTGCTGCGGAACTAATTTGAAAAGTAAAGCCCAAGGAAATACTGATTTGTTTCTGAGACTTGCAGAAGTGAAAAACACCCCAAGACAAGACAGTGAGTGCTTACTACCTGGCCCCCCACTTAACAGAGCACCTGAGCGCAGCCATCACCACTTGAATAAACTGACCCCAAATTAGCTCCCTAGCAGAAGAGACTCTGGAACAGCCCCAACCTCCCTTTCTAAGAAGCTTTGTTTCAGTACCACACTTCCTAACTTCACTCACCTATCATGGGGGTGAGCAGCCAGACTTGGTCCAGTAACAATTACAGACAATTTTAGTGCTGAGGATACGGTTCAGTGGTGAGCACTTGTCTAGCACACATGAGCACACTCCCAGTAGCATAAAGACACACAAGAAGACAATTTTGTAGACTAAATCCCAAGAGAACATTAAAATGGAATCTTAGAGACTTGAATAAAATAGTGCAACAATGACTACAAACCAATAAGCATTCTCTTTAAGAGCACAATGCTTATGTATATGTGAAAATAACAATGTGAAAGTCTACCATGTCTATTGATGTAAAGGGTATGCATTGAGCATTCCTCTGAGGACTTAGGGTGGCTTACAACAAATATATACAGGAGAATGACAAAGTATAAGTCCTAATAATAATAAATGCAGTTTCTTTTTAAGACAGGGTCTCCCTATGTAGCTCTGGCTAGCCTGGAACTTAACAAACATAATGGCGAAGTGTGTCTTAACTATATAGATCAGGGTAGCCTTGAACTCACAGAGACTTGCCTGCCTCTATCTCTGTAGTGCTGGGATTAAAGGCATATACTACCTTGACTGGCCTAAATTTCTTTTAAAATTTAGCCCCAGGACTTAGAAGATGTAGCTGGTCAAGGACTTTGCCTCACATAGGCAAGACCCTGGGTTTGATCCCAGCACACAGACACAACAAATACCATTAGGAAAAAAGTCACAACTAGAAATTTAAAAAAGAAAGATTGTAAAACACAATTTCAGAAATACTGTTGTTAACAACCATAGTGCAAAGACCTACGCTGATGAGTTTACCGCCCATTAAGAGGAAACGGATTTTTCATTTGAAAAGGACATTTTTACATCTCTCCTCTCATGATAAAAGTTTCTCTAAATAAGGTAAGTTCGGCATTATGAAAACTTACTGAATTGCCCCTATTTTTCAAAGGTCATATTATGGAAAGAAACTCAAACCTTCTCTTTATACACCGACATCGGGGAACATGAATATCTGCAAGTCACAAAATGAGAACAGTGGAGACAGATGGGCTGGAGGAAGGAAGGAATGACCTTAGAATACGCAAAGTGTGTGTGTGTGATGACCTGTCCCCATCCACAGAAGGGACAGATACAACTGGAGGAAGGAGTGAACTGAACTACATATCCTTCAAGATATAGCAGCTGAGCTCTGGTAGGCTCAGTAAGAGATGAGAAGTGGCTGGGGTGAGGTAGAAACTCTGGTGAGAGACCAAAGAGTATTAACTGTGATACTGACTGGGGATGGACCCATAAAGTTGAATATTATGAACACAGTATGGATGATAGCACAGAGGGCCCCAGCAACAAATGCAACATATAGAAAATTCATGAAATCAAGACATACAAAAAGAAGGGGCAGAAGAACCCACTCATCTGCACAGGTAGTTAAAGAAATGTGCATCAAAGGATAGCATTGTTAAGCACCTACAAGCCAAGCAAAGGTATGAAATGGCTCTTAAAATGGCTCCATACAAAACAAGACACAAATACATCTGTTACAAAATGAAATATTCAAACGTTATGAGTATTGAAATACGCCAGAATAAGGGAGGCAATTCAACTATGTAAACAATTCTGTGCAAAAGGGATCATGTACAAACCCAAGTAACAAGACGTAGAGTATACAGATTCTGTGGGGTCTACCATGCAAGCGTGTGAAGGGAGTCTAGGAAATGCCAGCGGGAACCTGCCCTCCATGCCGGGGCTGGAAAGGCACTTGAGAACTGCAGACAGAGGTTACAGCTTCAGAATTTGCCCTGGATTGATCCCCTCTGTGTTCAAAATTTTACCCTCTCTTTACCCGCTCCTGGGCCAACCTTACCCACAAGCGCAGTTTCCTTTCCACCCTGGGTTCTTGTAATCAAGGATGAGAAAGTTATTAAGTTGCCAGTGCTATTAAGTCAGGAAAGAGAGAATAGCTACAAACTCCAGCTCGGCAGAAATCTTGCTTCTGATCCTCCAAGATGGACAAGCTGCTTCTCACTTCCTCTATACCCTTTAAGGTTTACTGGGGCTTCCTGGGCGATTGAGCAGGAGCAGGGGCCAGAGGCCTGGCTTCTGAAGCCCCAGTCTCAGGAGCCCCTTGCTTCTCGACGCCTTGTGAGTGCCCGGCAGAGGTCGCGCTGTCTGAAAGGAAGACGAGAGATGAGCTTTCTGTTATGGGGTAGACTGGGTCAAAACAATAAATAAATAAATAAAAATAAGCAGTCAAAAAGACCAAGTGGCAGATACTTCTGATGCTAAATTTAGTGGAAAAAGATGGTAAGCTAATGCCATTTTGTCCACACCCAGATCGCATTTGCGCTTAGAATTACAACTAAGTGGATCCCCAAGCAACTTTGCGGTGGTTTGAATAAGAATGGCCCCCCTAGGCTCCTATATTTGACTACTTAGTTACCAGGGAGTGGAACTCTTTGATAAGATTAGAAGGATTAGGATGTGTGGCCTTGTTGGAGGAAATGTGTCTCTAGGGGTGGGCTTTGAGGTATCAAAAGCACGTGCCAAGCCTAGTCTCTCTCTTTCTCTCTGTCTCTCTCTGTCTCTGTTTCTCTGTCTCTCTCTCGGTCTCTCTCTGTCTCTGTCTCTCTGTCTCTCTGTCTCTCTCTCTCTCTCTCTCT
>LOEQ01001109.1:515390-529335 GCA_001685075.1 Bramus lutescens | reverse complement strand
CTCCCCGGGCAAGCCTCTCCCAGCCCTTAAGTAGGCCTGGACCGCCAACCCCGGGATCGCCACGTAGGCACTGTCCATTGGTCCATGCATACGCAAGCAGCTTACGACCATCATGCAATCTGGGAGTGATTGCTGCTCAAACGGACTAGGGCCATATATGGAGTTGTTTGTCACAGAGAGCCCTCGCTTTCGGGATCACGGAGAGCGGAAGCCAGCACCATCTTTAAGGTGCGGCTCCACGTGGCTCTCTACACAGATCAATGCAAGAAAATCCACGCTGGTGATGAAGTGATTCAAGTTAGTCATCAGACTGTGGTATGTATAATATGGACCTAGATGGAGTCTAAAGGTGGCGGTGGTGCTGGTTGGTACACAGTTTGTGTCCTCAGTGAGAAACCATATCCCTCACAAGCTCTCTGCTACTTTCTTTCCAGTAAAGAAAGTGAGAAGCAGCCCTAAACCTGGCAGTAGTGTCACACGTCTTTAATCCCAGCACTTGGGAGGCAGAAGCAGGCGGTTCTCTGTGAGTTTGAGGCCAGCCTGGTCTATAAGAGCTAGTTCCAGGACAGGATTCAGAGCAACACAGAGAAATCCTGTCTTCAAAAACCAAAAAAAAAAGTGAGAAGCATCCCTTTGCTGTGTACTATACTATGTACCTGAGGTGCTAATGACCACTAGAACTCTAGTTTTTAAAAAAAATTTTGTTCTTTTTTGAAACAGGGTTTCTCTGTGTAACAGACCTGGATGTCCTGGAACTCACTTGGTAGATCAGGCTGGCCTTGAACTCACTGATCCACCTGCCTTGGTCTCCCAAGTGCTGGGATTAAAGGCATGCACCACCACCGCCTGGCTAACTTTTAAAATTTTTATTACATTTCTTATGTATGTGTGTGTGCCTATGTGTGAACACATGGAGGTCAGAAGACAACTTGTAGGGGAATCAGTTCTCTCCTTCCACCAAGTAGGTCCCGGGGACTGAACTCATGTTGTCAGACTTAAAGGCAAGCTCCTCTTCTCCCTGAGCCATCTCAGCAGTCTATTTAACATTTATTTGTGTGTGTGTGTGTGAGAGAGAGAGAGACAGACAGACAGACAGACAGACAGACAGACAGACAGANGTGTGWGWGAGAGAGAGASAGACAGACAGACAGACAGACAGACAGACAGACAGACAGAGACAGAGACTGAGAATAATTTGCAGAATTTGGTTCTCTCCAGGCATCTAATTCAGGCAGTTAGACTGGGCAGCAGACCTTTACCTATTAAACTATTGTATATGTCCAGGTAGCTCTGATTTTTTTTTCAAGACAGAGTTTCTCTGTGTAACAGCCCTTGCTGTCCTAGAACTCACAGAGGTCCATGAGCCTCTAGAGAGCTGGTATAAAAGTCATGCTCCGGGGCTGGAGAGATGGCTCAGGGGTTAAGAACACTGGCTGCTCTTTGAGAGGACCTGAGTTCAATTCTCAGCACCCACATGGTGGCTCACAACCATCTGTAATAAGATCTGGCACTGCAGGCATGCAGGAAGAACACTGTATACATAATAAATAAATAAAGCTTTAAAAAAAAGTCATGTTCCACTGGCTGTATATCTGAAAATTTTGGTGAAGTAGCAAGTGACTAGGTCTTCAAAGGGTTTGTTTCCTAGTCTTTCTTTCACTCCCCCACCCCGACTTTTCAAGACAGGGTTTCTTTATCATTCTGGTTGTCCTGGAGCTCACTCTGTAAACCAGCCTGGCCTGAAACTCAGAGATCCGCCCGCCTCGGCCTCTTGAGTGCTGGGTTTAAAGGCGTGCAAGGCCACCACCCTTAGTTCCCACTCTTGGGAACATGTGTCCCCTGCCCCAGGATCTCCCCCATGCTCTCCACCTCTTTCTCATCAATTTGGGGGACTGATCTCAAGCTGTGTGGGCTGCTCAAGCACTTTGGTTTTTGGGGTGGATTATCACAGAGGTCTGGTGAGTGAACCAGGAGCAGTACTGTAAGCAGCTGTTGTCTATGTGACTACTGACTGACCAGAGTAAAGAAAGCACACCTGGATCCACAGCTGCCAAGCATACACCTCAGGATTCAGGCCTGGTCACAGGCTGCTCTTTCCTGGTCATTCTCTGAGATCCTAGTTGCTGCAAGGCTCACTGAAAGGTTAAATAGTTAAATAGTTCTTCATCCCTTAGATACTTAAGAGGGCCACCCATGGGTACCATACCCTCTGCTCTGTAGTAGAGTCACTATTTCAGATGCTTCAACTTGCTTCTGTACTCATCAGCTCTTATCCTTAAGGCTCAGATGGAAGCAAGGAAGAGCCTATCATCCAAGATGGCAATCTCAAATATGGCAACTGGTGCTTCCAAGAACCCATCAAACCACAGTAAGTTGGATCTTAGTGAAGACTGCATTTTACCCAGATCTACCTTAGGGACCGTGAGGATGCCTGAGATTTCTGTCCCTAACAGTCACCGAAACATTCCTCTTCCCCCTGTGTTGCATTGTTCTCAGATAAGGCATTACTGCAACACAAGGCGAATGTGGGAGAGGGAGGAGGCGCCTCTTCTTGGGGTCTGATTTGCATTTACTACTGACAAAGGGAGGAGACTTCAGACTTTAGATCCCAGTGATAGTGGCCCTCCAATACAATACATGTTTCCCAACAGGCATCTTGTCAGAGATGATAAACAAATTGTGTCCAGTTAGAGAGAGGAACTGACAAAGTTATAGTACATTATTGAATAGTTTTGAGGTCTCCCCTCAGGAAACATGGTCATCTCTTCAGGTCACTTATTCTGGAACTGAACATGATTTTAGGGGCCTTGCCTTTCCTTGAGTGAGCATCTCAAGAGCTAGGGTTGGACACATGCACCATCAACACATTCCTCCTTATTCACCACCAACTCATTTTCAGATGGGGTCTCACTAGGTGGTCCTGGCTGTCCTGGAACTCTCTATGTAGACCAGGCTGACCTAGAAATCTATGTAGACCATCCTAGCCTCAAACTCAGAGAAACCTACCTGCCTTTGCTCTCCAAGTGCTGTAACTAAAGGCAAGTGCTCCTATTTTTAATCCCCTTTCATTACAGAGGGCATGTATTAATTAAACTGCACATTGTTGACCACACATCTATTTTCTTCCTTGGGAAACTCTGTTCTGTTTACAATCTCCAAGTTCTTTACAGGGTGTGTCCTTTTGGCTCCTGCTCTTTGCTTTGTTATTACAGTTCTCTGGCATCTGCTGGCAAATAGCTGGGCTCAGCTACAATCCTAGAGGTCCTAGAATCCCCATGGCTGTCAGGGAGTCAACTCTGAAGACAGTTCCATGTCCCATCAGTTATGTCCCACTAAGAAAGTCAGCACTGGGTCCCTTGAGTTTTGTTTGTGTTCCCTTGATTTTTACTGTGTTGGCCAAGCTGGTCTCAAACTCTCAATCACCCCTTCCTTATCTAGACTCCCAAATAGCTGACATTGTGCCCAGTACCCCTGAACGTAGGGACCCTGGTATACATCTCCTAAGTGTATTCCCTACAGTCTAAATGAATGTGGATCCTCTGAGCCACAATGTAAGGTATAACCCTCTAATAGCTAAGTGGGCTAATGTGTTATATTTATTTTCATATGTAATTATTTCATAGCTAGTTTTTGTTTCTCTCCTCTTCAGTTTCAATAGCATCTTAGGAATTTCAATATCAATCTCTGTATGCCATCACTTTTCTGGGCTTTGAGGAGCTCTCCTAGCAATAGTCCTTGCTAGGACTCAACCTTGTGTCTTAAGCATAAGTTCTTAAGTCAGCAAATGCTCCTATATCCAGCATTATACTCCAGCTTGGTGTATAGTTTTCTCAGAGGAGTAAGATGACAAATCAAGGAGAGCTAGGTGGTGATGGCACATGTAGTCAGAGACTGCTCTTTGTCTCCTGGCCTCCCAGACCCAAATAATCACACAGAAACTGTATAAATTACAACCCTGTTTGGCCAACAGCTCAGGCATATTTCTAGCTTGTTCTTAGATCTTAAATTAACCCATTTTTATTATTTTGTATTTTACCACGAGGCAGCTACATGGCATCTCTTTGACTCCACCTATTCTCTCTATCTCTGTTTTGACTTCCCGCCTGGCTTTACTCTGCTAAGCCACTGGCCCAAACATATTTATTCATCAACCAATAAAAGCAACACACGTATAGAAAACCATCCCACATCATCTCCCTGCTTTCTGTCTAATTAAAAAGGAAAGTTTTAACTTTAACATAGTAAAATTACATATAGCAAAACAGGTATCAAGCAAGATTTATAGTTACAATACTTCTTAATGAGTCTAAAGTTCCATATCTAATTGATCTTTTAGCATAACTAAGGAAAACTATAACTATCTGTCTTCAACTCTGTCAAAGACCCCAGAAGGATATAATATTACCTAAGTAAACAGGAAATACAATTTAAGCAAATTCCAAAACTCTAGAATTCATAGAGACATCTTGCTACCTGGACAGTCACCCAAAGTTCTTCTGTAACATTGGGACATAGATTTTCAGCCTACAGGTCCATAGTATCATAGTATCAGGCAGACTTTTCCATGAAGCAGGAAATTTGGAAGACTGTTTTGCCTATATTGGCAGTTTGTCAGTTATTTTCTTTAGAGTCCTGAGTCTTACAGACTCTTTCCTGTTCAGGAGTCATTTTTCTGTGGGTCCAGCATGTCCAGTTTATACAGCATACTGTCAAGTAGTCCAGACAAGAGCAGTTTCTTCCCCAAATGGCTAGCCTTATTACATTGAAGGCAAATTCCATAATGACTTTCTTCAATGCCCATCAACCTCTCTGAAGTAATTGGTGCTGCCAGAAGCAAACATGTTTCACTGTTGAGAAAAGTCTGAGTTCTTAAAACATTTTAAATGCCATATTCTGTAGGTCTTTGAAGTGTTGAAGATTATCTATCTAACTGAAATATATCTCTGTATATCTAGAAAACCTAACTATCATGACTACAAGTTTGACTATTATAAATGACTATCTATTAATCTATAATTTTAATTATACATTACATTTTAATGAGCTGTATACACAGTGTAACAAAATCAATCTTAAATTTGTATCAATAGGCCAAGATCCGTACCAATGCAAAGCATTCATTTTTATATCATATCCCTCCTTTTTTATAAATTGACTGTGACCATTTTATAACCAATTCTTTTAAAATGTAAACAAACATTTATAAACAATAATTTGGGGAATTTGGGTATAGTTTTCTCCAAACTGCTTTCTGATATTTGTTGGGCAAAGTATTTTTAGGGTTCATAGAGACCTTTCAAGAGGTCTTGTTCCATCAAACCACATTAGCTTGGAATAAATCCATAGGTTCTCATCTTCTGTGGAAACAAAACCAGAACCTCTTTTCCAAATTACAACAACCTTAGAGTCAAATTTTGGAGTCAAGATACCTTTAAAATATATATGTTGGTTTGGCTTAGCAGTCCCCCAAAAAAGTCTCTCTACAGTTAGCTCATTAACAGTCAAAAAATTTAAACAAAACACAATAGTATATATAATCCAGACTCTTTGTATATTTTCCATCTTTATGTGGCTTTTTATTCTCTATTACTTTTTAATATTTATTGTCTTTATTCCTTTAATCTAAGACTGTCTGTACTCTTTCTTTTCTTTCTCTTAAGCCCATGCACATTTCTCCAACACCGTGACTCATTCAGAGGTCTTTTTCATCTTAATCTGTCTTATTGTGTATCTGTAATCATTTTCTGACAAGGAGCACTTTTTTAAAATGGTAAGCAGTATGGTCATGGTGGCCCTGAATGTTGACTCTGCCTCTCTCAGCCTTTCAACATGGCAGAGGTACATTCATGGGTAGCTCTTTGACCCCTGGGTAAGAGTCACACTTACCACTTCAACTCTGGGAAGCAGTTGGCCCATGCTGCTATCAAGTAACTTGCAGCACGCTGCCCACAAACCTAATTCAAGCAGGAACTCTTGAAAGAGACAGAGCCATTTGTGCCACCAACACAAACTAGTAAGCAGTTTCTTAAAGAAACTGCAGAGTTTTTGCTCCTAACGCTGTCAGGAAACCTTCTCTTAAAGGAGCTGCACCTCTGCTTGTTGCCAGCAAATAGTCTGTCTAAAAATATATGGCTACCAAGAAGCTGTATTTGGCTCCCATTTTTGTGGGTCTAGAAGCCCCCCCTTAAGCTTTTTTAGGTCTTATGTGGTGCCAGACGGTAGGCACAATTTTGTAGTCAGAGACTGCTTTTTCTTTCCTGGCCTCCCAGACCCAAATAACCACACAGGTAAACTATGTTAATTACAACACTGTTCTACCTAGCTCTTAAATCTTAAAATAACCCATTTCTATTATTTTGTATGTTACCACGAGGCTTGTGATTTGTTTCCTCTTGCTTCTTGGGAAGCTACATGGCATCTGCCTCCTTTGGTAGCTATACGGCATCTCTTTGACTCTGCCTACTCTTTCTCTCTATCTCTATTCTGATCCCCCCCTACTTTCCTCTGTTAAGCCATTGGCCCAAAAAGCTTTATTCATCAACCAATAAAAGCAACACATAGCCAGGTGGTGGTAGCTCATGCTTTGAATCCCAGCACTCAGGAAGCAGAGGTAGACAGATCTCTGTGAGTTTGAGGCCAGCATGTTCTACAGAGTGAGCTCCAGGATAGGCTCCAAAGCTACTAAAAAAAACCCTGTCTCAAAAACCCAAAAAGAAAAAGAAAAGCAACCTATATACAGAAAGACATCCCACATCAGGCATATGCCTTTAATCCCAGCACTCAGGAGGCAGAGGCAGGCAGATCTCTGAGTTTGAGGCCAGCCTGGTCTACAGAGTGAGTTCCAGGACCACCAGGGATACACAGAGGAAACCCTGTCTTAATAAAAAGAAATAAAAAATGAGAGTTACTGAGTGTAGATCATTCCTTCTAGAGGACTGTCGAAGGAAAGGAGGGCATTTTCAAATCACCAGAGGAAGAATTGGCTGTTTCGTTGCTTTTAGTTTTGTTCATTATTCTTGGGTTCTTGGTTGTTTTACTTTGTTGTTTAATGTTGTTTTACTGGGACATCTTGGCATAGTTGAGAGTTTCAAAGACATAAGTCTGTGGAGAGCACAAACCTGGAGTTGTAAGGACACTTGGGTTTAGCAAGCAATAGGAATCAGTTAACTACTAATCAGAAGGAGACAACACAGAGTGACTATAATGAGTCAGCTATGCTAAGTCATAGAAATTAAAAGTATATTTACACCTGAGTTGAGTCAGATGGAATGTACAAAGTCCATACCAAACAGGTGTTCCACTGAGATATGTGTGGGGAAAAACATTAGTCACATGATCAGACAGCAGGGGACAGCCAGGGATTTTCCCTAGCTTGAACTTGTGCAGGGGCCAGATTCCTTGGACGAAATGAATTAGGCAAGGATAATGTTGTTAAATAGAGAAGTAAGATCTAACCGCATAGAAGAGAAAGGTCAGTCATTCTCTCAGTATATATTTAGATTTCATTGCTGGAATTGAAATGAGGAACTTGAGGTTGCATGCCCTCTGCCTTAGTTATGGTTTCTATTGCTGAGTGGAGACACCATGACCACAACAACTCTTATAAAAGAAAACATTTAATTAAGTTGGCAGCTTACAGTTTCAAAGGTTTAATCCATTATCATCATGGTGACATGCAGGAAGACATGGTGCTGGAGAATTCTACATCTTTGATCCACAGGCAACAGGAAGTGAACTGTGACACTGGGCGGTACTTTGAGTGTAGGAGACCTCAAAGCCCACCCCCACAGTGATACACTTCCTCCGACAAGGCCACACCTCCTAATAGTGCCACTCCCTGAGATTATAGGGCCAATTACATTCAAACTACCACACCCTCACTTTGGTAACACTTCTTACTGTGCATCAAGTTCAAAAGCAGAAGAAATGGGGATGTTTGCATCCTTGGGTAGGATTAACTTGATGCCTAGAGCAAATCTCCAGTTGGGTCCTGGTGAGTTTTGTCTGCAGGTAAGCTGCCTGAGGGTCCTGAGTAATCTGAAATGACACCATGCTCCTAAATTAGATCATAAAACCACTGTGGCTTCTCTTTGCTCCCTACCTGTGGGGAAGTCAAGTCTCAAATGATGTTGACATTCTAGACATCCTATGGAGAGGTCCATGCGGTGGATAACTAAGTTCTCCCACTGACAGCCAGTGCGATGTTGCACAAGGGGGTGAACCACTTGGAAAGGGCACTTTCAGCCTGAGTCAGGACATCATGTGACAACAGCCTAGACTCACAGCTTGACTGTAGCTTTTTGGGGGTGTGTGGCAGTGTTGCCTTGTGATTTAATGTATGTTTTCCTGATTACTCATCCAACCAGTGATTTTCATGTGATAAAATAGTGATAAAACCAATATATAAAAGGTCGTAATAGGAATGAGCCTTGCAGGCAAAGACAGGACCAGGAGCATGCTACCTCTAGGCCAGTGCTTCTCAACCTTCCTAATGCTCCGACCCTTTAATACAGTTCCTCATGTTGTGGTGATCCACCCCCAACTATAAAATTATTTTCACTGCTACTTCATAAGTGTAATTTTGCTACTGAGTGATGTCTTAATTACTGGGGTCATTGGAAATGAGTGCTTTCTGATGGTTGTGACCCACAGGTTGAGAAATGCTGATCTAGGATGTTGTGCATGATTTGGCAACTTCCTTGAATCTAACACAAGGTAGAACAGAATGGAGGCTGTGCTCTAGACTCCAAGACACTAAGTAGGAGGCTAATGGGAAAACCAAGCTCTGAACACTTACTACGCATCCACTACTTTAAATAATATGAAGACTTAAGCAAAATGTTCCTGTTCATAAGATGGGATATGATTCATCCAGAAAAAAGAATGATGCTCTCACAACCTGAGTCTAGTCGCTAGAGTCCACATAAAGATGAAAGGAAAGAATCAGCTCCACAAAGTCTGCTCCTGAACCCAGAGCTCATCATCTTGGCTAGATAGATTAGCAATCTGCCTTTCTCTGCCTCCCCAGCACTTGGATTACAGAGGCAAGCCACTACATCAAGTCTTTTTTTGTAGGGGCTGGAGATCCAAACTCAGGTCCTCATTCTTGTGGGCCAAGGACTTTAATAACTGAGCCATGCCCCAACCCCAAAACATTCTTTCTGATAAATATTTATAAGTCTAGTGAACAAAAATGAAAAGGCTAACAGCACTTGAATACAATTACTATGGTCTCTTGTGGAAACATGGAGTGTTTTTTCCCCCAAGAGATTTTCTTTTTCCGTTTATGGGAAACCAACCTCATGGAGAAATGCTCAGAGTTTCTTTTTTCTGTGCTGGGAATGGAAATCAGGGTCTCACACATGCTAGGCACAGGCTGTAATGCTGAACTAGGCCTCCCCTCCCTGTCAGGCCCCATTTAAACTCTGTAATACCTTAAATTTCCTCAGCAGCTCCCAGCTCTGTCAAGGACAGAGGCATAATTCCCACGGTGGTTTCTGAATGGTTACCAGTATGCACCAGGGTAAATTTTAAGAGACAGAATTAAAAAAAAAAAAACCCTGTTGAGGGACTGGAGAGATGGCTCACCAGTTAGGAACTCTTGCTGTTCTTGCAGAGAAGCAGGGATTAGTTTCTAACACACACATCAGGCAGCTTACAACTGACTGTAACTCCCTATCTAGCCAATCCAACACCCTCTTCTGGCTTCTGTGGGTACCTACAAACATAGGCATGTACACATACAATCGAAACAAATCATCTTTAAGAAAATACTGCCTTGAGTTCAAAACTAAATTCCCATTTAAACAATCAAAATCAGATTTCATGGAATGCACTTACTATACTCAAACTCACTTTACTTGTACACGTCAGTAGTTTGGGTATAGTTACATGGCCACACAGCCATCACTGTCTAGATATGTATTACAGTTCCTTAGAAGCCATTTTTCTCTCTCAACTATAATAACACTACAAGTCCCAGCTTTGTCTGTCACCCCAGCAGCCAGCAGTCCTGTGCTGATGTTATCACATGCTTTTTAACACTAGGTGTGAGCTGTTGTCCAGAAGAACTTCTCAAGCACACTCAGGGCCATAGTCTGTCATTTGTAACTACAGCAAGTCTTAAACAGCCTCTGCAAGGATTCAGAGACGTAAGGCAATACCACATGCTTTCAGAAATCAGGGACCATTTCAACTGATTTAGTAACCTCAGTGGGGTGGCATACAGCATTATCAGTGACACTGACTTTAGACCACAGTAAGTGAACCCTCTACTCTGCGTTCTACACCAACTGTATGTTAAACAAGATGGACAGGATCTACAGGACTGAGTTCTCGTACTTTCTTCTTTATACCATGATGTTTAGAATAGTGAATCTATACCCAACCAACTTCTAGTCTGTTTGCACACTTGAGTAGGGCTCTGCTCTGGGTGTTTTCCCTTTAGGTCCATAGAGTGTGGCAAATTCCAGGTTAAGTGGGTGCCTAAAGCTTGGATTTGTAGAATAAGGGTCCACAGTGATGCACAAAGCCCTTTCAGTGCAGGTTAAAGGCCTGGGGGGAGAAGGGATTGAAGGCGGAGAACTGGGGTTAGATCTTACTGCACTGCCACACACGTCAACAAGTCTGAGCATTCTGAACTGGAGCCCAAATGTCTACTTGTTTTATTTGTCAAGGCAGAATGCTAAAACATTTTAGTTAATAATTTCCTGCGCTGATTTTGAAATTTTCAATATTTAGGCATGTGGAATATGGTTCTTCCTTGCTTGATTTCATTTCTCTTAAATGTTCAGAGTAGGCAAATTCACAGGGACAGAAAACAGATGAGCAGCTCTCTTTAGAGAGAGAGCAAAATGATGACTGGTTGCTGTACCTTGTAGGTTTCCTCCTGGGGTGATCGAGAATCTAAGACTGGTAAAGGATGCGCAGCGTTATGAATACACCAAAGTCTACTGAGTTGTACTTTTAAAATATGAATTTTATAGTTATCTATTTCAACTAAAGTATCTGTCATCTATATCGCACCACAAAAAATATCTAAAAATAATTTTGTTGAGTTTTTTACTGAAAATCAAAATATTTCCGAAATTCGTAAACAAAAGAATTTTAAGTGGAGTGCTGGTGAATCTGTGCAACTTTGAAGTGTATGTTTTTGCCTTTTGGTATGTAGCTCTGTATATCGATTGGTTTGTGTGTATATAAAAGTGTGTACCTAAGGACAAAAGTCATTCACTCTCCAACAGATTGCAGTTGTGAGAGGAGAAACTACGGCTGGATCGAGATGATGATGCAAAAGAATCTAAGAAGTCATACCGGCCTTCTAAACATTTATGGAATATGTGAGTCTCTCTCTGCAGGGCTGATCAGGGTGGTATGCAAAGTAATTCAACTATGTAATTTCACTTCTCCTAAATTGTTAATAAGATTTTAGGCTTTAGAGGATCAGCTAATTTTGAAAATTTGACTGGATGTCCTCTAAGGTTCCTTTTAGATCCAACATTCCATGACTCTGTCATTTAAAAATATTTTTGCAGTCATATTAACACTGTGTTCTGGAGTCAATCCAGTCAACATGCATTTTTGCAGTTTTTAATTGTATGTAAGTGTGTTGAAGGACCAGTCGGCCTCCATCTTAGACTTAAAAACCAATTATTATTTATTTATTTTAGTTTTTTGAGATGGGGTTTTTCTATAGCTTTGGAGACTGTCCTGGAACTCGCTCTGTAGACCAGACTGGCCTCGAACTCACAGAGATCCTCCTGTCTCTGCCTCCCCAGTGCTGGTAATTAAAGGTGTGCACCACCAAGCCCAGCTAAAAGCCATCTTGTAATAAAGACAAACTAGGTTCATTCCTATTTATCGTTAAACCTTTGTTTCTCAAAGACTGGGCTATAGTCAGGCAGTGGTGGCAGATCTCTGTGAGTTTGAGGCCAGTCAGGTTTACAAAACGAGTTCCAGGACAGCCAGTTCTGTTACACAGAGAAACCCTGTCTCAAAAAATAAAAATAAAAACAAACAAAAAAATAGACTATTAGACTATTCCCCACCTGTAACCCTAACTACGAATGGTTTTGTACTGTGTTTCAGGATTTGCAGTTATGTCTCTTTCAAAAAGTTGCTTATAACTGTCTTGCTACCTTTGTTTCAAAAGGATATATGACCATCTTGTTATTGCCATCTGTTATGCAACCCTTCAATTGTGTTTCTTTCAGGAGGTCGTTATGGCTAACTCGTTATGCTTATGTAACCCCGCCTATTTTGCCCACCAAATTCCGAATTTGGAAACCCCTACCCTTGAAAACGTGTTTTCCTCACATCTAATGCTGAACTCTTGAAGCCCGCCTTAGGGGGAGTTAGCCGGTGTATACGAATAAACTTGCTTTAATTAATTTGGCTGCGATGATTTGGGTCGTGGTCTTTCTCCTCCCATCTTTGGGATTAACAGTGTCTTTAGGAAATGTTTTGGTGTTGTTTCTGCTTCCAAACTACCCTTCGGTTCAGCGGGTACCAGCGGAACACAAAGACAAAAAGCCAGACAGCCGGTAGCTATATAATTGAACCTAGACAAAACGGAAGTGGTTCTTGAAAATTATCTTCCCAAGAAACTTGCATATGAAATATACTTCTTAATTGCAATAGTAATTCTAAGTCGCCTTTCCCTAAATTACATTCCTAAGCAGAGACACAACTACATTTTCGTCCTCAGCACAAACAAGGATCTGCTCCCTTAAGAGGAACGTCTCTTCTAGCCGTGGAAAAGCACGGAACCAAGAAGCTGTGAGCACTGGTTCTCGGGCGAGCTCTTGTCATCGAAGGACCAGCCTCCTGGCAGTGTTGCCGTGGAGACAGCTCGCTGTGTAGATGTGACAACTCGCCAAGACACAGCCTTTGCTGACTATCTGCGGCAGGGGCTCACGGGACCCACGCCAAGATGGTTAGTAGCTTTGAATAGTAAGGGGGAACTTCAAATAGGCTTTTACCCAGGCTTAGAGCCCCCAAAACACTATTGGATAGAATCTAGGTGTGTCTCCAGGGGCTGATCCCTTTATCCTTCCCGTGTTTCCACGGGGAATAGCGAGGGATGCCAAGAAAAATACCCCGATGCTCTCTTCCCTTCTGCTTCTCCATTTCCCGATACCAGATCTGCTTGTGGACTGGAAAAAGAGCCAGGGAAGACAGAGATGGTAGAAGCTGCGAGAATTGTTCGTCTCTTGTGGATAAGTAGATGGTGTTGGATAAGTAGTTAGAAGTCGTTATTTGGCTCCCCTTCAGTAGAAGGTGATGGGTCTTTTAATAAAATGCGTCTTTAAAAAGAATCTGAATAGAGTTACTAGTATTTGTTGGTAAGGATTTGACTTGTAAATCACAGAGCTCAATTTGAAAATGACTGTTGAGTTGAACCATCTTTGCTGTTTGTTTTACAGATGCTTTCAAGAGCCAAACCCGCTGTGGGCGGGGAATCACCGCACACTGACAAAAGAAAGAAGAAAGGTAGGAAGATTCCAAAACTAGAAGATCTGCTTTCGCAAAGAGATTTCACTGGCGCTATTACCCTTTTGGAGGTAATGTCAAAGAAGGGTTAAGTCTGGTGAATATCGGTTACTATGCTCTTGGAATAGGCGGGTACAGTCTGGGGAATCCAAGTAAATGCAGCCAGACACGTATTTCAGACTCCGAGTTAACTATAAACCTGATAAGACAGAAAAACTTTTGGACTGGAGAGATGGCTTGACAGTTAGGAGCATTGGCTGCTCTTCTAGAGGACCTTAATTCCCAGCACCCATATGTCTGCTAACAACCATTAGTAACGCCAGGGAATCTGAGGCGTTCTGACCTCCTTCAGCACCAGGAATACATATGGTGCATAGAAATAGATGAAGATGGGGGCTGGAGAGATGGCTCAGTGGTTAAGAGCATTGCCTGCTCTTCCAAAGGTCCTGAGTTC
>LOEQ01001109.1:453635-464048 GCA_001685075.1 Bramus lutescens | reverse complement strand
AAAAAAAAGAACCAAAGGTGGGGAGGAGGCTAGCAGGCACCTTGTTTTGAATTTGGAACCCTGAACTATAAGAAAATGTGTTTCTGTTATTTCCTTATTTGCAATCTGCCAAGTCTCCAGTTGTATACAACAGCACAACACAAAGGCATGGCTCCATTCCTATGTATTGACATGTACGTGTACAGACTTCAATAGCAGTACCTACACAGTTAAATTTGGACTTTTGCTAATATGTCTCTGTTAAGAGCTAGGGATGTAATTCGGTTGGAAGAGTGTTCACCAAATATGCATGAGGCCCCAGGATCCATCCCCCCAAGCCCTGTACAAACTGGGGCACAGTGGTTAACTCCTCTAATAACAATACTCTTGGGAAGTGGAGGCAGGAAGATAAATTCAAGGTCATCCTTAGCTATGTAGTGAGTTAAGGCTAGCTTGGGCTACATGAGAACCCATGTTAAAAAATAAAACAAGGCAAAACATTACTCCTCTAATAGTAACTGAACTGGAAGGGCTTTTGCTGTTGTTTTTGTTTGACAAACAAAAGACAGAAGTAGGCAGTTATGGGTATAGACTCAATGGTAGTGATATGACTATTAGCTGGATTTGAATGCAGTGAACCACCAAGTGGAACTGTAGTTACTAATTGTCCTGCCAAATCCAACAGAGGGCCATGAGGACACTTGAGTAGTGTCAGTGAAGACCCTGTGCCTCACAGTTCTCAAGACCATTGAGTATGACCTAGTATGTTACTATCACCTGAACAAGTGACTACAGGCCATTATGAAAAATAGCTAGGATGTTAAGCAACATGCATATGTTCATCACCATGCCTGCACATTTATCAAATCTCTTAGAATTATATTTAAAATAAGGGGTTTGGGGGCATATAATGAAGTTTTTTTTTTGTTCTTTTGGTTTTTTGAGACAGGGTTTCTCTATGTAACTCTGGAACTTATTATATAGATAAGGCTGGCCTCAAGTTCAGAGATCTGCCTGCCCTTGCCTCCTGAGTGTTGGGATTAAGGGTGGGTGCCATTGCCACCTGGCATAATATATTTATTTGTTTATTTATTTATTTAAAGTAATGCGCTTTTTTCTTTTTTAAATTTATTTTGACTTTATTTTGTGTGTATTGGTATGATGTGTCAGATTCCTGGGAGCTGGAGTTACAGACAGTTGTGAGCTGCCATGTGGATGCTGGGACTTGAACCCAGCTCCTCTGGGAGAACAGCCAGTGCTCTTAACCATTTAGCCATCTCTCCAACCCATGTATTTATTTCTAAAAAGGAAGCTTGGCGAGATGGCACCACAGGCAAAGGTGCTAGCCTCTAAAGCAGTGCTTCTCCATCTTCCTAATGCTGCAGCCATTAATACAGTTCCTCATGTTGCGCTGACCCCAACCATAAAAGCATTTTTTTGCTACTTCCTAACTGTAATTTTGTTACTATTTTGAATTGTAATGTAACTACCTGTGTTTTCCAACAGTCTTAGGCGACTCCTTTGAATGGGGGTCGTGACCCACAGGTTGAGAACTGCTTTCCTATAGTCTGTAGTGACCTGTGTTCTATCCCTGGAACCCATGTGAAGGTGGAAGCACAGGACTGATTCTACAACTTCGCATGCATGTGTGGCATGCACAAACTCACATGAATCTCTCACATACAATAATAAATGTTTAAATGTTGATTCAAAAACAAGAATCTAGGTTTTAAGTATTTTGCTCTCTATGTGAGGACAAATACCATTCAGAGACTGAAATTCTGCCTAGCATCCGTCCAGGGTGTCAACAGAACAAAAGAGACTATAGAACATGAGAGAGAATGGAAACTCAAGGGTCTGGCGGGCAGAGACTGTAACAAATGAACAGATTAGTAGATGACACTGGGCATCTCAATTGCAGCTCTACAAATGTATTGCAGTGCCTTAAGAATTCTGAGGGGAGGCACTGGAGAGATGGCTCAGCTCTTTCAGAGGACCTGGGCTCAATTCCCAACACCCACATGGCAGCTAACAACTGTCTGTAACTCCAAGATCTAACACCCTCACACAGACACGTGCAGGCAAAACATCAATGCACACACACACAAAAAAAAAAATCCTTAAGAATTCTGAGGAGAAACATTTCAACTGGAGGCTTCTCTCAGATATGTGTATGAACAGATATCCTTTTAATAGACATATAAAATCTCCTACATGGTGGGCACCATCTGGAAATATGGGAACAAACAGAGGGGAAACACCCATTGTACAAGAAACAGGGGCTCTAACAAGAAAAGGGTGATAGCAATGCTTGGATGGAAGCAGATTTCAGGACAATTGTACCGAGCATCACGACATACAGCTCCAGGACCCACTGATTCAAGATTAAGTTCACAAGTGTGTACCACCTATGCACACAAAGAGAAGAGAGTTTGGAGGCAGGTTAGGTGTTAAAGTGAAGCAAACAATTATAAAGGTGTTTAGGGGAGGAAAGATATTGCTACTTCATGGTTCAGCTGTAAAAATATATGGTTTACAAGACTGTAAGCAGGGATTGGAGAGAGGGCTCAGGGGTTAAGAGCACTGACATGGTGATCACAACTATTACTAACTTCAGTTCCACCAGACTCTATGCCACCAGACACGCATGTGAAGCACACATAACATGCAGACTGAACACTCATATACATAAGAAAAGCAAAACAACAAACAACTGTAAGCAACAAACATTGAATCAACCAAAGATGGATTCCACTGTGGTGGGAGATGGGATGTGTCCTCATGTATGAAGGGTGTATGTGTAAGAGAAGGACGGTCAGGGAGACGGCATAGGAGTGGATGGAGAGACAGACACACATAAAGAATACAAAATCTTCCTGTTTGATTACGATATGACAAATGCAACACTTTAACATCCAGTTTCCTTGGACAGAGTTCTAAGATGCTGGGGAAGCAGCAGGACCTCAGAGATACAAGAGTATTTGACAAGAGCATCTCCTAGCTGCTTATCAAATGAAGGGTAAATATAACTCCAGGACCAGAGGGTGAATGCCTGCCAGACACACACACAATCCCATGTGCCCCACCAGCAACTTTCCCAGGAAAACTCATGTTCCTCAAAGGGTAACCAGACCAAAAACACAACACAGCTTAGCATCTGTAGGAAATGACCACAAGCGAGAAACAAGAAAAGTAATAAAACCAAAATTAAAGGTGGGGGGCAGGCAGTGGTGGTGCACACCTTTAATCCCAGCACTCAGGAGGCAGAGGTGGGTGGATCTCGTGAGTTTGAGGGCAGTCGGTCAACAAAGCAAGTGCCAGTACTATTACACAGAGAAACCCTATTTGCAAAACCAAAAGAAAAAAATGATCAGGGCTGGAGAGATGGCTCAGCAGTTAAGGAAGCTTGCTATTTTACCAGAGGACCAGAATCTGGCTCCCAACATTCATAGTGGACTAACAATGGCATGTAACTACAGCTTCAAGGGGTTTAATGCCCTCTTCTAGTTTCTGTGAATACCTGCACACATGGTACACACACAGACACATACACATAAATAAAATCAACTAAATCTTTTAAACTATCACTTGAAAATTGGTACATGTATGTGAAAGTTGTAATGAAGCATTTTATTTTGAACAGAAAGGTAGACAGTAGATGTAGTACATTAGTATCATTTACTAGTAGTAAGTCTAGTCACAGGCATGGGTATACCTTATAGTAACAAGTTAAAGTACAGAGAAAAACATTAACATTGTAGACAATGTCCAAAGAAATTGAGAATTGGGGCTGGAGAGATGGCTCAGCAGTTGAGAGCACTGGCTGCTCTTCTAGAGGAGCCAGGTTCAATTTCCAGCATCCACATGGCAGTTCACACCTGTCTGTAACTCCATTTCTGGGGGATCTGACACCTTCACACCAGTGCGCATAAAATGAAAGTTAAATAAATTATTAAAAAAAGAAATGGAGAATTAAGGTCATTTTAAATTTACCTCTAAAAATTTACTGCATTACACAAAAATATAAGGCATTCAAATTATCAGAAGCAACATATACAAAAACCAAGGAGTCTTTGACAGAGGTAAAGGAGAAAGAATGACAGACTAAAGTGGTATGTCTCTGTTCAAACATACCTCTTGTTCAAAACTCCATATGGGTTATGTCGTCTACTAAAACAAAAGGACTGGCAGATTGGATCACAAAGTGAAGTCCAACTCTGGGCTGCTTGCTCTTACTGAGAACAAAGTAATTCATCAGCGCTTGCAGGAAAAAAAATAACAGGCAGTGGTACAACTGGGAAAATGCAAATAGAGAGAGAGAGCAGGTGCCATAATCAAACAAGGTTGGATTCAGGTCAAAATCATTAAGCAAGTCAAAGAAACACACTTTGAATAATAAAGGCCCTGTTTCCTGATATAACTACAATGGTTATGAATATGCAACAAAGGAAAGGAACCAATATTCAAAAAGCAAAAATGATGAGACAATGGAAGCCCATGAAAGGTGAAATAAAATGTAAGTAAAGCCAGCAGGTAATCTAAACATTGTTGGGAATAAGCAATAGATTAATATGCCAAAGAACAGACCTCTCCTTCAAGGACTCATGGGCCATTCAATAAAACTGACTGCACGTTATGCCACAAAGAAAACATCACTTCCCATGTATCATGCTCTGTTCTAAGCATTTCACAAATATCAGCCCACTTAACTTTTAAAGTATTGCATACATTTACTTTGTGTGTCTGTGGGGACATGTGTTCCCACATGTGTGACGATCAGAGAACAAGCTGGGGAGATGGTCTTGTTCTTCCACCCTCGGGTCCTTGGACTTGGCTGGAACCACTTTTATCCAATACCAGTGCTTTAAATTATGTATATTACTGTTCTTCCTGCTTTGAAATTGGGAGACTGAGACACAAAATGCTTAAGTGACTTTGTGTAAAGGTGAACAGCAGAGGTACAGTTAGACCCAACTAGGCAGCCTAGTTCTCACCCTGTACTTTTAACCTCAACACTGGAGACCCTCTTCAGTAACCTCAGCAGAAACGCTGTATTTTTAAAAAGCTTTCTTTTTGTGTATTTGTGTCTTTCACATCATGCATTTCGATCCCATTCATTTCTGTCACTTGGTATCCACTCTCTACCCTTGCGACCCCCTCCCAAAATCGTTTTATTTATTTTTGGTTATCAAGACATAGTTTCTCTGCATGGAAACTCTGAAACTATCTCTGTAGACCAGTCTAGTCTCAAACTCACATAGATCCACCTGCCTCTGTTTCCAGGTGCTGCTGGAATTAAAAGGTGTGTACCACCAATGCCTAGTATGTGTATTTTGTTGTTGTTTTTGAGACAGGGCTTCTTTGTGAAACAGTCCTGGCTCTCCTAGAACTTGCTTTGTAGATCAGGCTAAACTTAAACTCACAGAGATCCACTTGCCTCTGTCTCCCGAGTGCTGGGATTAAAGGCGTGTGCCACCACTGCCTGGAAAGTATGCGTATTTTTTAATCACAGTGCTATAAAGCAGAAGTTAAAACTAAAACCAAAGAAACTAGGTACTTACTGTGCTATCAGCAAGTTTTCCTCCATGTTATGCTAGGCACTTAACTCTGGGCTTCTGGAATGCTTGGAAACATCCTGCCATAAACTACCACCCCAGCTCTTAAAATATTAAATAAAGGCAAAAAAAAAAGCACCCAATGCCTAGACAAAACCTTCCTAACTTTGAAGTAAAAGAGGCTATCCAAACTAGATTCATGTTACACCTCGGAGACAAGGTCTTAAGTCCTTCCTTACACTAAAAACCAGGAAAAAAATGAATGAGGTGACACTGGGATCTTGAAAAGTTATAAAAAAGATTACTGAAATAAGCAAAAGGATCCCACTAGAAAGACTAATCAACTCCAAAATTAGTTAAGTTAAAAATAGAAGCCATATGTTGTTTCCTGCCTAGAATCCCAGCACTCAGAAGTCTGAGGCAGGAGGATGAGAATTTGAGCCCAGTCTGGACTGTACACAGTAAGATGTTGTCTCAAAAAAAAAAAAAAGAAAAGAAAAAGAAAGAAAAATAATAGTACTAACAATGTGTGAAAGAACTGGCTTAGAAAAAGAATTTCAAAATAAAAAATAATTTAAATAAGTAGAATAAATGAAAAATCCTTTACATCTCACCAATCAAGTTGGGAAAGAAGAAAAATATACAGAATTTTGTAGCTGTTTGGTCTGTTATGATGGCTCAATGGACTTATCTGTCATGTGGCACAGGCAGGGGATTCCCCCAAGCCCAGCTGGCCTGAGGTCATAAGAGCCAGAGAGCTGTCCCTATTCCTCATCAGCTGCAGCACTCAGGAGAGCGGCCCCTACACCTCGACTGGACAACACAGTAGAGCTGGCCCTGAAGGTGGAGGTGTGAATGAACTGCCCCTGAGGATGTGAAAGCCACACAACTGGCCCTGCTGCTTGCTCATTGCTGCCAGGTGTGAACTTGCTAGGGTAATGCTGGAGAACTCACCCTGGTGGTGAAGACAGGAGAGAGCTGGCAGGTTGAGCAGCCATGAGACTACCCAGGCCCAGGGTTAAGTGTTGGCCCTACCCCAACATCTGCCCCATCTGTGATCTGCTGGAGCACAGGTGTGTGTATGGGGCGGGGGAGGGGGCTACAGGATCTCCATGACACAGGACAGCAAAGGATGTCCAGGAAGAGTCCCAGTGTTGATAGTGTAGCAGAGACCAGGGGCCTCAAACCAAACCAATGATTTTTTGAAATTAATGCCTGCATGTAAAGGTGTATGGATAAAGCGTTTACTGTTTTACTGTATAATTCACACTGCAGCTTCCATAACAGGATTTAACAGGATTTTCCCTTCCTTCCTTTTTTTTTTTTTTCCCCGAGACAGGGTTTCTCTGTAGCTTTGGAGCCTGTCCTGGAACTAGCTCTTGTAGACCAGGCTGGTCTTGAACTCACAGAGATCTGCATGCCTCTGCCTCCCGAGTGCTGGGATTAAAGTCCTGCGCCACCACCACCTGGCCCTTTTCCCCTTCTTTATTTTAAATTTTGTTTTCTTTTTTGGGGGGGAGGGGCTGCAGAGGCAGAGGGCAGATGTGAGGGGGTAGGAGACGGGTGGGATTGGATTTATGATGTGAAAGACACAAAGAATAAATAAAAAAGAAAGTTAAAAAAAGATGGCTCAAAGGAGGAAAGGTACTTGCCACCAAGTCTGAGGACATAGAGTTCCATCTCTAGGACCACACTGAGAGAGCCCACTCTTGTAAATTGTCCACTGCTTTCCATACACACACACACACACACACACACACACACACACCTAAATAAAATGTAAATTCTGTGATAAATTCACAGAATTGGGAATTAAAGCACGTGTGCTATTGACAGGTATTTCTAAATTGTCACACGCAAAGGTTATTCCAGCAATAAAAGGAAGTGATTATTTCTTCGCATCCTCAGCAGCTCAGTACCACCCATTTCTACCTCCTTCATCAACCTAGCGGATCAAAGAGCATCTCAGGACAGCTTCTCCTCTAGTGTTACTGTCGGGTTTATGCTGGAACTGGAAGCAGCATTTCACTTGATACTTTAAAAAGCCAAGTTTTGGGGAGCAGACACTTCCTGTTCTATACTGCAGCAATTTAAATACTATGAAATCTATTTTCCTATACTGTTTGACTGAACTCCCCTATGAAACTGTCTAGTTTCTAGACTTTGTGTTTTGCTGGTCTGTCTTGTTTTCTGAGAGGTCAGCTCTTTAATATCATTTTTTTGTTTGCTTTCAAGCCAGGGTTTCTCTGTGTAGGCTTGGCTGTCCTGGCACTACCTCTACAGACTAGGCTGCCCTTAAACTCAGAGAGATTCTCCTGACTCTGACTCCTGAGTACTGGGATTAAAGACGTGCACCACTACCGCCCAGCAACATAATTCTTGGCTTAAATTTTCTTTCCTTTCATGAGTTATGTTCTATTTATGTTTTCTTCTGTGAGTAAAAAAGTCATCACCTTTTAAACACAAGGCATTATGGGCAATTTTGTCCTGCAGTTTTGTGTTATGGGCCTCAGAGTGGTTGCTTGTCAGGCTCCTGGTCATTCCTGGAACAGCGTCCTTTTGCCTAAACTCCATCCACCTCAGCAGAAGCCAGGCCACCAGGCCTTTCCTGGTGAAGCTTAATACTTTCAAAATTCATAAAATAGCTGGATTGAAGGGACATACTTATAATAACTGACTAACTTGAGATGAATTGGAAAGGTCAGGAGTTCAGGGACAGTGTGAGCTATGTGACTTTGAAAATAAAACATCTGAAACTTCACTAGGGTTAAACAGTCAATAAGCACTTTACATATGACCTTAAAATGTAAAGTTAATGGCATAACTTCTCAGTTAATGCAAATCTTAGAAAGTGTATTAATTGCCTTCTGTTTTAGGAAAAGAAAAATGGATCTTATATTAAGGTTTGAAAACCAGCCAGGCATACTGTTGCACATCTTTGATTCCCAACACTAGGGAGGCAGAGGCAGAAGGGTCTCTGAGTTCAAGGCCAGCCTGGTTTACATAGCGGGACTTTGTTTCAAAGAGAAAAACAAAATAAAAACAACTTCTTTATTCAGCACTGGTGGATATGGTGGATGTGGCACATATACTTTTTGACAAATAAGCTAATAAATCAAAAACTTGTTCTTGGGGCTGGGTAGAGGCGGCACATGCCTTTAATTCCATCACTGAGGAGGCACAGGCAAGGGGATCTCCGGAGTTTGAGGCCAGTCTGGCCTATAGAGCTAATTCCAAGATAGCCAGTGTTACACAAAGAAATCCTGTCTCGAAAAACCAAACCAAACAAACAAAAAACTTGTTCTTGGTGATGTTACAATCTTAAACTATTACTATAAAGCATTTAGAATGAAAAGGTGAAGAACACTGTTATGCTAGATATATGTAGCAGACCAGTTTTATATAATTATTACTCTGTAAGAAAATATATTCAATACTAGAAATTAGCATGTAAATAATTCTAGGTCAACAAGATGACTCATTAGATACAGGCACTTGCTATGCAAGTCTGACCACCTGGAAGGAGAGAACAGGCTCCACAAATCGTTCTTTGACCTCCATTGCTGTTTCCATTCTGTGCCTTGCAGGAAGGCACACTGCACGTCTGTTGTGAGGATGTGGACGTTGTGTTACAAAGAACTTTCTTTCTGTTTTGATTTTTGAGACAGAGTCTCAGTACTCTGACTGTCCTGGAAATTGTTCTGTAGACCAGGCTGGCCTCAAACTCACAAGAGATCTGCCTGTCTCTGCCTCCTGAGTGCTGGTTTTAGTGTTTATGTCAAGGCTTAGAATCTATTTCTTATTGTGGACCGGGAAAGCACCCAGAAGATGATAATGTTGGATGAACAGTATACCTACAGAAGAGCTGGCTCAAGGGCAGACTGACAGGACATTCTGTGACAAATTGTAGCTACTGAACACAGGTATAGAGTTCACTTTGCAGGTCAATTGGAGCTGGAATAGAGAATGATACAACAAAAAGTGTTTTGGAAACATTAATTTCCCTATTGTAAGACTGGCAGAAATAGAGTCTGGGGACAGAAAGGTCATTTAAGTTCCTCAGTCCAAAATAAGAGATCTCAATCAAAATCGGGGGTGGTGGTGGAAGGAATGTTGTAGGTAAAGCATGGTGTCAAGGAAATAGCACAGCATTTTAGAGCTAGAAGAGATTGTTTCTTCTTTCCGTTTTTTTCTTCCTCCTTTTCAGACAAAGTCTCACTATGTAGCTCTGGCTGGCTTGAAACTCACTAAGTCCACTAGGCTGGCCTTGTATCATAGAGATCCACCTGAGTCTGGAGTGCCACACACTTTTAAGGATTTGGGAGGCAGAGGCAGGTGCCAAAAAGAAGTGCTAGTTGGACTGGAGCTGGTTACTATGTAGAGTATGATGAAGTCGCACAGCCTGCCTCTTCCTGTGCCCTCCACGCCTGGACTAGAAAGTGAAGGAACTTTTGGGATGAACATTCCATCATCAAATGGCACATCTTTGGAAAGGAACAGAATTTTGAGTTAATACCAGCCTGTTAAAAAATGATGTCACTTTGACTCAGCTCCTCAACATCTAATACAGCTAAGGCAATTAACAAGCTTGGGTTTCCTTGAGGATGTGGAAAACGAGTCTTCAAATTCACTTTCTACTGAATAAATTAAAACGGTCAGCAATTCTCATCCTTTAAAATCCGAATCACAATTTGGTTCCCACGGGTATGCTAGCGAAGCCTAACCAGCTCTCCTTCCCACTCAGAAATGAGCCTCAAAGTCGTCACCCCCCTCCTCCCCGAGAATGAGTCTCCTGAAATAACAACAAACCCTGCTAAGATGTTCAAGTCTTCACGAACTGTTCGTTTCCCAACCGCTGTGCGTCACCGAGCGTCTCCCC
>LOEQ01001109.1:425674-446921 GCA_001685075.1 Bramus lutescens | reverse complement strand
AGGCATACACACAGACAGAATATTGTATACATAATAAATAAATGTTTTTTAAAAAATAATAATACATTAAAAATTTTTTTGAAAACATAGTAAAGTCAGGAAAGGATACAGTTTTATCTGTTTTGGCAAGTGGCTGGTGAATATAGGATCCTGGCTCATAGTGTGTGTGTCTGTGTTTTAAAGTGTATTTGTTTTAAGTGTATTTTAGAACGATGTTTCATTCTACACTGTTAATAGGAAGCCATGGTCATCTATTGCTTTTTTTTTTAAGCTTTGTCTTTTCCTTGAATGGTTATCCATTGACAGGAGACAGGCAATATAAGAAGTTATTGATTCTAAGTCTCAGCAGAAAGCCAGGGCCCCTTGCAGATACACAAGTAATAACTTGTAAGCATATGATGAATCTTGATTCTCTAATAATTTGGATACCTTTTTAGGGATATTCATGGATGAATCAGTTAGCTCTTCTTAGGGTTAATATCAAAATAAGATTCATATTTTCATTTTTACCTATGTTGGACTAAGGAGAGAGATTGCTTTATTTGGGATGGGATGATCATATGGTCATTTTGCAAGTGGACTCAGTTTTGATGTTGAATTCTTACTGTACAGTGTGTGTAAGTCTATCAACTGCAGATACTTTCCTTCTGTGAGCTATCTTTTTTTAAAAAAATTGCTTTTAATACTTTTAACCTATTTATCTTCATTGAAATTTAAAGATAGTCCAGTCTTGAAAATAATACAATGGATGTAGTTATGGAATATATAATACTGAATATTTGATATGCTACTTGTGTGTACTGAACTGTAGTTGATATGTGATTAGTATATGGCAGTCTAGTTGAAATAGTTTTAATACTTCTGTTTCTTTCCCCGTTTCCTTTGAATCAGAAGAAGCTTGTTCATGCAGAAGACCCATTTAATGATGAGCATAAGGAGAGGCAAGAAGTGGAAATGTTGGCTAAGAAGTTTGAAATGAAATATGTAAGTATAGTGTTCACCTAGGTCATTTTACCCTATTGGCCTTATTTCTTTGTGCAGTTAGTTGGAAGGGCCTATAAATAGCAACTGCTTACTTATCTTGATCTCACAAATTGAAGATGAATGAATGGTTTTGACAGCCAGACAGTTTTACAGCTGTGACTGACAGTGTTAGTAGGCTGCATTCATTATAGTCCTTCTAGAATCTAGGCAGTTTGCTTAACAAATCTCACAATGAAAGACGGTAAAGTAAGAAATATTTGTTGTATCTCACAGATGAACAAAGGAGGCTTTAAGCCCACGGTTATGTGACTGAGGTCCGTGGTCTCACATGGTCCAGCTGTGCTGCAGCTCTTACCCTGCTCCGCTCCTCCTCGGTGGGGAACTGTTGTTCTCTTGGTGTAGCAGTTCCTCACCCTTCCTCCCTTTTAAGAGGATCAGTATGAAACTTTTTTGTGTTATATTTACCTTAAATAGTCATGATGTATATCCTGTTCATATGCAACAACACATTAGTTCTTATTTTAATAGAAAATATATAAATAATATATTATAAAAATGTAGTTTTTATATAGTATTTTTCTCCAATTTTTAGTATAAATGGCCATAGAAAGCTCCTGTTCCTATGCCCTGTTTATCCTAAGGCTTTAACTACTCTTGGCACTTTAACACCTGAGTGGAGAATGAGGCTTCTCTTCTGGTTCCTCTGTGAGCATAAGAAATGCTTCACAGGGCTGGAGAGATGGCTCAGAGGTTAAGAGCACTGTCTGCTCTTCCAGTGGGACCTGAGTTCAATTCCCAGCAACCACATGGTGGCTCACAACCACCTGTAATGAGATCTGGTACCCTCTTCTGTTGTGTGGTCATTCATGCCAGCAACACATTGTATGAAGAATAAATAAATCTTAAAAAAAAAGAAATGCTTCACAGAGATAGGATGTTAGTGTTCACTGGCCTTGCCATTCCTATTAGCCTTAAAGTGAAACTCCAATTGGAGTTGACACTGGTTGGCTTCTGCGTGAAAGAAATATCAGAATACAGTGGAGTTTGAGTCGGGTTTTATTTAGGCTACTTTTTGCCACCAACAAATTGTGTTCTTTGAGTGAAGTTATTTTGCTTTTTTAATAATTTATTTATTTTTATTTGCTTTGGTGTCTTGCCTGCATGTTTGTCTGTGTGAGGGTGTCAGATCTTAGGGTTACAGACAGATGTGATCTGCATTTGGGTGCTAGGAATTGAACCCGGATCCTCTGAAAGAGTAGTTAGTATTTTTAACTGTGGAGCCATCTTCCAGCCCCATTATTTTGCTTTTGAAGCCCCAGATTTCATATCTGTGAACTGAGACTTTTTTTTAGAGTCCTTCTGGGTGTATATGTTCTGTGACTCTTCACTAAAACAGATGAAATGGTAGATGCTTTAAAAGAAAAGATACCAAAAAATTCAGACTAATTTGTATTGAGGTTTTTTTCTGGCACTTTGTTTTTTGTTTTACGACAAACAAAGCTTTAGGGTGGCCTAAAGCCCATGATCTTCCTGTCTGTTTCCTGACTAAGGTTTCAGATGTTGAAGGTTCTGGCTGTGTTTTGAGGTAATTTCTAGATGATGTATGTCATGCAGGAAACAAGGTTCATCTTAATGGATTTTGACTTGTTCTCTTAGTTTGATAGGACACAGTATTATAACTTGTGATGCTAGGAAGATTACTTTTGGTGATTTTCCCAGCTCTGTTACCCCACGTCTTGAAAACTCCTATGACTAGAATTGGGTATAAATTCAATAAGCCATGTGAAGGTGTCCAACACGGTGCTTGGTGCTTCACATGTGAATCAGTTAAAGTTAACTTTGATTATGAGCAACTCCTTGCCAAGCATTTAATACCACTAATGAATTACAGTTTTAATGTCCTCTAAAAGAAAAATATCTGCTTCCTCTGCCTTAGAGATTTGGAATACCAGTGTTCATGCCTAAACCAGAATCCTAATAGTGTCAGTTTTTTTTTTAAAGGGACAGTGATAAATTTGGTGTTTCAAAAGTAATTCTGAGAAGCGATATAAATGAAATAGTTTAAGTGATCATGCTCTGGAGCATGCCTGTAATCCCAGTTATTTGGGAGCAGAGGCAGGAAGGCCACTACAAGTTTTAGACAAGGCAGATTTGATTTGCATAGCGAGTTCTAGGTCAGGGATACAACCTGGTGAGACCCTCTCTCTCTCTCTCTCTCTCTCTCTCTCTCTCTCTGTGTTTCTAAAAAAAAATTGGGTTTTATTTTGGCATTGATTGTAAAACATGTTAGACTGATGAGCTGGCTCATTTTTGCCCAGCTGACACACCTGCATTTGCCTCCTGAAACTCACATAATAGGAAAGCTGACTTTGACATGGTGTCCTCTGACCTCCACATCTGAATCATGTGCATATGGCTCTTCTCCCAAAATAATTAAATACATGTAAAAGTATTCTCTATCTATTCATTAATCTATTTGTTTGTTTGTTTATTGGGCAGGATCTTACTGTATAGCCCTAATGGGCTGAAACTCAAAGGCTAGCTTGCCTCTGCCTTCCAAGTGCTGGATTTAAAGTTGCATGCAACCATGCACAGCAAAAATAAATAATTATATTGATTGATTTAAATAATTGTATACATTCTGTTGAGTGATTTCACAATCAATTGTGAAATATTTTCACCAGTCCCCTTGGGTGTGATAGTGGGAAGTAGATATTGTAAAAACCTGCAATCATTTTAAGAATTGTATCACTCATTGGTGAGCCATAACTCCTGAGAAGTTAGGGCACTTGGGGAGCTTCCCCAGGTCTGTTTTTCCTCCATTTTTATTATATATGGTCCCTAGGACTCAGCTTGGTAAAGTTTTGGAAAGAGTTTAGGCAAGGTTTTGAAGATCAGTACAAAATGAATTCTACTCATAAAACACAGATTCCAGTGAACTTAGTATAGAGTAACATTGGTCTACAACTAGACTGGATGTGATGGCTCTCTGTGAGTTCAAACTGGTCTACATCACAAGCTCCAGGACATTCGGAGCTACATAGAGAGACTGTCTTTCAAAACAGAACAAAAATGAAACAACAAAAAAAGTAGTGTGAGAGATTCTGTCTCCATGGATTCAACCAACTAAAGATTGGATATAGATATAGTTAAAAAATAAAAAAGAAAGAAATGTATTTTACTTGTGAAGACTTTTTCTTAGTTTTATTCCTTAAACAATGCAAGTTCATAACTATATGCCATTCACATTATATTGGATATTATAAATATCTAGAGCTAAAGTATACAGCAGGATAAAAGTAGGTTATATATAAATACTACATCTTATATAGGATATTTGAACATCTGAAGATTTTGTTAGGGGTCCTGGAACCAAACCAAGTTATAAAGGGTTGAATGTATATTAAAATCATAAAATGACCTTTCAAAAACAACTTTGAGGAACAAGGTAGCCTTCTCCTCCTCCCATTGGTTTTTCGAGACAAAGTTTCTCTATGTAGCCCTGACTGTCTTGCCACTGCTCTGTAGACCAGGCTGGCTTCATATGCAGAAATTGACTTGCCTCAGCCTCTCAAGTGCTGGGATTAAAGGTGTGCAGTCTTAAAGGAAACTAAATCATGCTGAAACAGGAAATGTTTAATTCTGATCATTTACTTTGTTGAACCATTTTTATTGTATGGCCTCTTTGAGCTAAATAAATTTTCAACATCTTTTATTCCCAGCAGACCTATTGTGAAACAACAATTTTAGGACATGTGTAAGATCTTGCACCCATAAGTGATGGTTATCAAAGTGTGTGTTAGTGTTTCTGTACTTTTGACTATTTCTACTGATTTAAAAACTGTATGCCCTTTTATTGGAAGGTTGAAATCAGCATGGATATAAAAAGGTGCAATTGTAGAGGGCTTTGGTACAAGTTGAGAAACAATAATTATAAACAGGGTGTTTTCTTCTGATTGTAAAACTTGAATCTTATGAATTAATGTCCTGCTTGTTCTGTCTGCCATAAATGATCAGCGAATGTCACTTATTGTCACAATGGCAGTGGGGGTCCTGTGCTAGGAATGTCTTGTTTGTATTTCAGTTTACTGATGTTGTAATCCCACATTGGCCTGAGATACTGATTATCAGGTTAAGCCAGTACTAATGACTCAGTAATAGTCTGAGTCATTGTGGTGTTTGGTCAAAGAGCTTTAAAGAGGGCTCTTCATTTGCAATGGAGCAAAATGAAAGTTTTGTTGTGTAACAACCCTAGCTGTCCTGGGACTGGATTTGTAGAGCAGGCTGGCCTTGAACTAACAGAGATCCACCTGCCTCTGTCTCCAGTTAAAGTTGTGTGCCCCTCATACCTGGCTCAAAATTGAAGATTTTTAAGAATTTATTTCCATACAAATCTGATTTTTATAAGGTCTACTTGATGTGTAAATTGCACAGTATAAAAGGATTTAGAAAATTATGGAGTAAGACTGATTGTATTGCAGGGAACAGTCTCCTGAAAAAGAGAATGATTCATAATAGGTATGTGTAGAAGGGAAGACACATTGCCAGTCTGTCATGAGCTCCTTTAGGTAAAATTTTAATGTTTTAAATTCACAGTGTATATGCTCCTTTTTGGCATCTGTTGAATATGTTGTTCCAAGACAAACATGATGCTACATGCCTGTAATCTTAGTATTTGAATGCTGAGGTAGGGAAAACAAGTTTTAAGAACAGCCTAGGCTATATAGCAAGTTCCAGCTATGGAACTGGAATTAAAGATGTGTGTAAACTGCCTTCTGGGTGATAGAATCAAACCTCTGCAAGAGCAACAAGTGCTCTTAACTGCTGAACCATCTCTACAGCTACCTGTTTTTAAATTTAAAATATGTATTTTTTGCAGTATGTGTTTGGGTAGACAAATGCACATCACATGTGTGGATGTCAGAGGAAAACTATCTTTTTTCTCTTTCTATGTAGGTCTTGGGGATCAAGCTTTGTTTTCTGGTTTGGCAGCAAATGCCTTTACCACTGAGCCATCACTATTGGCCCTCAGAAGTTTAATGAATATTCTTAATGCTGTTTCTGTGAATAACCTGAGTTGTAAATAAGATTTAACGAATTGCTTTTCTTATTCTCTGTATTTACAGTCTTTTGCTATATTGGTTTTTCAATGGTCAATAGCATTGAATGGTTATGCCAAGTTGATAAGATTTATAGTTATGCCATTTGATGCTGTTATTGGTAGAAATTTTGGTGAGATTACAAATTAATATTATAGTCAAGGCTTTAGTTAATTCTTTTTGATAACCTCTTTAAGATTCACATTTAAAATGAAAAGAATTGATGCCTTTTTAATAGCACTACTATTCTGCTCCATTGAGCACTAACAACAATCATTTTTAGTTGGAATAAGCTGATAACCTTGACATACATGCTTCTAAATAATTACCAATAAGACGTTTGCTCTTTTGTACTTGCTCATCACGTACAGACTGTGCTCTTTGTTTTTTTTCTGTTTGTTTGTTTGGTTTTGGTTTTTCTGTTTGTTTTTCAAGACAGGGTTTCTCTGTAGCTTTAGAACCTGTCCTGCAACTAGCTCTGTAGACCAGGCTGGCCTCGAAGTCACAGAGATCAGCCTGCCTCTGTCTCCTGAGTGCTGGGACTAAAGGCGTGCGCCACCACTGCCCGGCTTGATTTGATTTCTTCAGGCAAATTGTTGTCACATAGTTGTACTTTATTCCCCTGCTCTGAAAGTATTCTTTGAGCAGAAAGGAGTGGTTATGATTTTGATTAGTGTCCTAGAGAAAATTCTCAAACTCAGACTGAGCTGTGAGAGGCAGCAGGATTCATTGAGGAGTAAGAGGCCATATACAGTGAAAGCCTGAGGAAAGATGAGCATATGAGTTTAGGACGGGAATTTCAATGGACCAAAAAGCTCATGTCAGAAAATTATACAAGAAAGGTAGGTAGGCAGTAACAGTCAACATGCAGAAAGCCTTTTGTCTTGTAATAAGGCTGTTTCTGAGGCAGGAGATTATAGAAAGTGGTATTTTTGAAATAGTCATTAGATGTGGTAATGGTAAACTTAAGGGAAATGAGACAAGCCAAGGGATTGAATACATTTGGGTCAAAACAATGGCCAGCTTTTTAGACCAGACAGAATGGGAAGGAAGCTGGAGGTGTGACTCAACTTTTAAACAAAGTCTCTTAAGAGAGACTTGAAGTAGAAATACTAATTCTTGAAGCAGAAATAATCTTGGTTTTACCCCAACTCTGGCAAAAATTTAAAAAATTAAAACGAAGAGATAGAGAAGGAAGGTAGAGAAGAAAGAAAATAAAAGAACAATGACAGACTTTGAAGGTCACAATTATTGAAGTATCATTTAACTACAGCTTAACAATTTTAGTTGTTTCAGTGTCAGTATATATGCCAAACAGCATTTAGTTAGAATTTCCTGAAGGGAGGGCACTGCCTTAGAGGCATTGCTCATTATTCCAGTGTAGCCCTTTTCTCCCTCAAGCACCATTTTTTTTGCATTTAGCTTTTATTAAAGATACATTGCATTAAATATATCAATCTTGGGTCTGCGTTGATAGCTCAGAGGTTAAGAACACTGACGGCTCTTCCAGAGGTCGTCAATTTCCAACAACCACATGGTGGCTCACAGCCACCTATAATGAGATATGGTGCCCTCTTCTGGTGAGTAGGCATGTAGGCAGAACACTATATAAATAAAATTTTTAAAAATGTATCATTCTTTAAACATTTAATTTGCATTGAAGTCCGCACTGAGAACTGGAGCTAAGTGACAGTAGAGATTCACATACTCATTTCATCCTTTCTACAAAGCCCACTGTGGCTTAGAAGGAACATGTGTAGGCCTTTGTCAACAGTTTCATCTTCCTCTTCTTCCTTTTTGTGCATTCCTTTCCTCTATCCCTGACTACAAAGAGAAACAGGATAGGGAGATGGTGCAGGTATGCTTAATGATCATAGTTGGATTTAAGTCTGTAAATGTGAATATCCAAAATGAGGCTTGGAAACAACTTACATACTTTTGTTCATGGTACCAGAGGAAGCCTGCTTCCTGTTGAAACTACTTATCCCAAGCTTATATGGAACTTTGAGTTCAAGTAACATTTTGTATTTGAGGTATAATGAACTCTTTATGCTGTGATCAGCTGGCGTCAAAGTAAAGTACAACTTGAATAATGCAATCTCCAAGAACTGGTTTGTTTTGGTTTAGAAACATTTCATTTAAAAATAATTATTAGTTCACAAGTTTCAAATACAGTAGAATAAACTCTTATGCTCATCACCCAGCTAGATATTCACATAACTGCAATCATCAAAACTGGAGAATAGATCTTGGCACAGCACACTTGAAAATAGGCTAGACAATCGATCTTTATCTGAATTACCAGTTCCTGTACATGCTTGTTTTTCATATTTCTGTATGTGCTTATATGTGTAATTATGTAACATTTAGATATAACTTTAAGAGTAATTTTTGGGAACTGGAGAGTTGGCTCAGTGGCTAAGAGCATGTAAGTGCTCTTGCAGAGCGTCTGAATTTAGTTCCCAGTATCCACATCAGGGAGCTCACATCTCTGTAATACCAGTTCCAGAGGATCTGATGCCCTCTTCTGGCTTCTGAGGGCTCTTGCACGTGCATATATACATACATACATGTATATATACACACACATATTCACACACAGGCACACATACATAAAAACAAAAAAGAAATCTTAAAAAATAAAAAAAAGGGCTGGAGAGTCATGGCTTAGTGGTTAGTTAAGATCCCTTGTTGGTCTTACAGAGAATGCAGGTTAGGTTCTTAGCATGCATAATTAACTCCAATTTCAGGAAATCCAGTGTTCTCTTCTATTTCTGCAGGAAACCAAGCATGAACTTGTGCACATACTTATAAGCAAGCAAGACAGTCATACATATAAGATAAAAAAATTATTTTTAAAGAATTAATTTTTATTTAGTGTCTGCACATGAGCCACCTTCACAAGCAGCAGGTGGCAAATGCAGAGGTCAGAGGATAACTCTGAGAATGAGTTCTCTCTTTAGGCATATCCAGATTAGGTGTTTGTCTTTTCTTTTTTGGATACAGGGTTGCTCTATCTATCTTAGAACTCACTATATAGAACAGGCTGCCTTGAACTCACAGAGATCCACCTGAATATGCCTCCCAAATATGTGAATTAAAGGTGTGTGCCACTGTGCCCAGCAAGAGTGACTGGTTTTTAATATATTCTTTGGCTTTCGTAATAATGATGACGTTGAAGAACACTGATCACTTATTTTGTAGCCTCATGACTGAAAAAGGGTTACAGGTTTTTGAAAGGAAGACTACAGAGTTGGAAGGTAATTTTCACTGTGTCAAAGATAGATGTCATCTATTTGTTTTACCATTGTTAGTGCTGACTGTGTGGTTGAGGAAGTGTCGACAGATTTCCCACCATGTAACCACTTTGTCTGGCTTGTTGTACTCCAAGGAAGCAGTCACTAAGTGCAATATGCATGCGAGGTGTGGTGAGACCCAGTTGCCTACAGAAGGTTTCTCTACTAGAATTAATGTGAATTCTTCTACTAGGTCTTTTTTTAAATTTATGGAAACAGTACAGGTATTGAATAAGTCTGATGTATCTATTTCTTCTTTGCAGGGTGGGAAAGCCCGTAAACACCGGAAGGATCGGCTACAAGATTTAATTGATATAGGCTTTGGCTATGATGAAACAGATCCATTTATTGATAACTCAGAAGCTGTGAGTAGTCTATCTTTAATATAACAGTAAGCTCTTGGCAGTAGAAGTCAAGACAAAGTAACTTAAAATATTTCAACATATTTTTATTTGTGCCTTTTAAAGCTGTTTTTATAGCTTGAAGTATTTTTTTTTAAAAAAATACTATAGATTTACATTTTTTAATGTTGTCTTGTTTGTGGTAAGTTGTTACTATATTGCTATCATAGGCCAGGTTTTGGCAAACTATCTCTAAAGGACCATGTGGTAAATATTTTAGACTGTGGCCATCTGGTATCTGTTACAGCTATTTTCCTACTGTAGCATGTGAACAGTCATAGACACTGTGTAAGTGAATTAATGTGGCAGTGTTAAAAGTAAACTTTACTGATAGACTGTGAAATTTAAACTCATATAATTTTCATGCATCATAAAATACTTAGTCTCACATTTTTCCTACCACTTAAAAAACGCAAAATTAGTTTCTGGCAGTTGGGGTAACAAACTGTTAGGCTGAGCTAGGCCAGCAAGTTCTGATTTGCCAATAAAGTAGTAGACCATTGCATGTAGCTTTCTGTGTTTTCAGGTCCTATGAGAATCTTTGAGACTAATAGTTGCTTATTTTCAGGTGCATAGTTAGCATTAATTCCTGGAGAAATCATTGCTCCTTGCCCAAACTGAGAAATAGTTTTTGTTTGTTTGTTTGATTGGTTTGGTTTTTCTAGTTTGGGTTTCTCTTTATAGTCCTGGCTGTCCTGTAACTCACAGAGATCCACCTGCCTCTGCCTCCTGAGTGCTGGGATTAAAAGCATGAGCCACTGCCGCCCAGCAAGAAGTAAAGTTTTAAAGAAGGATAAAAGCATAGTGTTGTACACTGCAGTCCCAGTGTGGTAAAGTAGAAACAGAGAAATCATAAGCTCAAGATCATTCTTGAGTACATAGCAAATTGAGGGCATTCTGGGACCTGTTTAATATATGAGCGCCTGTTTATAAACACAAGCGCACTGCTGGGCAGTGGTGGCACACACCTTTAATTCCCACGTTCAGGAGGCAGAGGCAAGCAGATCTCTGAGTTCAAGACCAATCTGATCTACAGAGTGAGTTCCAGGATAGCCAGGGCTACAAAGAGAAACACTGACTTAAAAAAAAAAAAAGCTAAACAAAAACCATGAGCACACATTGTCAATAAACACTCAAAAGTACATCACTAACGCAAGGACCTGCACTTACTTTTTCACGCATGAGCATAGTTACTAATACTCATATAAGTACATATATGGGAAAAAGAATAGAGTTCTAACCAAATGCTGAAAATAATTACATTAAGTTTAATCAAGGATGGAAAATATTGATACGCTTGTCTTAATTTTTAAAAATTTTATTATTATTTATGTGTGTGTATGTGCTCAAGGAGGTCAGTGAGGTGTGAGCTTCCTGAAACTGGAGTTCCAGAAAGTTATGAGCTGCCTGATGTGGGTGCCATGGATTGAATTTGGGTTTTTTTCTAAGAACAATATGTGTTTTTAACCACTGAGCCATTTCTCCAGCCCCTGATATGCTTGTCTTAACTACGATTTATTGAATTAGCATTTCTGGATATAAGACTTAAACTGGAAAATTTTTATTATTGGAATTTCTTTGGTTTTATTTTTCTAGCTTTTAAAAGAATTATTTATGGAGATGGCTCAGTTGAAAAGGGGCCTCCCATGCAAGCATGAGAACTTGAATCTGGATCTCCAGCACCCACATAAAACCTAGGCACTGCAGTGTGCAGCACTGGACAAGCAAATCCGGGGGCTCACCAATCAGCCAGTCTGAACAAATCAGAGAGTTCCAGGTTCAGTGAGAGACCCTGTCTTGAAAAAAATGAGGAAGAGAGACTAAAGAAGATCCCTGACATAGACCTCTCGCCTCCATACACTCATGCACAGGCGAGTGCACCCTCGTATACACATATGCAACATACAATACATAAACAAATCAGTTATGCTTATAACTCACAATAATAAAGCACAAGATCATTATGAAGTACAAAGTAAAATATTCCCCAGATGTCATCCATCAGAAAGTAAATATGAAACTTTTGTAGTCAAGAAATTTTGTATCTAATAAACATTCAACATGTATATCTTTGTAAAAAATTAATATTATGTATTTTAAATATTCTTTATTGCAATTCAACATTTTTATGGTATTTTTACATTAGCACATAGGTATGCTGATTTTAATGTGTACTTATTTAACTGATTTTAATTAATGTAATTTTTATTCTCAGGGTTATGTGTTTGCAGGTAGTGGTAGTTGATCATCTGTTGCATTCATCTACTTAAATAAATGTATATTTAGGTATTTTATAGAGTTTAAATATATGGCTGAGGCAGATTGCTAGCTATGGAATTTGTTAGTAATGGGCACATACTGAATTTCTTTTTGGGGAGGTATATTTTGAAATGATTTATAAAACGGGAGCCAGGTAGTCTTTTTGACAGATCCTAGAAGACAGACTTAGTTTGTTATTGTTTCCTACCTTACTACAATGGTGGTATCTTAAGCAACAGCCTTTATCACCGGTATGTTTTGATCAAATTTTGTAACTTTGGCTCTATCATCTATTTTCTCTTATGAAAAGAAGATGAATTTAGGAGACCGTATAAGAATTATTATTACTCTGTCTTGTAGCACATGAATTAAGGCTTGTCATGTTGGTAAGGTCTATGTTCTTCCATTTTTATCTGGATATTAGATTACTCTAATGCCTAGGATTATGATATCCTCTAGCGTAGCAGGAGGCTGCTTGTTGGTTCCCAGCCACTTAGCCCTGAAATAAAAACACAGAAACTGTATTATTTAAATCACTGTTTTAAGCCCATTAGCTCTAGCTTCATATTGGCTAACTCTTACATATTAATTTAACTTATCTCCATTAATCTGTGATTTGCCACGTGACATTGGCTTACGAGCAAAGTTTCGCATGTCTGAGTCATGGTGTCTCTCTAGCTCCACCCTTCTTCCTCCCAGCATTTAGCCTAGCTTTCCCTGCCTGCCTAAGTTCTGCCTTGCTATAGGACCAAAGCAGTTTCTTTATCATTAATGGTAATCACAGCACACAGAGGGGATTCCCACATGACTACATGACTCTAGGATTATGATATCTTCTGCAGTGTGCAGTGATTACTTGGGGGTATTCGGAAAGTGACACTAGTTAAAATTTCATGATTCGTAAATTAGTATAGGTTTCACACGGTGATACAGTTGGTACTTGGTTGCATAGATGGTAACTGACAGTTTAAACTGGTAAGAGAGTGATTGGAATGATTGTCAACATGATGCACACTGTACATCATGTTCACTTGTGGTATCTTAGCAAGTCATATTAGCAGTGTCCTTTAGAGTAGAGAGGCCTTTCCTTTACTAAAACTGTAAGTAATTGGCAAATTAAGACTGGGATGTTTCTGTCTAGAATAATTGACTGTTATTTGGAACTCAGAGTGGAAGTCCTAGGTTTTAGGTTTATATACGTTCCTAATTTGACATCTGATTAAGAAAACATACGTTAGTGTCACTCAGTTTTCTGTACAATTACTGTCTCCCAGAATTACTTTGAGATTCAAATAAAGTGAATTTAAATATGGAAAAGAGCTTTAACAAGTATCAAACATTCATAATAATGCTAATATGTAGATTTAAAACTCTGACTTACCCAAAAGGAAATTCAGGAACAGAAATTGCATGTACTCATAATAGCTTTTTTAAGTTAATAAACTTATTACTAATAATAAGCTTTTTTAAGTTAATAAACTGTTAGAACAGGTTTTTATTTTTTAGTTTTGAGATAGGGTATTATGGTACTATGTAGAACAGGCCAGCCTCGAACTCAGAGATCTCACATCACCACACCCAGCTTGAACAGTTTTAGATTCACAGCAAAACTGAACAGACATTATAAAAAACTTTCATAGCCACCCTGACGCACACATACCACATACCCACATATCCACCCTAAAAAGACAAAAACATAAACATTCCTTTACTATCAACATACTGTACCAGTGTGGTACACCTGTTGATGAACCTACACCAATACACTGTTATCACCTAAGTTCATAGTTTGTATCTGCTGGTATGACAGATTCTGTAGATCGAGACAAATGTTTACTGGTATATCTCCAACATTATAGTACCATACAAAGTAGTTTCATTCTAACATTTCTCTGTTCTCTGCCTGTTCATCCTTCCCATCCTCCTGATCTCTGGCAACCTCTAATGTCTTCAGTTTCGACTTTTTTTTTTTGATAGGAATGTGTCTAAGATAGGGTTTCTCTGTGTAGCTATGGCTGTCCTAGAACTTTCTCAGTAGACCAGGGTGGCCTTGAACTCAGAGGTCCTCTTGCCTCTGCTTCCCAAGTACTGGACTTAAAGACATAACCACTACCCAGCTCAGTTTTGACTTTTAATTTAAGACTGCCTTATAGTGGAAACCATATAGTAGACTTTTCATCAATAATGTTTTTAATATCATTTGAAGTATTTAATAAAGTACTTTTCAGATTTAATTTTGCAATTAATATATGAATTATGTATCAATTTAGACCATGTGACTAGAAATTATTTTATTATTATGTGTACGAGTGTTTTGCCTGTGTATATCACAACATGCATGCTTGATGTCTGTGGAGGTCAGAAGAAGACATAAGATCCTTTGGGACCACAGTAATAGTTGTGAGCCACCATGTGAGTCCTGGGAATCAGATCTGTCAAATTAGTGCTCTTAACTGCCAAGACATCTCTCCAGCCCTGACTAGTATTTCAGAGGAAACAAAATCAAGTAGAAAAGGGTCTAACATAGGTGATGTCATTTTCATTGTGTGTGTATATGCTAGGTTTTGATATGTATTTATTTTTATACCTGGGTTGGAGTGCAGAAAATTTGAAAGCTGCTACCTTAATAAGGATGAATTTTGTAGGAAAAATTTGATTCCTACAATTAGTAACCTTTTGTCTTTGCTCTTCTAAAAATCACCTAGTTCATCTCAGCACTCAGGGCAGAGACAAATTTCCATGAGTTCAAGGCCAACCTGGTGTACAGAGTAAGTTCCAGGACCGCCCCCTCTCCTTGAAAAACAAAAGCTGGGCGGAGGTAGTGTAAACCTTTAATCCCAGTAGAGCCCTCCGTCTCCGTCCGCCTAGAGACACTCAAGCTGACCAGCCTGGTCTAGGAGAGCTAGTTCCAGGACAGACTCCAAAGCTACAGAGAGAAACCCTGTTTCGAAAAACCAAAAACAAGCAATTTTTTTTTAAGTTTTTAGTTTTTTCAAGATGGGGTTTCTCTGTGTAAGAAAAATTAAAAACCTCCTTCTAGCTATTTTGAAATACAAAGATCGTTAACAAGTATCTCCCTCATTCCTTTCTGCCCTCATCCCAAACCTCTACTCTCTAACATTGTACTCTGTACCTTTTTGAACTGAACATATTTAGAGTCCATATACAAAGGATACTGTGTGATACTGATCTCTCTGTGCTGGCTCATTTCCTTACATATTGCAAGTGGCAGTATTTTCTGGCCTTATTCTTTAAGACAGGATCTTGCTCTCTAGCTCTAGTTGTCCTGGGACTCACTATAGAAACCTGGCTGACCTTGAACTCAGAGAATCCATCTACCTCCACCTCCCTAGTGGTGGGATTTAAGGCATATGCCACCATGCCCAGCTCTGACTTTCTTTTACAATGCCAAATAATGTTTTGTTGTATAAATAAATATGCCACATTTTAATATTTCATTCATTTACTGATGGACACTTAGGTTGCTTTGTGTTTTGGCTTTTACAAATGATGCTGCTGTAAGCACAGAAGTTTCACATTTCTTTGGCATACTGATTTCATGTCTTTTGGGAGTGTGCACAGTGGTGGGATTGCTGCATTTGCAGTTAGTATTTAAGGAAATTGTCAGTAAATGCTATTCTTTGACATGTTTTTATAATTATAGACAGGAGAATATATTTTAAACTTTTTTTGCTCTAGTATGACGAATTAGTCCCTGCTTCTCTAACAACAAAATATGGAGGCTTCTATATCAACACTGGCACTCTTCAGTTTCGCCAAACATCAGATACTGAAGAAGATGATATTACAGATAACCAAAAGCACAAGCCACCCAAGGTGAGTTTGACATCTCATCAGTAAGGAGAACATAGAATTAATGTTATATACTTTTTGTTTTATTTTGTTTATATTTTTGCTATGCTAAAATTTGAGCCTGGGAGTTCTTATATGCTAAATAAGCATTCTTCTTCTAAGTTATACCACCAGACCAGGATGTTTTTTGATTATTTCTTTTTCATAATTATTATATGTGTATATATGATGAGTATGTGTGAGTGTGGGCATATGTATATCATACTTTTGAGAATAGGATTTCTCCTTCCACCGTGAGCTCTAGGGATTGTACTCAAGCTGTCAGGTTTGCATGGCAAGCAGTTTTACCTGCTGAACCATCTTGTTGGCCCCCAAAAAATCCTTTTTTTTTTCTTTTCTTTTTTTTTAATTTCTCATTATAGCCCTGGCTGTCCTGGAACTCGCTGTATAAATCAAGATTGTAGCACAAATAATAAAAACCCAGAGACAGATATTGGGGTTCAATCTGAAGATCAGCAAAGCAGCCAAACCACTAGACACTAGAGAGCTCTTAACCTCTATGAAATCTTCAGACTGAAAGAGAGTGAGTTCCCGTCTCATCCATCCTTATACTCCTCTCTAGTGCTGGGAGTAAAGGCTTGCAACACCACCTCTATGACTGACTAGTGTGACTGCTCGGATTAGAGGTGTGCCACTGCCTGGTCTGTATGGCTGACTAGTGTGGCTGCTTTGCATTCTAGTCTTCAGGCAAGCCCTATTTATTAAAATACAAATGAAATATCATTACACAGGCTAGCCTTAAACTAACAGAGATTACCTGCTTCTGCCTTATGAGTGCTGGAATTGAAGAAATATACCATCACACTTGGCCTCAGGTTAGATATTTTGAATATTATTTGTGCCACAACTGTGGACATAAGGAAAAGTAAAATACTATTGTTTAGTGAAATTTTACATAATTATATGTTTAAAATTATGTTGGTGTGGGCAGGGGCTATGGCTTAATGGTAGAGTGCTTACTTCCTATGTACAAGGCCCTGGAATTGATCACTACACTATTTAAAAACAGACACATACAGTCTTTAATGCAGCATTTGAGAGGCAGGGGGAACTTAGTGAGCTCAAGGTCAGCCTGGTCTACATAGCCAGACAGACCTTTTCTCCAAAACTTAAAACAACAAAACAGGCAAACAAACAAGAAAGTAGGATTTTCTATAGAAGAACCTTTCATAACCTTTAACTTCCCTCAGATTTAATTTGTAATGACTTCTGTTGTTGTACTATAGCTGAGAAATGAATATTGTTCATAGATGTTTCCTGCTGTGGGGTCAGAGACTTTATATTTGTACCAGAATAATTAAAATTCTTATTTAAACTGTAAACTCTAAGGCCCCAGTTAGCTGAATCAAAGTCACAATTGAGAGACTGGTGATATGGCTCAACTCATCTCACCGAAATTTGGATTCCCAGTGCCTATCTAAAAGCCTAGCATGGTGGCACACATCTGCAATTCAAACGCTGAAGAGGCACAGACAGAAGGATATCTGGGCTTGCCCACTAACCAGTCTAGCTTAATTGGTGAGCTCCATGTGCAGTGAGAATCCTGTTTGAAATAAGATAGAGAACAGTGAAGAAGACACCCATGTTCTCCCTTTGGCTTCACAGGCATCAGTACTCACACACCTAACCACATACACAACAGTAGCAACGAAAACATTGATCCCCAAGATCTTATACTTTGACCAAGTAATTCTTAACAGAAACTGTAAAAGACCACTGCCTTGTACTCTATTGCTAACATCAACGAGGAAAAATCCGGATAAATAACATATTATCATTTTGCAGGTTCCCAAAATAAAAGAAGATGATATTGAGGTAAAGAAGCGGAAGCGGAAAGAGGAAGGGGAAAAAGAGAAGAAGCCAAGGAAAAAAGTGCCCAAACAACTGGGGTATGCTAAATTAAGCCTAATAGGAAATTAGCATCACAATATTATGGTTTCCTTTTAGAAATATATATTCACCACTAATGTATTTAGTTGTCTAATTTGATAATGACCTACTGCATTTTAATAATATTGTGGTACAATTAATAAACAGGAGGCTTTGTCATCTTAGAGACTTAGTGTTTCAGTTACATTGTAGATTTTTCATTGGCTATCTTGTTTATTACAATTTTTTAATCTTGAAGAACCAGTTTAAACCAGATGAGGTGGCACAAATCTTTATTTCTAGGACTTGGGAGGTTGAAGCAGTAGTTGAAGGTCATCCTGAACTATGTATGTAAGGGTTTGAGGCCAGCATAGGCTGTGTGAAACCTGTCACATACCCAGAAGATGTTGGAGACGGTGCTATCATTGAAAGTGTAATCTAATACAAAACTAAAAAGACAATTTTGTTCTGCCATCTCTCACTGGATTATTTTAATTATTTTATTCATTGACATATGGGATTAACTTTTAAAATGACACAGCCTAACCAGTCTATTTCCTTTACAGAGTTGTGGCTCTCAATTCACACAAGTCTGAAAAAAAGAAGAAGCGATATAAAGATTCCCTTTCTTTGGCTGCCATGATACGAAAATTTCAAAAAGAGAAGGATGCATTAAAGAAGGAATCTAACCCTAAAGTCCCTGTGACACTAACCACTTCCTCTCTGACCAAGCCCTCTTGTGCTGCTACAGCCCTGGGGGATGACATCTCGGACTTAGGTCTGAACAGTACTGATCCAGACCTCCCGATTTTTGTTAGCACAAATGAACATGAATTGTTTCAGGAAGCTGAGAATGCCCTCGAGATGCTAGATGACTTTGACTTTGACAGATTACTGGATGCTGCTTCTGATGGTAGCCCGCTTTCTGAGTCAGGGGGAGAAAATGGAAACACCACTCAACCCACCTTAACCTCTCAGGTTCTACCCAAGGTGGTACCTACACTTCCAGATGGTCTACCTGTGCTCCTTGAGAAACGCATTGAGGACCTTCGTGTAGTAAGTGTAATGATGCTCTTGGTTTTTATTCACTGTATAAACATATAGTTTAAAGTTTTCAACAAAAACAATCCACACTCACAACAACTTATTTTCCTTAGCCTCTTATAGACATTGGATAATATATATATTTATAATAGATATTATAATGTATAATATTTATGTATTATTATAAATGTATAATATAAAAATATGTAATATATATGTTATCCAAATATATATTTGGTTTTTCAAGACAGAGTTTCTCTGTATCTTTGAAGCCTGTCCTGTAACTCACTCTATATACTAGGCTGGACTCGAACTCACAGAGATCCTCCTGCCTCTGCCTCCTGAGTGCTGGGATTAAAGGTGTATGCCACTACCGCCTGGCTTAAGTAGATTCAGTTTTAACATGGCTATACTATACACTTGATTTTTATTTTTCTTCTAGTGCTAGGGATAGAGCCTAATGTTGTATGCATGTTAGATGGTCACTCTACCACTCATTCTAAGCTCTGTAGTTGATTCTTTTTGTTTCAGTTTACCTTATAAATTTTTCTTCATATTTGGTTATATGTGTGTGTGTGTGTGCGCATGTGGAGGTCAGAGGACAACTTGCAAGAATCCATTCATTTCCCAACATGTGGGTTTTGGAAATCAAACTCAGGTTGTCAGGCTTGGTAGCAATCACTCTTACCACTGATCCATCTTACAAACCCTACCTTACAAATAACATTTTATATAGATTTCATAATAAAATTTTTTAGGATTTATTTTATGTGTATGAAGTGTTTTGCTTACATGTGTGTCTGTATACCAGGTATATTCATGGTGCCCACAGATCCCCAAGGACTGGAGTTATAGGCAGCAATGACATGCCCCTGTGTGGGCCCTGGGAATTGAACCTTGGTCTGATGTAAGAGCAACCAATGCTCTCAACTGCTGAGCCACTACTCCAGTCCCTCCTAATAAAATTTTTATTAGCTGCAGACACATGCAAAGAAAACAGTGTAGAGTGAATATTGTGTTGTGGATGTGTACTTGGACTTGATTGCTTCAAACTATTTTAACGTAGTTTTATTTTGTTAATTATTTTTGCAGTTCCAAGGAATCAAGTCCTCGACTTCATATATCCTAGGCAAGAGTTCTACCTCTAGCCAGGTGGTGGTGTCTCATGCCTTTAATTCCAGTACTCGAGAGGCAGAGGCAGGCAGATCTCTGTGAGTTTGAGGCCAGCCTGGACTACAGAGCAAGTTCCAGGACAACCAGGGCTATGCAGAAAAACCTATCTAGGAAAAAAAGAGAGAGTTCTACTACTGAGTGACATTACGAGCCCCTAGTTATTTTATGATCTACTTTTCTAGCTAATCAACAATTATAGTAAGCATTAGTTCTTTCCCCCCATGATAGCTGTCGTGGGTTTCTCCTCATACTTGAACTCATTTGCTAGTTTGATTAGCTACAAACCCAGTCTCACACGTACCCCCTTTATCTGAGGTATAGAATATTTTGTGTTCAATTTTGGCAGACTTTGCTTAAATTTAGCCAGGCAGCTGCTAGCCAGCCAGTTACAGCTTAGGACATACAGAATGAGACAAAGGTAAAAATCCCTGAGGTGAAACGTAGATGAAGAGAAATAGGCTAAATTAAGTTACAAGATCTAGCTAGAAATGAGCATAAGATAAGGCTGCACATTCATAATTAATAATATATATGATTTGGGAGCTGGTTGGTGGCCCGAAAGAAAGCCTTTTACAATACCTATAAATTCTTTGTGTTTTACTTTGAAATATAAGATGGTGCTTTTTCTTCAGGTGATAAAAAATTTTCCTGAGCTCACACATTTGTGTTTTTCTGATAAATAGCTTCTTGATGTTCATTTTTTGCTTTTTAATGAGTAAGTATCCTTTCATGATAAACCTTTGTACTTAAATTTCTCCTTTTTTCTCAGGTTTCATTTTCACTCTGGCTTTCTTTGTATATGAATATTTCCTCTGAATATGATTAATCTTCATTCTAGAAATATTCTTGGAGATTTGCCTTTTCTATCTAAAACATGTCAAATACTTAGGTAGCTTGGTACAGATGACTCTGGTTTGCTTAAGTTTTTGTATCAGCTCTGTCCAGCCAGTCAGTGTGCATCTCATGACTCCTGATGGAAATTGTGCCTTTGACTTCCTCAGTCTATTTATCATAAGTGATGGCAGAGCTTCCAAGTTAAAAACTCTTTGCCTCTGGTCACCGAGTTAAGAGGAAATACTGTGTGACAATGTTATTTTTAATCTTATAGTTTGTGCTTATTCCCTGATAATTATTTTTAATTGCTCTCAATTATGTAGAAACCAAACTACCGCAGTCATCCAGTGTCTGCTCTGTGGCAGTTTTGCAGTTTATAAAGGCTTGTAAACTTGGCTGCATAACTTTTTTTTGA
>LOEQ01001109.1:384587-411123 GCA_001685075.1 Bramus lutescens | reverse complement strand
AATTCCCGGCAACCACATGATGGCTCACAACCATCTGTAATGAGGTCTGGTGCCCTCTTCTGGCCTGCAGGAGTACACACAGACAGAATATTGTATACATAATAAATAAATAAATAAACATTAAAAAAAGAAATAAGTCTCCTTAGGCTAACCTGTTTTGAGTCATTTTATGTACTTATATGTGGCTTTTATTTTTCTGTTTATATTTCTTTCTTTAGTATTTTGGCCTTTTAGTCCATCTGAATTTAAAAACATTTCTGACTATCCCCATGCAAGCTGAGTAGTTACTTCCTTCAAAGAGTTTTCTAAATAGTGGAAAGAATTAAGGTAGTCTACTTTAATTCCTAATATATAACTAATTCTGAATGACCTTTGTTTTAATCTTTTATCTTAGAGCAAAGAAAAAGGTGATTCCTGCATCAAAACCCAAAGTCAAGGTAAGAATCCAGCAAATCTGTAGTTGGTCCTTAATGGTGAGTGTTGGGATAAATTCTTAGAGGAAAGGACACGTGATATTTAGCAAAGATTAATAGGTGCTATGCTACGTTGCTTGTTTTCGACTTCATAAAAGTCCATTTGAGGAGTAGATGGTTGTGGAGCTGTGGAGATTTGCATTCATTATTTCTATATAGGAATATTGGATAAAGGATCTAGAAGAAAACATACTGAGTAAGGTAACACAGACTGAGAAAGACAAATAGCATATGTACTCACTCATCAGTGGCTTTTAGATTTAAAGCAAAGAAAAACCAGTCTACAGTCCACAACCTAGAGAACCTAGACAACAAAGACGACCCTAAGAGAGACACACATGGGAGGAGAAAAAGACAAGATGTCCTGAGTAAATTGGGAGCATGGGGGTCATGGAAGAGGGGAGGAAGGAAGGGGGAGCAGAGAAAAATGTATAGATCAATAAAAACAATAGAAAAAAGAAATATTAGATAAAATGTAACAAGTGTTCTTTATAACATTTGAATAACTGGGCATAGTTGCATATGACTTTAATCCTAGCACTTGGGAGGCAGAGGCTGGTGGATCTCTTAAGTTCAAGGCCAGCCTGGTCTGCAGTACAAGTTCCAGCACAGCCAGGGCTACTCTGATAAACCCTGTCCCTCCACCCCCCCAAAAAAAAATAGCTAAACTTATAAATACAAAGAAAGTGATGGCCTGCTACTGAGGCCTTCATTGCCCTTGAAGAGACTACCTATTGCCTTATGGTTTCTTATCACTGTCTTCTCAGAATATAACAGGTAGGGTTTTCTAGGGTTAGTAGTCAAAGATAGAAAAGAAGCCTGTGTGAAGAAGGCTTCTAAAAGAACAACGTCTTTAGTTAATGACAGGGAGCGGGAGCATCTACCTACCAGCAGAGAGAATTATCTGTCTTGGCCAAAGGTTCTAGATTGGAGAAAGACAGTCCTGACTGAAAATGTCCCCTTTGTTAGGAGTTTAAATTGCATTACTTGTACAAGGTGGCAGAGTAATTTACTGATTTAGCAGTGGCCCAGGGCAGCAGGTAAAAGCAGATTCTATGCCATATAATGGTCCACATCTTGAGGCTTACCTACTTACAGCACAAGTCAAGCATAAAAGCTATAGGTGGATTTCAGGCAGAGCATATATTCAGCATGTCAGAGGCCCTGGGCATAAACCCAGCATCACAAAAAAAGCCCCAAACAACAATAAACAGACAAAACCAAAAAAATCAAGAGCTTACTGTCTGATATATAGAATATGTAAGGGGATTTATTAGTACAGGTTAGAGTCAGTGGACATCACAAACAAATTCACCAATAGGTGGTAGGTTTGTTAGTTTAAAACATAAAATACCTGGATGTGCTGTTGGTACATATCTGTAATTCCAACATTCTGGAGGCAGAGGCAGAAGAATTGCAGCAAGTTTGAGGCCAGTCTCAAACATAACTTTTCACTCAGGGAATCATAGACCCTGTCTCACCCTGTTCCTACGCCCAAAACAAGGAATATAGGATAATATTAACAGTGCTCAGAAGAAGCTGTATTGTGACCCTTCCTCAATTCCTTCACTGCCAAAATTAATATTTGCAGTGGAAAATGTAATAAAAATATCCCTTAAAAGCAGGCATAGTTGGTTTATGAATATATGTCATTTGATAAGTGCTTGCCCAGCATGCTTGAAGCTGTCACATCACATGAAACAGTCATGGTAGTGCATGACTATAATCCCAGTACTTAAGAGGTAGAGAGAGCAGTAGAATCAGAAGTTCAAGCAAAGATTGAATGATCAGCATGATCCTTGGCTTGATAGGGAGTTGGAGGTTAACCTGGGATATATGAGACTCTGCCTTCCCCAAAAATAATTGAAATAGAAACTTTATGTTGGTAATACCTTTGCTATTACTGCCCTCACTTCAGTCCTGTACTTTTTCTAAAGATGGAGTAATAGTATACTTGGATTGTCCACATGTGCAAGCATATGTGTCATGGGTTACCCTTCATTTTAGCCAGCAGTGGGACCCTAATGGGATCATACCCATGCTTCTATCAGTAGTGAGGTTTGCAAAATGGAGTTCTTAGGATGGAGGTTTAGAACAAGTGCTATGGAAGTTAGAGTGTAAAGCATTCTTAACAGCTTACTTACTGTAACACCCTAGGAGGTGATGGTAAAGACCTTTCCTGTTGGTTCTTTCCCCACTATGCTGAAGGTAAGTGATGTGGCTGCACACATCAATATATGAGATTCTGGGTTTGGGACTTTTTCTTTCCAAGGAATTAGTAGAGCCCCTGAAATGATGTATTGATCTGTGTAGTAGTTTTGTCTTTATCTTAAACATAAAGTTAGTCTAGTACTTTATATTACTCCCAACAAATAAACAGTTGCTCTTTGACTTGCTAATGTTTTTCTTTTACTCTGAATACTTAAAACTATAATTCTCTTAGCCCTTCCTCGAATTTTAAGAAAATTTATTCATTTATTTACTTATTTGCTTATTTATTTATTTTGGTTTTTCAAAACAGGGTTTCTCTGTGTAATGGCCCTGGCTATTCTGGAACTCACTTTGTAGACCAGGCTGACCTCAAACTGACCAAGATCCGAGTGCTGGGATTAAAGGTGTGCGCCACCGCCGCCTGGCAAGACAGTTAATTTAACAGACAATATTCACCTAGATGTTTAGCACTTTAATTACTAATATCTTTATTTCCTTAGGACAAAGCCTTAACTCATAGGAGATACTAAACACATATTTGATAAATTACAAGTAATGTTCATCATATGAGTAGCAATCTGATTTAAATATGGTTAGATAATTCAGTAGTTTCCCTATGTTCTGGTGGTAGGTAGCTATAAAAATGTAAGGAAACAGGGAATGAGAGCCTGCACCAGCAAACCTTACTAGACAAGAGTTCGAGTCTTGATATGAAGGTGAAGTCTCTGCTGAGCACCAGGAACATAAAAGCTCTGAGAAGTTGGCATTGAAATGGGTTCTGAATTTGATGGAGGTAGAGTTAACAAGTAATGTCTCCCTCAGTCACTGCCCTTCAGCCCCAGTTTCAGGATCTGGTAAGATGACTTGCAAGGACATAATGGCATAGTGTGTCACACACTGTGTTATGAGGAGAGCTGGTTAGAGTACCGTCTTCTTAACATAATTTTGTTTTCAGTAGTCTTCTCAAGATCTCTAGCTTAAAANAAAAAAGGTCCAGTACAGTAACACAGGCCTTTAATACCAGCACTCAAGAGGCAGAGGCAAATGGATCTTTGTATGTTTAAGTCCAGCCTAATCTATGTAGGGAGTTTCAGGACAGACAGGGCTATAAACAGACTTGTGTCAAAAAAACCAAAACAGCCAAAAAGTAATTTTAGTCATCATAGGAATTTCTTAATCTTATAAAAACTAAGTTTCAAATTTATAATTAATTCTCTGTATTTTTTCCAATATAATGATACTTGTGCTAGGAATGTAGCCCGAAAAAAGACCCAAAGGCTCCTGTAACTTTGGTGGCTTCAGTTGGTGGTCCTTCCACGAGCTCCAGCACATCCATCATTGCCTCAGCCAGCTCTAGCTCAGCACCAGCCCAAGAAACCATCTGCCTCGATGACTCCCTGGATGAAGACCTTTCTTTCCACTCATCTTCACTGGATCTTGTATCTGAAGCTTTAGCTGCCATCAACAATGGGAACAAGGGCCCCTCAGCTGGCTCAAGGCTAAATGTGCCAACTACAAAGCCTCGTCCAGGACTGAGAGAAGAAAAACTAGCAAGTATCATGAGTAAGTTACCACTGGCTACTCCCAAAAAACTAGATTCTACTCAGACTGCACACTCATCAAGTCTTATTGCTGGTCACACGGGGCCAGTACCAAAGAAACCCCAGGATTTAGCTCATACGGGCATTTCTTCAGGCCTTATTGCTGGTTCTTCAATTCAGAACCCTAAAGTTTCCTTAGAACCTTTGCCAGCCAGGCTACTCCAGCAAGGACTGCAAAGGTCAAGCCAGATACATGCTTCTTCCTCTTCTCAGACTCATGTCTCCTCCTCCCAAGCCCAAGTTGCTGCCTCCTCTCATGCTCTGGGAACATCAGAGGCCCAAGATGCTTCTCCGTTAACACAAGCAACAAAGGTGCACCAGCACTCAGCTGTCCAGCAGAACTATGTGTCTCCATTACAAGCCACCATTAGTAAATCACAGACCAACCCAGTGGTGAAATTAAGTAATAACCCCCAGCTTTCCTGTTCGTCCCAACTACTCAAGACTTCAGATAAGCCACTGATGTATCGCCTCCCTTTGTCTACCCCATCCCCTGGAAATGGTTCTCAGGGGCCCCACCCCCTGGTTTCTAGGACAGCACCGAGCACCACTACCTCCAGTAATTATTTAGCCAAGGCTATGGTGTCACAAATCTCCACCCAGGGTTTCAAATCTCCCTTCTCAATGGCTGCGTCTCCCAAACTTGCCGCATCTCCCAAACCTGCCACATCCCCCAAACCTTTGCCCTCACCTAAGCCTTCTGCCTCACCCAAGCCCTCTCTGTCAGCTAAGCCTTCAGTATCAACTAAACTTATTTCTAAATCCAACCCAGCTCCCAAGCCTGCTGTATGCCCAACTTCTTCCAGTCCAAACACACTAGTAGCCCAGAGTAGCCATCCCTCAAGTAACAACCCTGTCCATAAACAGCCCAGTGGAATGAACATCAGCAGACAGTCTCCCACTCTGAATTTGTTGCCCTCAAATCGCACTCCTGGCCTTCCATCTACAAAAACTCTTCAGACCCCTTCTAAATTAACAAGCTCATCATCCACTGGAACTGGTGGGAAGAACAGCTTGAGCGGAATTCCAATGAATGTACCTGCCAGCAGAGGTAGCAACCTTAACTCAAGTGGAGCTAATAGGACTAGTCTATCTGGGGGAACAGGAAGTGGAACACAGGGTGCTACTAAACCGTTGTCTACTCCACATAGACCAACCTCTGCCTCAGGGTCTTCAGTGGTAACAGCCAGTGTGCAGGTATGTATGTGATGTGCATTCATGTGATAAATGTAAGATTGAGCAAGCTTTCTAAGTCACCTTAATGACTTCCCATGTGATGTACACAATGTATAGAATGTGTTTATGCTAGGCTGATAACAGCTATGGCCATGGATTGTTCTCAGTGTTGACATCATAGTGCTGGGTGAGGGTTTTGTTGGGATGTGTGTTTTTCATTTTTTTCAACCAAGTATCATATTAATCTTTGTGTATGGTACCATATACCTGTAATCTAGCACACAGAAGGGTGAAGCAGGAAGAACTCAAGTTGAAGGCCAGCCTGGGCTATATACATGGAATTATAAGCTAACCTGGGCTGCATAACAAAGTCTTGCTAAAAATAAAAACTTCAGAAGGTAGGATGGGAATTTGGGGTTGTTAGCTCAGTGTCTTCTTTACACGTGTGAAACCCCAGGTTCAGACCCCAATATCAGGGAAAGACTCAACATTTACCTTAACGTTTGTTTTGGAAAACAGAACTTGAGTTTATATTTAAAACTTTATCTCTTAGCCAGACATGCTGGCGCACTCCTACAGTTCCAGCTCTTAAGAGGTAGAGGCCTAATGACCACAAGTTCAAAGTTACCCGTGGTTACACAGTCAAGTTTGAGGCCAGCATAGGCTGTATGATACCCTGTAGAGGGTAAAAAAAAATCTTCACAATCTCTGTCTCTTACTAAAAGCAAGAACAAAAAGTATTAGTGCAGAAATTTAACATATTCAGTTGTCTCCCTACCTTTTCTTCTGTCTATAAATGTGTAGGGGGGCATGATGTGCATGTTGGGTGTAATGCTTAAGAAGTTAACAGGCAGGTGTCAGCCCTAACTTGAGTGCTAGGAAGCAACCTCTGGTCCTCTGAAAGAACAAGTGCTCTTAACCATTGAACCAGCTTTTTTTGTTTGTTTATTTAGTCAAATTTATACATGTCTTTTCTTTAAAATTTTATCCTCTCCAAATTTTTATTTTACATTAACTTTTTAGTTATACGTGTATAATTCTGTCCACTTAATGTTGGAATACCTGCATACCACAGTTTCCCAGTGGTTTGTCAAGTTTTAGTGTAAACATGCCTCTCTCTGCTAGAAGGGGCATAGATGGTATTTACTTCACCATTGCTTTCTCAGACTTAATCTCTCCTTTCTGTTTTGTAACACTTACATGAGGGTAGACTTCCACTTCAAATTCATTGCTTAGTGTTTTGGATTATTTTATTCTCCATGTAAGTAATGTGTTTTGTCTGAAATAGCTAGAAAATTTGCCTTTAAACCCCAGTATTCTTAGACTATAGCTATGTTTATCTAGTTTTCATTAATTTTTGTACTTAGGACATAATGAGCCTCAGACCTGACTATTTTTTCAGCTCAAGAATATTTTTATTCTTGGCCAGCAAGATGGTTGAATGGGTAACAGTGCTTGCTGCCAAGCCTAATGATTTGAGTTTGATCCCTGGAAACTCAGGCGGTAGAAGGAGAACAGACTCCTGAAAGTCATCCTCTGGCCTATGCGCACATACATGGTAACACAGTTCTCCCAACTTAAGAAGAAATGTCATTTTAAGATATTTTTAAAAAAGAAAGAAAAAAAACAACAAAGTTATATTATTCTGTTTGGTAATTATTTCTGATCCAATGCTTTGCTTAGACAACGGACATTTGTACATAGATCAGACTGGCCAGGACCTGCTGTACCCCTACCTGTCCCTGAAACGGAGATTCCCGGCATGTGCTGCCACACCCTGCTTAGGGTTATTCTGAGAACTTTGTTCTTTTTTAAAGAGAAGTTCTCACTCTGCAGCCCAGGCTACTGCAGCATCAGCTGCTGGGTGACAGCCTTGGACTAGCACATCTAATTTGTTGTTCATCTATTTCTTGGCTCTAACTTCTATACCATCTTGTATTGTGTTCATTTCTCTACCTTTACTATATTTTGAGGCTCTCAAAAAGATTTGATTCTTTACATTAATGATGTGGCTTCTTTAATTTTTTCCCTCCTGGAAGTAATACATAGTTACTGTGAGCAAATTTAGAGACAAAATAAAAATCACCTGTGACCACCACCTTTCCTGTGTAGGGTATTTTAAGGCTGTTCTTTAAAAAAAAAAACTGTCTCATACAATGTCATGTTATAAATATGATATTTTATGATTTACAAGTACTTAGGTCCTAAGTCTTTGAGGACATGACTCTGATTTGGGAAATGAGTTGTCTAAGGCAATGCTTTAACTTCATGCTGCTCCAATTTTTGTGCATTAGGAATTTAATGAAAAGCTTTCCCCTTGCTATTTGTAGGGGCTTCATACAGTTTAGTATAGTGTAAGACTTGGTGTTGAATACACATTAATAATACCAAGTTATCATTCTTCTACTCACATTGGTTCAGGATTGCATACTAATGTAGAACAAGTTCAGTTTACTAAACATGGATGTTTAGTCTCTTAAAAATTTTTTTCATAATAAGGAAATAAAGCTGAGTGAGTGTTCTTCGTCTGCACAGGAGTCAGGACGATCACTTGAGCCCTTAAGTTTAAGACCAACTTAGGCAAGCTAGTGAGACCGTATCTCAAAGAGAGCAGGAAAAACAAAGGGGGGAGAGGTAAAGAGCGAAGCTCAAATGCTGATAGTGGGGATTGTCGGTTACACTTGTACTTATAGATAATTTGGGAATTAGTCTTTACTAATGTTCAGACTTGCTAAAACGGCGATCCTTTCTAAAATTAACCTTTAATTTGGTCAAAGGAAAAAAAGAAATGGAATTCTTGAAAAAAAAAAGTGATAGTTCCTGGACCCATACCTCCTTACTATCCATACTTTTGTTCTTTCTGAGACAAGACTTTTGACAAGGCCACTACTGGGGTTATAAAGATGCACCACCATATAATACCAACCAGGTATGGTGTGGCTCATCTTCAGTACCAGGCAAAAACAGGTGGACCTCTGTGAGTTTGAGTCTGACTTTATCTTCATAGTGAGTTCCCAACCAGTCAAGACTACATAGGGAGAACCTGTCTCAAAAAAGAATGAAGAAATGAATGATAAACTCTTAATTTCATGAATGTTACCATTATGTTATCTTGTCATTTTCATTATGAAAATAAGAATTACAGTTCTCCTGTAGCTGTACCATTTTGCTGAAATAATAATCAGATTTTGGTTAAATCTCCCATGACATAAGTATTTGTTCCATTATCAGAGTTATGACTTCATTTACTTTCTTGTAAAATGGTAAGGGAGTTTTCTGTACTTAAAAATTGGCTTTGTGTCGTTTTTTATGTCATTGCCTTCAAGGGTCTGGTTAAATTGTCCTTCACCTTTTCTCACCTCTAAAATCTACCTGACCATCTTGTATTTGATTATCATTTATCCTAAAAGAAGTCATTCACTGTCTTATGAATAGTTGATCTGTCAGCAAGAAAGCTGCATGACAAAAATGTGTGTTCCTGACAAGTTCCTTCCCGGTACTCTTCCTCTCTTGGGTCACTGTATGACTTGGAAACCCCAAGATTCCTGCTTTCTTTGGTCTGTTTTTCTGTCTTACTGGTTTGACCAAAGAAAAAGTCAACAGTTGATTAATGTCACGTCGCCTCTGCCATTGGTAGTTGTTTCATATGACATAGCAGCTCTGAAGCCTTCTCAGCTGTTTGTGGCCTCCAGGTATTATTAAACACAGGTGCTTAAAGCGATGTTCCTTCATGAGGGGAGTACATTTGGTGTCCGGTCTTGTGAAGCCTGCACTTCCTGTCTACAAGGCATCTGCAGTGCTAGCCACAGCACAGTGGAAAAGATGGGTCATTTAACAAAGGCTGAAAGTGAAAATATTCCTAAGTCCAAGCTCTGTCTACTTTCCTTACAGAACGGTCTTCCTCTTTATTACACTTCAACTTAAGTTGTATTTGTTACTTTATGACTCTAAAAGCCATCATTCAGTGAGCAAATTGAGTACCATGTGCCAGGCTCTGTTCTATGTGCTGGGGAACCAGGGTGAATAACATACTACATCTGCTCTCGTGGAGCATATATTCTAGATAAGCTAAATACCAGTTTTATTTTAAAAAGAAAGAAGCATGTGCTATGAAAAAGTTAAAAATTGATTGTTGCTAACATAAGGGACTACAGAAGACCTATTGAAGGAAATACTATTTTATTTGAGCTGAGAGTTGAAATAACAGGGCATAGCCATGCATAAAGAAGACAGGAAATTGGTATGAGCTAGAGGAAACAGCAATATAAAAATGCTGAGGTGAATATAAAAAGAGCCTGAGATGAAAGCCCGTGTGCGTGTGACCTAACTATGGGGATAAACCTACACTACTAGGTCAAGGGGGCCTGATAAGGGACAGTAAGAATTTAAGGTTTATTTTGTGAATAAGGGAACCTGTTGGAAGGCATTAACCAGAAGAACAGTCTGGCTACATATCAGAATATTATTCTAGGTGAATAGGAAACAGCTGTCTCACCAAACAGAATGAGTAGCTTTATAGGATCAGGTGCCTACCTGAGAAAAGCAGTTTCCATTCATAAAAAGTATGTCTGATTATGGACACTATATAGTCTGCTTATCTAGCCAATGTTGACAGCCTTTCTGTGCTCCCAAATATTATAAAAGTGGGATTTTCTACTTCTGAAAGTGCCTCTTAGAGAAATGCCTAAATGTCAGTGTAACATTGAGGTCACCTGGCAATTCTAATTTAGTCATAAACAAAATTAGGTTTGAAAAATTCTTTAAAAGTATAAAACATTAGTTATAGCATATTTTTTAATTGCTGGCATTCAAATTATTTTTAAAATTTGGAACTTGTCCTAATTTATGTTCTCTATCTGTTGTAATGCTTCAGACTCTTGGAGAAAGGCTTTAAAAGGTTCAATCATTTGCATTATTTACTGTTTTTCACTGAGAGTCCATTTGGGGCACAACCTTGGAGATTATTATCTTGAGACTACAATAGACTTATGTTTAAAATGAAGGAACTATTCTTGCTTACTTTTTAAACTTTTTTTAAATTACGTATTCCGTGTTCTGCCTGCATGTATGCCTGTAGTCCAGAATAGGGCACCAGATCTCATTACAGATGGTGAGCACCCACCATGTGGTTCTTGGGAATTGAACTCAGGACCTTTGGAAGAGCAGTCAGTGCTCTTAACCATCTCTCCAGCTCTTGCTTACTTTTTATTTTTAAGATTTCTTTATTTACTTAATGTATATGAGTTCTCTGTCGACTTTATGCCAGAAGAGGGCATCAGATCACATTTGAGATGGTTGTGAGCCATCACACCCATGTGGCTGTAGAAACTGAATCCAGGACCTCTGGAAGAGCAGCCAGTGCCCCTAGCCACTGAGCCATATCTCCAACCCGCATTCTTGCTTACTTTTAAACTGATATAGGATCCTTTTTATCCTAGTCACTTTAAAACAGTATTGTTTCTAACTGGATATTTTTTCTTAAATGTACCCATTGTGTATCATAAGAGGTATAGTAGAGAAAAGGGCTGGCAACTCTTCAAGGTGTCTCTTAACAAAGTGTTGAGGATTACTGCTTGGGTGGAAAGAGAAGGTTGGGTGAAGAAGAAACTCCTTTAGTTTATGAGGACTGCAGACTAAGGCTGATGTCCCAAACTCCTGGAAAAAGAATTGCTGATGGCAAGACAGTGGAGAGTGGGGACCAGGTTAGTCCAGTTTGGACATGTCAGGCTAGCTGAGTGTTGGAAACCCATGTGGTGATACTCACTAAACTCTGGTTCACAGGATTAAAATTGAGGTGACAGGTCAGAACTGAGCTTAGAAATGTCAATGATAACACAGGAGATGCACAAAGCGGGGAAATGAAGTTGTGGAACCTAAATAAGATGACTTCTTGAGAGTGACCTCACTTTTTGTTCAGCAGTGGTGTTAACTCTGGGGTGCCACATATGTATGGGAAAGTTACATATATTTTCTTACATGTTAGGAAATAAAATCTTTAGCCTTTCCCATGTGTGGTGGTATCTGAGGCATGCCTGTAATCATCGTAGTTAAGAGGCTGAGGCTCGGAGACTCAGATTTCAAGTTTTGTTTTGTTTTTTAATGTTACATAATGAGTTCCAAGCCAGCCTGAGCTACATAATGAGATGCTGTTTGAAAAATAAATAAAACATCAACCTTTAATTAATGATGTTTTTGGTAGAAATAGCACACAAACCAACAATAATATGTATCATTAACTTAAGAAAAAAGCTTTTTGGGGTTAGAGAGATGGCCCAGAGGTTAAGAGCGCTGGCTACTCTTCCAAAGGTCCTGACTTAATTCCTAGCAACCACATGGTGGCTCACAGCCATCTATAATGAAATCTGATTCCCTCTTCTGGTGTGCAGGCAGAACACTGGGTATAATAAATACAATAAATATAATAAATAAATCTTTGAAAAAGAAAGAAGGAAAGAAAAGAAAGAAAAGGCTTTTTGGAAATTCTACCTGGCCTGAAACTTGCTCTGTAGACCAGGCTGGCCTTGAACTCAAAGAAAGCCGCCTGCCTCTACCTCCCAAGTGCTGGAATTAAAGGCATGTGGCACCTCCACTGACCATCTCTCTAGTTTCTAAATTTAAAAAAAAGAGATAAAATTAAATTCTGTTTTATTGACCACAGTTGAAACTATCAATTTTTTTTAGCTGAGGAAGCATTATAGTCTACAAAAGAAAACTACAGTGGCAGGACTGTAGTGTGTAATGTTTGCATCTGAGAAAGTTGGATGTGTTTAAATAGATGTTGATAATGATAAGTACCCATCATGAAGAAATATCAAAAGTGGAAAAAATCTTGTCGCATAGAAAGTATTGGAAATACTGAATTAGCTCAAATATATTTATTTGAGTATACTTAAGTAATTTCCCATAGAAACACACCAACATTAGCAGATTTCTGATACATCACTCAGGGCCTCAAAAACTCACATAAAGAAATGAGAAAATGCTTTATACTTTGAAAGTCTGATTTCAGAAAAGTGATGTAATGAAAACCAGTTTTAGTGGTTCTGGAGAGATAGTGTGGAAAATGAAGGTTGTCATTCAATACTGATTTTTGAAAAGGATTACAAATAAGATTAGATTATGACTGGGAGATGGGAAAGATGCAGAAATAACAGTGGGAGTTGTAGAAAGAAAGAGAGAGAAAGAATGTTGTGGGAGGCTTCAGTTGGCGCCCTTTGTGGTATAGGTTGGGAAGTGTGCAGCTCTGGGGAAGCACAGGTAAGACCAAGGATGAGGAATGCTCAGGGGGCCTCATCTGTGTCAGGTGCCATGACGAAAGCACAGTAGATGGGAGCAGCAGCTGTAGGCCTTGTGCCAGGAAAGAGTCTGCGGAGTCCCAGGGACATTGACTCGAATTACTCCCTGTGATTCATATCTGTAGTTTTGGAAGGAGAAGTAGAGAAAGGGAGATTGAGGCTTACAAGCAAGAATGGGCATTGAACAGCTAAGAAGCAAACTACAGTGCTGATACAAGAACTGTTACGTACAAAAGTTTTCAAATGTTATTTGCAGATTTTTAGAAGCATTATTAGTAACTCTCTGGATTATATTTTTCATCTCAGTCTTAATTTTTCTCTCATTTGTTAGAACAGATAAAGACACAGTCTTACATCCATGAAGATGTTAAATCAACTTAGGTGCAATGCTTTATTTCTTATCTATTTTGACCCCTGGTTTCTACACAGTCCACAACAGGAGCATCATTATTGGCTAATGCCTCACCTCTGACTCTCATGACATCACCTTTGTCTGTAACAAATCAAACTGTGACTCCTTTTGGGATGCTGGGTGGCCTTGTTCCAGTGACCATGCCCTTCCAGTTTCCCTTGGAGCTACTTGGCTTTGGAACGGACACAGCTGGAGTGACAACCACCTCGGGATCTACCTCAGCCGCTTTCCATCACAGCCTAACTCAGAGTAAGTGGGGCTCTGTTTCAAATGAACTAATGGACCGTCCACCCGCATTTCTGTTATGAAGTATGTAGGAGAACATCAACGTGGGGATTTCTTAGCATACTCATGGCTGTATTTACATAAGTCAACTCTTTACATGTGTGTGCTGTAGTGTTAGAAAACTCTGGAGCTGGGGCTTAGGGCCGGCATTAGAGAAGACAGTCTTGCTGAGTTTGAGTTAAGGGGGCCCACATGGTAAAGATCACTGACAAGTCTGTTTCCCTCTCAGATTTACTAAAGAGTTTACAGCCGGGAACTCAGCATGCAGCAACACTTTCACACTCACCTCTGCCTGCACACTTACAGCAAGCATTTAATGGTAAGCAAGCTGCCTGTTCCTATTGTGTATAACTGAGTAGAGATGCTGATTAAAGTTTCTTCAAACAGTGTGAATGAAATGACAAAACACTGGGGGTTTTCATTTACCCGGATCCTCAGTGGCAACAGACAGTTTTCTTAAGAAAAAAGGATAAATGAGATCTATTAGACACATGAGGAAAGGATTTTATTATATAGACATGTTGCCTAATCAAGAATTCATAAAATAATTATCCAAAGTCGTAGACAGATGTTGACAAGAAGGTTCAGCAAGTTAAAGTCCTTGAGTTTTGTCCCCAGAACCCACAAAAAAAGGTAAAGGGACCAATTCCACAAAAGTATCCTCTTCACATGAACACTGTGGTATGTGTGCCCACACATACATGCACACATACAAAGTGTTTTGAAGTCATACTCAAGCCTTAGCAGTTAAAGTCATTTAATGCTCTTACAGAGGATCCAAGTTCACTTCCCAGCATCTATGTGGCATCTCATAGCCATCTGTGACTTTAGGGGATATTATGCCTTCTTTCAGCCTTCATGGACACCAGGCACATACATACAAGCAAAATACCCATACAAGTGAAAGTAAAACTAAAACTGTCTTTACACTGGTTTACTCTTGAGCAGAGGGCAGAAATTGGAGCTGTGCATCAGTCTGGAGGCAATAGGCTATCATCAATTTCATGGTCATTCCTGTGGTCAGCTGTCCAAGACTCATCCTTGAGAAAAGGAACATAAACTCCATCTGACCTTCCTGCTCTTGATTGGGCTTGAATATATTCCTATTCAGGGATCCAGTTGGGGACGGGAGCTCTTGATGATTGTCATGAATGTGACCACCACAAGGAAGTAGACAACCAGGATTCTTGATGGTCAAAAGACCCCATTGTTCCAGCTCTATGGGAACTATCATCTTATTTGGTCAACCCCACTCTCCCAGCACAGGAAAAAGATGACTGAGGATTTTGCAAATAACTGAAGTTTAATGTTTAAAACTTTTCATTTAAAAAATTTGATGTAAGGCCTTAAACTTTTTGGATTTCCAATTGTAGAGCTGTCAGTTTGAAAAGGCTTCACCATCACTTCTCTTACCCCAAACTGAAGATAAAAGAAAGTTTTTCATAGCTGTCCTACTGGAATCTAATAAAAATAACTGATTGAAAGAGTCTCAGCTGGTAAACAGAGGTCAAAAAAGGTTTTCTTTGCTTTTGTTTTCAGAGACAGGGTCTCTCTGTGTAGACTTGGCTGCCCAGGAACTTGCTTTATAGATCATACTTGCCTTGAACTCACTATATGCTGTGTGCCACCAAGCATGAGTGGCACAAATAATAAATATTTTGTGGTCTGCAGTCGCTAAAGTCATTTAGTCTTTTTTTTTTTTTACAACTACTTAAATCATTGTAAAATAACCACAAATAATTTATAAACAAGCAAGTAAAGCTGACTTCCAATAAAACTATTAACAAAAACATGATGGGCCAGATTTCGCCATGGGCCGTGCTACACTAAATGCTCATTTAAAGAATTTCAATCTAGTTGATAAAATTGTTTTATTTCAATAATTAACCAAAGTTACTTTATAATAATCACTAACATTGATACAGTTTTTCTTCTAAAGACAGTGTTTTAATTTTTTTTAATGTTTTCTAAGATTCTTGGATATGAGTGAATCTGGCCGTGTGACTTATGATCCCTACTCATTCCTCTTCCTTTGAAGAGTTTCCTTCCCTTGTTGTTATCTCTCAGGCCTGGCTTGTCATTGAGTCTTTCTTTTCCTTACTAGGGTTCTGCACTTATGGAGACTTTCTATTCTTTGAGCCCTGTGGGTCACTGGGTCCTACTCTTGCCTGGGTAACCCCTTTTTCTCTCCTACCAGTTATTTTAGAACTATTTGGCTGAGGATCACATGGAGTGGGTCCATATTTTCTGTAAACAGTGAAGGACAATAGCATTAGTAGATATGGAAACTAAGCTGCCCAGCAGCAGCATCACATCCTGTACCTCAAGGCTAGGACCTACACAGAGACGTAGCTGGACTTTTTTTACTACCAATGTGATATGTTCATGATGCTTAGCAATTACCAAATGTCATGTTATGGCAAAGTATTCAATTTTACTTACAAGAAAATAAAATTGACCTAGGCTTCCAAAGAAATCAAAAGATTTGGTAGGTCCCTTGAAGGTGGGCATTTTGTGATCTGGTTTCTCTGTAATCCAGCATTGGACATGGTTATGAGGTAAATAAATGGTAAACACCTGCTGGAATAGTTTTTATATAGTTTTCAGTCACTGAGTTTCTACATCGTATGTGTAATCAATTTCTATAATGCCATCATCACGTGAGATAAAGGTTATCTTTTTAGAAATGTAATTCACAATAAACTGATTCTTCTGCTTTTTATTTTTCCTTTTTTTCTTTTTTACAATATGCCAAACCATATCAATTTGTTTATTTTCTCAGATGGAGGCCAAAGTAAAGGGGACACTAAGTTACCACGGAAATCTCAGTGACTTCCCAGCAATCAAGAAAGGAATCATTTGACTGGCTGATGGGACCTACCTGATGGGAAAGTCTTATGTGGTCACAGGGCTGCTGTTTCTGTCGATGTTTACATTCTTGTCCCAAGCACTGTGGTGAGGAGGAAAAGGAAAGAAAATGTTACTTGAGCAAAGCCAGGTGCAGGAGGAAGAAATGCTTTTGTGCAAAGTTAGTGACCTTTGGTCTCTTAAAGTTCCCATAGTAACGTACTTTAAAGAGACTCAGCTGTCAAACCCACAGAAGTATCAATTTGATTTTTTTTTTTACCCTGGGGGGGAGAAAGAAGGAAGTTGAGGATTTGGGTAAATGGCCATCCATCCTGGGGGTTGGATATGAACACTCTACATATAAGTGCATAATAAAAGCAACTAAAAAGTAGAATTAACCCAGTTTGAGGAGAATCAGTCATGTCTGTGTAGTGGACAGATTTGCTACAGTCAGTTGCATGATGCTCTCCAGACAGTAGCCCAAGAGTACTGTACCCTCAAATGTCCTGAGCAAACTTGAATCTTCTCCAGTATGTAGCAGTTCACAGTGTAAGTCAGTAGACTGAAAATGCTTCAGCAAAGTTGCTGTAGCACAGTGATATATATTACTATATCTTCTAGATTTTTAAAGTAAGGAAAGTGAGCCTGCTGCACTTAACAGACAAAATGTAGACCCTTTTTGTGAAAGGGTCTGTTTCATCCTCCTTCCAGAGTAGGTACTGAACTCCTCTGTGCCGCTGACTGTCGTCCGGTCTGGACTGGTTAGTATTTATTTCTACTGCTGATGCGCAGAAGTGAGTGCTCGCATTTACTCTTGATTCATGGGGTCTTTGCTGTTGGGCTGCTGCTTTGCTGCTCATCTCCTTTGTAGCCTGCCAGGGTCTGCAGATGCCCAGTTCCCTCACTGCACAGTGCTCTTTACTAGTGGTACTTTAGGTGATTAGAGCTGTTGATATAAACAGTGTGCACAGCATCTGTTTCTTTGTGGGCCAACTAAATAGCATATGCATAATAATACACTGTTTTAAAGGGACGAATCCCAGTAAGAATACTGATGTGCACAAGGGATCACCTTTTATTCCTATCACAGTGAAACTTTGTGCCCTATATCCAGTGCAGTAAAAATGTTTCAATCATCTGGAATCTTAAAGTTTTACTAGAATTTACTCAGAATACTGATATTCAAGTAAACCTACAGATAATTAAGATTCTTTAATTCTGGTTTCTGTATGTGAATAGAAACAATGAAGGATGTAAAGGGGAAAACATACATTTCTACTTGGAAATGTTTTATTTTTGCCTCAATTACATTGTGGTGTCCCTTGAATTTTAAACTTCTGAGTATTTTCAAACTGTCTAAGAGTAGCTCTAAGTGATGTAACTTTAGTCTGTATATGATGACAGATTCATTTATATATGATGACAGACTAGCCTGGTAATAACAAGGTTGCTTTTATATTCTCGTTACATGTTACCATGTACGATTAAGTTTATACAGATAAGAGTGTTAACCAGGCCCAATTTTCCTTTAATAAGCAGAAGTCCCAAGAAGCATCTAGGACTATAATAACCAACCACAGATCTACTCGGATTTTTAATGCCTATAATTGACTTAAGTCACATTGGCATGCTTCATAGCCAAAAGTTGATGAATAAATAATTTAAAACTTTAGTTCCAAGAACTTGTTACAGTAAGGGAAAATGATTGTTCAGAAGAACCATTGAAGCTTGGTGTGCTGCCCAGTGCTTGTAATCCCAATACTCAGGAGGCTGAGGCAGGAGGATCTCAGGTTTGAGGCCAGCCTGGAGTATATGTCAGTGAGTCCCAGGCTAATCTGGACTGAGCTAACAATGAGACCCTGACTCAGAAAAGAAAAAGAAAAGAAATCATTGGTATAATTTCTTGACTATAGTAATTTAGTTCATCAATAAAACAAATACAGATGCTACATGAGCCCAGTAGATATTTTGGAAAGATACAGGGACATTGAAGAGAGCTTTGACTTGAACTTAGCATGTTAAGTTTCATTTGAAAGGTCTCTTAGAGGAACTTGCTCAGCTCTTGGCTTACTATAGTACCAGGTGGCTTCTTTTCAAACATACCTGCTAATACTGCCTGGGCTGCTGTGCTGGGGGTGTGCTTAGGAAGGCGGCCTTAGGCTTCACTTCCTCTACCAAGGAGAAGTCAGTGCGTTTAGTCTCTTCCTGCTGATACCTGTGTGTTTGTGTGTTTACATAGACATACCCATTCATATAAATCAAATGCTACTAAAAGTCAAATAATGATAATTGTAGTTTCTTAAATCCATCACTTCTGAACCATACTATATAAAGGCTCTTATGGTTCTTTGCCATCATTAGAAAACAAGATTAGTAATTCTTTTTCCTGTATCTTTTTATAAAATTCCCCGAAGCCCTGGGCTCTAAGAATATAAGATGTAAAGTATATTCTGTTCCTGTCAGTCTTGATTCCCTAAGGACTGCTGTGAGATCCCTACTTTAGCAACCCTCTCGTGTTATACAGATGAATCAGAGTCCTTTCTACATGTAAATACATTTCTTTCTATATCATAACATTGAAAATGGTCTCCATACTTTATGGTTACCTGTCTTTACAGTTTTTATTACTAAAAACAAGCATATAAGTTGGTTATTTTTTAACAGAGACTTGCGACTCATACTGTATTTTTGCACTTAAAGTCAAATTATGTTATTTTTAAAATGGTGAATAACTGGAAAGGATATCTGTAGAGCAATGTGTATCGCTAAAGAGCATTAGCAAGATCCAAATGCAGAGGTAAATCAGCACACTTAACCCACTCATGGAGTACTTGATTCAGGAAGATTAAGCTGTTTGTTTCCAACTGTCTTATATTTGAAATTGCCTTCACTGGTGTATAAGCTGTTACTGTATATACAAGGTGATCCTCAGTATTCACAAGCAATAACAGTCAGCAGAGCTGTCCTCAGACAGCAATGCTGAACCTCAGTTGGAGACTGTTTGGGAGCAAAGTGTCAAGCTCATTGAGAGCCTCCAAAATAAATGCAAGCAATAATTTCTATTAAAGTTAAATTATAATTCTTCTCATGCTTCTGAAAACAGAGTGGAAAATCATGATTTTAAAACAATCTTGAGAAAATATTTGGGGGAAAGAAGCCAAGTTAATCTATAGTAAGAAAATCCTTATACTTTGAAGAAATCAGGAAGATTTAATTAGTACATTCTTTCATGCCCACCACCCCTTTGATGGATGTTATTAGCCCAAATTATATTGTTTTGTGTCATAGATACTGAATAAGGCTTATTTGGGTCCCAGCACTGGGGGAAGAACCGGCCATATACCCGTTTGAAAACTGTGGGTTTGACACCTGCTTGGAAACAGCTTATTGGAACTGATCTTAACCCAGGATATTTTTTCCCAAAGCAGATCTAAATTGTTTACTATGCAGAGATGGAAAGGGCAGGCACTCCTATTCTCTCTCCTCCAGATGCCCTCCCCACAACCCTTTCCACCTCTACTTGGCTCAAGACTTTTCTGAAATGAAAATTCTACTGTTATTGCAACTGCCATTGGTTATAAGAACTCTGTCCTTTGGGATCGTGTCTAGAACTTGTTATCTGTCCTACTTGCTGCTACATTTGGAAATGAATTTGCCTGTGTTGGTTGACTTTAACTTCTCTGTTTGTAGGAGACTTTGTCATGTGCTTTGCTCCCAGTGTAGAACTAGGGTACTTTATTTTAGGAGTGTACTACAAAAGCACACTGGTCCTTGTATTTTTATTATTATCTAGGTTTTGAATTTGTTTCCTTTGTTTGTTGGATTTTGTTCTGTTTTATTTTTCAAATTGAAAATAGAAGAATGACAAAAGTCTATACTGCAGGCCAAACTTGAGAACTGTCCTGTGCTTCAGCACGAGTCCTTCTGCTGACCTGATGTTCTCTGAAGGGGCACTTTGACTTTTAGTTGGACATGTGTGACTTTTTGTTTTTGCTTTGTGGGTGCTTTTGGTTTTGTAAAAACAAAGCAGAAAAAAAGTACAGTAGTAGATAAATGATCACAAACATGTTATGCAATTTTATTTTATAAAGTTTTAAGGGAAAAGTTTAACTCCTTGTAAATAATTTCTTATCTCTGGTAAAAATGCTTATATACTCTAAACCATGCTCAGTTCAGGCCTTTGTCTTTGTTAAGTGCCTTTTATTTCTTTCTTTTTCTCCCCTCTTTTGAAGCTTTTCAGACACCCTCAGATACATACTGATGAAGTCAAGGGATTCAGGAGAAAGAATCTCAGACTTGCCAAGATCATATCATGTTATAATACTCTTTCTTCTGCTTTGTATGTGTGGACACAAGTACGAGATGCACAGTGTGTATCTAAAACCAGGAACAGCTGTTCGTGGCAATCTTTCTAAGCACTGCCCTTTTGACATTGCAGAACTTCTGCCCTATTTGTTCCATTGGTTTGAGTTGATTCAGATGGGCAGATTGGGAAGTAGTCTTTGCACATGATGCTGGCTTCCCCTTCTGAATATCTGTAGAAGTTAATAAATGTGTGTGTGTGTGTGTGTGTAGGATATATATATATATCATATATGTGTTGGTTATTGCAAGCATAATAAACTCGGTGGACTCGTTGACTTTTTCTGGATGTAATCCACTTCTCTCTACCCTTGAAATTTGGCAGACGTAGTGTGTAAGGAAGCATTAGAATAATAACAGCATCTTGTGGGCCAATCTGAGATGGTGCCCTATGCAGACAAACACATGGGTGGCTAGAGCTAGAACCATGCAGTGGTATCTGAATACACTTTGAAGGAAGTTAGCACTCATGCCAATATTAAAAGGTTTTTTCTTCTGGAAAATGATCTTTAAGAAATTATATAGCTGAATACCTTTTAAAACTTCAGTAAGCTTAGAATTTAGATAGTGAAAAAACATTCATAATCTGCAACATACTTGAGATTTTTAATCTCTTTATTTTCCAGATGATTAGATTTTGATCTGATTTCATGATTATTTAAATATCTTCCTTGAGCAAAATAACATAACTTCCAGAATCTAAGATTTATTTATTTTAGATGTGACATGTTGAAAGAGACTAAATTGAACCAATTCTCTAAGCAGTACAAATATATCTACAAAGTACCCCATGTAAATAAAATTTTAATTGGAAAAGGATACTTGTGGCTAAAAATAAGAAGCTCCTGGTAGCAGAGCTGTTGTCTGGCAGCTAGGATCAGTAGTGAGTGTTAACTCCTAAACAACTTTATCTAGGGGGATGTCATTTAACCTTTGTGCCTCAGATTACCCATGAGACAATTGGGTATAATAATAATTGCCTACCTCCCAGGGATATCAGAGACTTTACTATTTCAAAAATATTTTGAGTTTTTCTAGAACGTCCTATATAATTAATAGTATTATCTTGCTGCAGAGGTTGAAAAGCAAATGTTTTCCTTAAAATGGATATAAAAAGCACCCTATGGTCTTTATGTTTAAAAAAAATCATTGGAATTTTAATTTAGATGCATATTTGATATTTAAACATACCATATTTATAGTGTGGTAGAATTACTAGTTTCAGGTTAAATCAAAGGGGATGACACCAAGTTTCTTAACTACCAATTGATTGTTTTAAGCTTTTATGATATTTCTTGTGTGATGTTTTCAAGGTAGTCTGGTTTACAGATAAATGATTCTGACAGGTTATAGCTCCCTCTTCCACCTCCTGAATTTAGTTTACTTATAGTACCTGCTTGGTGGTGGAAACTAAGGTTTTGCATTTCTAATAGTAAATCAGACCCTACACACTGCTCCTGTTTCTGTAGGTTTATCCAGCTTTGTCCTGGGGGGGGGGAGCTGTGTGTACTTTCAACTTTGCAGTTCATGCTTCTTCAGCCCATAAGCAAGTCAGAGCCATCAGCTGCTCAGATTGTAGGAAAATGGGAGAAAGAAGACAGGATTCATTTCCTACCAGGGGCAGAGGTAGGGATGGTCAGAGTAGAAGGAAACATGATTTCCCTAGTTCCCGGGAGGAGATTAAGATCATTTTATCTCACCTTCTATTCGTGCATACTAAGTAATAATACATAAAACGTTTCTCTTTAAAACAAAGGAACATATGGATGCTGCAGTTTTTGCTAGGGCTAAATAGTGTGTGAGAGAGAGTGAGTGTGAGGGAGTTTATTAGCACATATTCAGGGTCAGCAGAAAGACCTAGGAACAGTTACAGCTCAAACGAGTTAGGAGAAAGCACTAGGCCTAAGCAGCCAGCACATCTGGGCTGACCCCAGAACTGGCTCGGACCTGGTCAGTCTCTAAGTCCTAGGTGTTTGTTATTGTTTTTCTAAAATCCCTTTTGGCATTTTTTGTTGATTTTTTTTCTCTTCCAGAATAAGGCCTTAGTTCCTAACCTTTAAGTATCAGCTATGCAGATAAACATACTCTTTATTTTCTGCATTTCCTTCTTGTTCCTTCTTCAATAAAAAATGTTAAGATTTCAACCCAAAGTAATAAGGTTTAGAGGTTTTGTCGAATGTGTGTGTGATTCCTCTGGGGAAGAATAACAGCAGCCTAAAATAGATGCGTTGACTGTGTTCATCTGTCCTAAAATGTGAACTTTACATAAAAAGCTAGCTGAAGACTCTTTTACCTGTGCAGACCTGGAGTTAATGTCGTGGAGCATGTTTGTGCTTTTATGAAGTCACCCAGTGTGTTGCTGAGAAGTTTAGATAAATGTTTGGTTGACAGAGCTAAAAAGATGGCTAAGACTAATTGAAAAGAGCTTCAAATATTGAGTTCTTCATTTCTTTTGGTTTTTATTCTTGCCTTTGGTGTGGAGCCCTTATGTTAGCCACTTTGCTCCACTACAGTATAAGTTGCTTGTTGTTAGATCTAGGGAGGAAAGGCAGATTGTTTCTGTATCTCCCCCCCCCCACTTTTCCATCTGCTCTTTGTGTTCCAACACAAAGATAGTATAAGTGGATAGTTTGCATCTTAGCAGAGGGTACAAGCATAGGTTATCTTGAGTTTAGTGGAAATGCCTTTAACAACCTGATGTTAAATGACACTTTTCTCATGCACACTCTAAGTACTATTTGCTTTAAGGTATTTATTTGTGATCTCCTTGTGTTGTGATGCTTCTGCTTCTCTGTGTTTCCTATGTATTCCCATTTCATAGCAGTTGGTATTCAAACTTTGTATACTTTAACACTGCTATCCAAACTGGTCAGGAACACATTTTGAATTCTCAGTAGTACAATTAAGGTTCTGTATATAGTCCAGAACTTGGGGATTACTGATGATTGGAATATTTTCCTCTTCTCATTTATATTAAAAATAGATCTCCTAGGCTGAGGGTTAGCTCGGTGGTAGAGCTGTTGTCCAGCATTTGCAAAGCCTGGAGGTCCAGGTCCATAATAACAATAAATAGGTCTCATTTTTACATATTACCAGTACCTTTCAAGATTCATCAGAGGAAATACAGTCTTCATTAGGGTTCATAACAGCCTGCTTTGTTTCCATGCCTCGCCTAGAACAGAGCTCTTTTGCTAAGGTCTATCTGAGCCAAGCCGACCTTTAAATCCTTAGTCCCAGTTTTAAGTTCCTTGGAAAACTATCATTTGCCCCCCACATTGGTACAGTTACATAATTCTGGTTTACCCTGAGTCTGACTGGTGGATGCTTGGTGGTAGAGCTCTGACTGATGTCAGATAAAATGGCTTCCCTGAGGAAATGTGAAAGTCAGTGGCTCCATCTGTCTTCAAAGTACATTTAGGAATCAACAACTAAGAGAAGCCATTGTCTGCCTGTGTAACAACTTGTGCTTAAAAGTTCACAACCATATTGCATTTTCTGTACTTAGAATCATAGACTTTCCTCCTTTCTTGCTTACCTCTACTGTTTGCAGAAACATTATGCCCTGTCAGAAACTTGTTTTTTCTCCCACACTGGCAAAATTACCAAGGATTTGCCCAGTTTTAGCTAGAAACATAAAAAGGGAAATAAATTTTTGTCAGTTGACAAAGGTATTTGTTTTAAATAGAAAGTTAAGCCAACTTTGGACAGCTTTCTTGATGTTTCAGCTCTGCTTCCGTTATAGATTGTACATACCTTTTTGACATGTGATCAGCAAGGGCCTTCTCCCACACAGCTTCCTCTAATTCATAGTTAGCACCAGAGAAGAGAGCCAAGCTTTGCAGTGACCTGTTGTCAACTGTAATTGAAGAACTATCTTATTCTAGAAAATATTGGAGTGCTAAACCGTTCTTGGAGGAGAGTGTGTTAATTTGAGCCTCCCCAAGCTTTCTCTTGTTAAACAGTATCAAACTTTGAGAGGAAAAGAAATCTCTATCTGGTGAAAATTTTGTGCTCCAAATAATGAAATAAAGTATAACCAAGGTGGCTAAAAGTTGGCTGTTTTCTCTTTTTGCTTGTGAGCAAGGTTTATTTATGAATGCACGAACTACCATGGGATTACAGACTTATTTGCTATAACTGGAAAACAGGAGTCTGAATTTTAGTCTTCTGAAACACACATTTCCAACCCTCATTAAATCTAGAAAGGGGAGACTTTTCTTTAGTAGCAGAAGGAAAAACAGTTATTTATTCCTGAGTGTCCGACACTCAGAAGAGCTGCTCCCACCAGGGAAACAGTTCCTCCCCTTTCGGCAGCTTCACCCTGCACAGACGCTATCTTGTTTGCAAGCCGGTCTCCCACAAAGGAGCCTGAGGAGTCGATGGTCCTTTAGGGGAGATGCCCCAATTACTGTGTTGCATCTACTCTTAGGAAGGTGTGTTTTTGCTAACTTGAAGGAATATATGCTGTATTTCAAATAAGTGTGTGACTTAATACTTTGAGACTTTTTTTTCCTCTAAAAACTGGACCTGAACACAAGCTTTGAGTTGGTATTTGTAATAATCTCAGGACCTGAAAGATTGTAGCATTTAGTGTGTCTTAAAAATTATGTACTGTACCAGCCATGGAGTTTTGTAAATATACCTGTCTCCCTTTTTTTGTATTATTTTAGTAAATAAATAAATAAATTTAATAAAAGGGGGTGGTGATGACATGTATGTGTTTGTCTGTATGTGTGAGTGTGTGTGCATAAGGCTCTTTTAAGACAAATTGGTGCTTGTTGAATTTCTAGTTAAGCTCAGCAGGAATATGGACAAACTGCTGCTACTGACCCTGCACTGAGCAAGGAGGATGTCCTTCATCCTGCCTTTCCAGTGGTCTGTCTGCGCAGTACTAGTAAATGGGAAGTAAGTTAGAACCTAAGCTCTTCTCCACAGCCGTCTTGCTGTTGCAATCTTGATCTAGTTCCGGCACCCTTTAAACTTGGGTACGAAAGTGTCCACCCTTCACTGATTCCTGGTTTTAGAACTTGACTTTTCTAAGAAAAAAAGGGCAGGTTTAAAAAAACAACAACAAAAGAACCTCACATTTCATAAGACCCCCTGATGAATTTGGGATATGCGAGAACATTCCTAAATGTGAACTTACCAACCTGGCCCAGGATACACTCCTTCAGTGCAGGGATTTTTGTTCATCTTACTTTTTAGCAGCCTTGTTCATATTCCAAGTATAACTAGCAAACCCATTTTGAAATAAGAGCCTTATTTGATTCAGAATAGATGTTTCCTGTCTATCCTTTGTGACAGGACCTTTTACATGAGTGGGTTTTTTTTTCCTTTTGTATATGTTCTATGTTTGTTGTATTAAATAAAGAGGACTGTAAATATTACTCTTGTGTCTCTTGTGTTACTACGCTAATTTGGGTTTAAATGTTCCACCATCAGCAGGGGTTGAGACTCTGTATTATATACTGTACCTGGGCACCATGGGCAATGGAAGGGCACAGCTTGCTCATTGTGTTCCTAAATAGTTTGCAATCACTTGACAATATACAGTTGTCAAGAATTATTCAAACTTTGTGTACAAAAATGTGCTCCCTTGCCAATGGACATTTGAGTTCTGTTTTAGAGCAACGGGAAGACTCTGAGGAGTAGAGAAAGCTTTATGTGGACCTCCAAGGCCAGGTCAGGAATTGGTAGTCAGGAAGAAGGAGCAAGTAGATGTGCTGGGAGATGTCCGTTTGAGTAGCTGAGGAAGGCAGATGGGAGAGTCCTAGAATGTAGGTTCCCTAGATCCTTCCTGTAGGCAACAGCATGGTGTGTGTTGAATGATACGTAACTGCGCATAGATAAAATAGACAGGGACATAACTCCCCC
>LOEQ01001109.1:368040-379280 GCA_001685075.1 Bramus lutescens | reverse complement strand
TTGGAAGAGCAGGCAATGCTCTTAACCACTGAGCCATCTCTCCAGCCCTAGAATTCTTTGAAGGGAAATAATCCTAGGAAAGATAAGGAGAAAGAGTTGTAATGCATGGTATTTAAAGTGGAGCTCCTGACTGAGCTCATGCTGTCTTCTCAAGCCCCATTGCTGAGACTGCAGGCTACCTCGTCAGTTTACTACTGATTCCTGTCCATACTGCACTGTCTTCTTCCTGCCCTCGTCTTTCTTCCTCCTCTGAATGCTGCAAGTGTGCGACGAGGCTCCTTGTTTGTCGTTGTCCTTTCCTTTCTCCTTGTCCTCTGCTTTCCCCTTTTCTTTTTCATTGTTTTCTTTCTTTTTTGCTGTGCTAGAAATAGGGCCCAGATACCACTGAGCCGACACACCAGCACTTGCCACGTATCACGCCTTTTCCTCCTTCTGCCTCACTGCCATTGTGGCGGGATCTGGCCTTGGATAGAAAGTCCTTCTGTTTCAGTTTCCCGAGTGCTGGATTACAGGTTTGCACCACCACAAATTTTTCAAATTTGATGATATACCTGGCACTTTTATTAAGCATTTTTAATTTTGATGGTAGTAGTATTGGGGATTGAACCCAGAGTCTCACACATAGAAAGCATGAGCTCAGTGCCCGAGCTATATCCTATCATTAAACTGTCATACTCTAGTAATTCCTGTTACTGTCCAGTGAAACCTAATCAAACCTAAGTGACTTTTTCAGAACTGTGCCGCTGAGCTACATCTCTAGCCCCACTGAAGACCACCTATCAACACAGTGATGGTTTATTTCCTCATCTAGGTCTGGGACTTTGGTTCTTGGAACCTTAGAATGGGTGTCCATCATGACTTTCTCTATTAAGTGTGGGACTTATTCTAATTTTAGTTGTGTTTTATGAGATGGGCTCAGGCTGGCCTGGAACTTGGCCACCTTCACCTCCCAGTCCAGGGATTACAGACATGTACCAGCACCATCTCGCCCAGCTTGCAGTTTTGATGTATACTATTTATGAAATAAAGTTGCTTGAGAGTGTAGATCATATGCACACACAAATTGAATTATTTCAAGTATGTTTTCTAATGTTTACATAAAGTAACACTCAAAATCCTTAGACGTGCACTCACAGTTCCCTTTATTTGTATCATGCTTTATATCTTTTTTTCTCAATTTTCACACTCCATTTTGCTTATGCACATCATCTTTTCCCTTTTATTCAATCTTGTCATTCCTCCCTACTAATTTTTCAAAGAACTCTAAATGTCACTGGGTACATGCTCATTGTGGTTGTATTTTATAAAAGTATTTATGTGTGTGAGTACTTTTCCTGATTGTATATATGTGCACCACATACATGTAGTAGTTACTCATGGAAGCCAGAAGACACCGTATGCTCTGAAGCTGGACCTACAGTAGGCATGAGCAGTGCAAACTGAGCTCACGTCCTCTGCAGAACCACACGTGCTCTTAACTGAAGAGCTACCTCTCTAGCCCCTAGTTTTCATATTTTTAGTGATATTGAACCTATCCTCACAGGTATAAAATGGCATCTTATTACTCATGTTTTACCTTTCTCTTTTTGTGTGCCTGTTAAGTAGTATATTAAGGGTAAGATACTTGTATATTCCCAATTTATCATAAAATTATGTATTTCAGGAAAGTTTCCAGACGGGCTTTTTATGGACTAAACTTTCTAAGTCAAGTATTTAAACACAGTTGAACTGTAATTGTTATTTTTCATTTCTCACTGAAAAGTGTAATTTCATTGATTTTTCTTCCCTTTCTGGGGCTTCTGTTCAGAAAATGTCATTCTAATGCTTTGTTTTTGATGCTCTCAAATTTCACTGTTTTGTGTCCAATTTAGTTTTTGTTTTTTTGGCTTTTTTGGGGGGGGGTTGGGGTTTTTTTTTGGCTTCTATGTGTAGTTTTGGAGCCTGTCCTGGTACTTGCTCCACGAACTCACAGAGATCCGCCTGCCTCTGCCTACCAAGCGCTGTGATTAAAGGCTTGTGCCACCAACACCCTGCTTCCTCTGTTTTTTTGGTGCTCCAAGACCTTTGAGTTGGTGATTTTTATTGAACTTGAGATGTAGTTGAGATTGACTTTGATCTCTTACCTCTGTATTCACCATCTTAGTGCTGGGGTCACAGAGGTCACAGGTTTGCACCACCACACCAGGTTTTACACCTCTGAAGGTTAAACAGCAGGTGTGTGCCTGCTAGGCAAACACTCCCAACTGAGCTGCATCCCCAGCCCATATAATTATGCCCATTCCTAATCTGATTTGTTCCCCTTGGGTTTATCTAGTGGCCTGCTTACTTATTTTCTCACTGTGACTATCCTCTTAAATTAACTGGTTATTTTAATCCGCGTTTCTGTGTTTCTCTGGGTTTATTGACTTTCTTAGATGGTGGTATCTTGGAAGAGATGAGGCCAAGGTTCTGAGACAGACTAGCAAGTCAGTTAGGAGCACCAGCTCTGTCCCAGAGATCTCACAGAGATCTGCCTGTCTGCCTCCTGAGTGCTGGGATTAAAGGTGTGCGCCACCACTGCCCAGCCGGAAAAGTGGTTTTTATGTTAAAGTTTTCACAAATACTTAAAGGTATTCTATATTGACAGAAATCTCTGCAGAGCTAATTGTATAAAATGTGAAACCTATACATCCTCTGTATTTCTTTTATTGAAATGCCCAGGTAAGAATACAATATAAAAATAGTTAATAGTTCTGTTTAACTATCTCCACACAGCCCAGTTCATAAGGCAAACAAACTGTTGTGTGACACCTCTGGTCCGTCTGATAACGTGCTTCAAGAACAGGCGTTCATAAGGAAGAGAGATTAACCATGGTAACTTCACTTACTAAGATGGGGCCTTCTGTGCCGGTTCACCAGAGACCCCAAAGGCTGAGAACAAAGCAATAGGTGTCCTTCCAAGTTCTAAGGGGAGGAGGAGCTGGATGACGCATGCAGCCTTTAGCTTTGTCCAGAAGGACCACTAGTGTCTACCTCTGGGCTGCCCCATGGATCAGGAGAGGATTTCTCTGGCAGCAGCTCCTCGTCACTTGAACCCCAGTGAGGGACCTTCAAGAGACTTGACAGTGTGACCAGCACACCTTCTAGAGTTTGAGGGACTTGAGATTGTTATTATACGCAGTCCTAAAAGTCTCCAGATGAACAGTCAGGGCCAGCACCTGCAGAAGACAGAGCAGCTCGTGTGAACAGTCGGGGCCAGCACCTGCAGAAGACAGAGCTGCTGCTCATGGAATCATTGGCATTATCAGAGTCTCCATGTGCCTCACTGAGGAAGGGAGGACAATTTGACTGTTTTCAAGAAGAAATTCATATGAGACCCTGGATCCAGTTCCCAGTACTGCTGGGGTGCGGGTAGGGGAGGAATCCAGCCAAAGGGAGAACTCAGAGGAATGGGATGGCCCAGGAGAAGGGAGAATTGCTGGGAAATGAAGGCTTGGGACAAAAACCCCAGCGTGCAACTAGCGAGGGCCCCCCACAGAGCCTACAGACCGGATGAAGCTTTTGCAAACCCATGAAAAAGAAAAGGCGCTACAAGAAAAGAAGCAACATTCTCAATCTGTCGCTAGAAATGGCACTCACCCGGTGTCCATCTCTAATAACCAAGGGAGACCTGGCCTCTGCTTCCCGTGGGAAACAGAAAGCGTGCTGACCAATGGCCCTTCTGCCACACACCTCCCAGCTGGCACAGCAGAGTTTTCAGTGACATGACAGTTTATGTTTTGATTTGACAGTGTCTGAGACTGATACCTAGAAAAAGAGATTTTAAATATAGGAAAAAAATCACAAAACCTGTGTGCTACCCAGAAGAGCTGAATTTCATCCAAGTGTAGAAAAGAATATACTGATGCAGCAGCCTTGTGGGAGCCCTGCTGAGAATCAAAGGGTACTCTCCTCTGGTCCTGAGCCTGAGCTTGTTCAACAGGAAGCCTTATCAGCAGACCAGTTTGGCTGTGTTCAGAGCTCCTGGCTGCAGTGCAGCCTGGGGCACCCCAGCAGGCGAAGGGAAATATCTCATCCAGTTAGGTTTGGTGTTACAGTGTGGTACAGACTGAACCTTTCCAGAACCAAAGATGGTCTGGCATTTCCAGAGGAGCTGTGTGAACCACCTCCACTTCATAGCAGGAGAGGAAGGAACCCCCTTGGAGGTTCCTGTGGCTGAGGGGAAAGAATAACTTGTCCTTGCTTGCACTTAGTATGTCCAGCTTGCTAGTTAGTCGTCACATTATCTTCTGATTATAATGTCCTGCAATTTTGATGCTACAGGATGCTATCAACAGAATGGATTTGGTTAAAAGACCTTACCTGGGCATGATGGCATACGCCTGTAACATGGAGGCTAAGGCAGGAGAGTCCTTAAGTTTGAGGTCAGTCTGGCCTACAAAGTGAATTTCAGGCCAGCGTGTCTGAAAGTAAAATTAATTAGAATTAGGACCTTTAAGTAATAGGATGAGAATAGGCTTGAGCCGCTCCTCCAGAGCTGGCAGTGTACAAATGACACAGCTGTTTTGACATAGACTGCTCTCCACCCACCCTCAATGGCAGAGGCTGTTGGGATGCTGCAGTATAGTTCTGTGTTTTGGGTACCAGCTTTCATTCCCATGTCCTTACAGGTTCCCCTGCATACCATAGAAACTAAAGTAGAGACTGGAGAGATGCTCAGCCCTTAAGAACACTGACTGCTTTTCCAGGGGACCTGGGTTCAGTTCCCATCACCCACATGACAGCTCACAACTATCAGCAACTATAGGATCCAACACTCTTACTGAGACATACATACAGGCAAAACACCAATAAAATAAAAATAAATTTAAAAAAAGAGCCTAACAGTATAGAAACTCCACTTACCAAGCTTTCTGCCTTCAGGGTTCTGGCTGCAATTTCTTCCAGTGCACTCAAGCAAAGCCTCGGGTAAGAGGAAAAACTGGTGTTACTGGCTACTTAGTGCAAGTAGGGACTGTGATAGGCTTCACGCTCCCTGTTAGCCCCCAAGCCATCTGTCTGTCCCGTTTCCCATAACTTGGGCCACTGAGATCAACCACAGAGGAATCCGTGCACTTTTCTGCTCCAGGTGACAGAAACAACCATGCTCCTGTACTCTGGAACCCTGTGTGGCTGCAACCCCCCCCAACCCTAACCCTGCAGCCCCTTGGGTGCCCTGCACTCAGCTCCTCCCAGCTTTGGAGCCCTGCAGTGGTTCCTTGTTTTCTCACTGAACCTTGACTGATCCAGCTACCTAGCTGATACACAGAAAGAAATGTACTTTGTGAGTCTATAAGTTAAAGGTGATTTTTTAAAGCTATAAAAGATGCTGACATTTAAAAGAAATATGCTATGAAGAGAACTTGACAATGGATGTTTAGAAATGTTTATCACTATGTGACTTTGTTGTCCAAAATAATGTGCTAAAGAATGACTTTTCAAAATATCGAACATATTGAATTACATTGTTTTCAATAAAACAATCTTTCCTGCGCGAAATTAGGAGTTTTTACTGTTGGTAAATAAAAGTATTTTCTAAATATTGTTTACTTTCTGAAGTAGCCCTCATTTCTGCTTTGTGAATGCTTTAAAATAGCCATACTATGTTGGTTCAGAACTTACTACACGTCTGTAATTTAAAACTACAAGCACCTACCGAAGGGGGTTACAAGACTAGGGGCACACAACCCAGAAAGTCTAGAACTCCCTCTTTCAGGGCGCATGTTAGCAGATAGCACCACAGTCAGAGGAAGCAGATGTGTGCGTGTGCCTACTTCTGTTACGCTCTTAAGTTTTTCTTTAATTTGTGTGTATGTGTGAGTGTATGTCACGTGTGGATGCTCACAGAGGCCAGAGAGGATGACAGATTCCCCTGCAGTTGGACTTACCTGTAGCTGTGAGCCACTTAGTGTGGGCACAGGGAACCAAATTGGGATCTTTTGGAAGCTAAACTCTCTGTAGCCCCTCACGCTCTTGTATACAATTTCCCCCAAGTCTTGAACATGTAGACAGGTAGCCAGTCACTGCCATGGTTGGACACAGTAAGGATGGGACCTACCATGGCCTAGTTCCCTAGTTTCAGGGCATCAGAAGCTGATAGTCCAGAACCTCATTATACAGAGCTGGATGGAGAACATGGATGCAAGCTCTCCATGGTGACAGCAAGTAGAGAGGCCTCTACTGAAAAGTGCCAACAGCCCCATCTACTATCAACTTCCTCACCTCTGGCTCAGTAAAGACTTTGGAAGAAGAAGCAAACAGTAAGGGCTACAACTGTGAGACTGTCTCTTCCAGTAATATCAGAAGCTGCACCCATACAGCCTCACTAACATGAGCTGAACAAGGACGAAAGAAACATACCAGAGTGGATGGGGTGGGGACAATCATGAGGCCTCAACACTATACAGAGTAAGCAAGGAAAGCTCAGGGTGAGACACATAGTCTTCCCCACGGAAAAGCACACCAATTGGTTATCCCATACTAAACGGTATTGGATAATTGAAAACATACAGGTAACGTTATACAGACTAAGCAGGTTGAATTTAGAAACATACACATACACACACCAATAATGAAAAAAGAGGCCATGAATTTGAAAGCACTAGGAGGGGTTTGTGGGAGGGAAGAAAGGGAAGGAGAATGTGGTGTGATTATAAAAACCTCAAAAGAAAAAGCAATTCAAAGAAGTATGAGCATTGTCTTTCACACATATGCACAGCTGAAAACACCAGGTAGGGTATGTCACACGGGGGCTGGTTGTGCTCAGCATCGCATTGTCAATAAAGACCCTGAACACCTTGCAAAGCCCCGGATCCCAGCAACCCCAGCTTCATCACTACAGCAGAAGTCGTCACTGGAAGGTTTAACACATTGCTTGACTGGAGCAGAAGCTTGGTGAGTAGAGCTGGGAGCTACTTTGCTTGCATTTATTTCCTTAGCACCTACAAAAAGGAACAGGACCCATAGCCGGTGCTTAATAAAATTCATCAAATAAAATAGCTGCTATCTCATCCCCGCCCCAACCAAGATGTGAGCACATGAACCAAGTCAGTGCAGCTGAAAGCTCCCATCAAGGCTGTGACTTTAGGATAAGGATTTTATTCTGAGAGAAGCCAGCTTCAGGCATTGTCCCTGGGTATCTGACAGGTGTTTGGGCTAGTTATATGTAACAGCACAGCTAAGTGGCCTTTGGGAAGAGGGACTCAATTAAAAAAATGCCTCTCCATAAGACTGGCCTGAAGTGTATTTTCTTGACTGATGATTGATGGGGAGAGTCCAGTTCGCTATGGGTGGTGCCACCCCTGGGCTGGTGGTTCTAGATTGTATAAGGAAGCAGGCTAAGCAAGCCATGGTTTCGGCTAGAGTTCCTGCCTCTAGGTTCCTGCCTCCAGTTCCTGTCCTAACTTCCCTGGATGATGGACTACAACCTCTAAAATGAAATAAACCCTTTCCTCCCCAGATTGATTTTGGTCATGGTGTTTTATCACTACAATAAAAACCCTAGCTAAGGCAGCCGGTGACCAGTGCCTGCCAGTGCTGTGTGTCAGCACTGAAAACTGCAATGAAATGACTATGCCTAGGAAGTTTTCACTGGACTAGATCCACAGTAGGTCGTCAAGTTATTGGGTGTGTAGCTTCTGAGCTTGATTTAAGTATTATCCGAAACTTCTGGCTGGGTGTGGTGCTTCAGTGTAAGACTGAAGCAAAGCTGTGCAGTGGTGGCGCACACCTTTAATCCCTCACTCAGGAGGCAGAGGCAGGTGGATCTCTGTGAGTTCCAGGTCAGCCTGATCTACAAGAGCTAGTTCCAGGATAGGTGCCAAAGCTACAGAGAAACCCATGTCTGATGTCAAATCACTCCAGTTCTCCAACTCCTTTCAGATTTGTTGCCTGCCACACACTTCTTTCTCTTGGGCTGGTTCCACCCCCTGTTAGCAGTGCTCCTTAGCAAGTATTCTATGACTCTGGAGTCTCTAATGTCTTGGGTTCTCCAGGGTAATCCAGGCTTCAACTTCACAGCTTCACACAATGGTCTCTCTACTAAGCCTCCATTCAGGGATACCCATGACATGCCTGGCCTCAGTGGCTTTGTTCCATAACTCCACTTCTTTCTTCTGTCCTTAACTCTAAAGCCAGAACCACGTAGCTGAAGCTGTCAAGTTCCACTGCTTGCTGGGACTGGAACATGGCCTCTCATTCAGTTACATCTTCACTAGCTTTCTGTCTTTTACTGCCTAGATGGCTACCCTGTAACTTGCTCTGTAGACCAGGCTAGACTAAACTCAGAGATCTGCCAGCCTCTGCCTTCCAAATGCTGGGATTAAAGGCATGTACCACTACACCCTGCTCTAAGTTTTTCTTTAATTCCTTTTCACAAGTTGAAAGCTTAGCTGGGTGAGATCTTGCCCTGACGTTACCATTCCCTTTTCAATTTCTTAATCAGTTTATCTCCTTGAATACAGGATTTAGCTCCATTCCACTTCCTGGTGCTCTTTTTCTCCTCAAAATTTACGTTTTGTAATTTCCCTGCTCAGCTAGCTCCTTTTCATTATAAATTTTCATTAGAGTTACCACTAATGACCCCACGACAGTCTTTACCAGGCTGTTTGGGGATTTCTTCTGCCAATGGAATTAATCCAAAACTCTTCACTTTATCAGATTCTTCAGACAAGGACAAAAGCACCCACTTTCTTCACCAAAATATCACAATAACTATCTATGGGCAACATATTCAAATTTTTCTCTGAAACCTCTTGAGTGAGCCCCCCAACAGTTCAGACGACTCTTAACACCCCTGTTTCCATGCTCCTACTAGTATGGCCCATTAAGCCGTTCTTAAAGCATTCCACTGCTTCCATAAACCAAAGTATCAAAGTTCAAATTCCTCCAGAGGAAAACATGTTCTGGCTTAACACAGCAATACCCAAGGCCCTTCTTGGTACCAACTTCTGTCTTAGGGTTTCTGTGGCTGTGAAAGAGACACCATGATCACAGCAACTCTTATAAAGGAAACATTTAATTGGGGTGGCTCACTTACAAATCCAGAAGTTCTCCATTATCATGGTGGCATGAACGCAGACAAGTTGGAGAGGGAGCTGAGGGTCCTACATCTTGCAGACCTCAGATTACAAATGTGCCAACGTGAAGCTGTCAAATTTCCATAGAACCTGAGATAACTTTAAAAAATAGAAAAGGAGGGCTGGAGAGATGGCTCAGCCGTTAAGAGCATTACCTGCTTTTCCAAAGGTCCTAAGTTCAACTCCCAGCAACCACAGGGTGGCTCACAACCATCTGTAATGAGGTCTGGCGCCCTCTTCTGGCATGCAGGCATACACGCAGACAGAATATTGTATACATAATAAATAAATATAAAAAAAGAAAAAATAGAAAAGGAGGTGGCTCCTTCAAGAGTTTTTGTGGGGCAGTGAGTTCTTGAGCAGCTAATATGTTAAGTAGAAACAAACTAAGTAAAACTGCCTGCCACAGCGCAAGCATTGGCCTTCTAGAGCTCTAGGAAAGGTTTAATGCAGTTCTCAGTCACGAATCTCTGACTGGGCTGTGAACTTTAGGCTTGACTTTCAGTACCCACAAAGTGGGCGGAGTCAGTCACCAGTCGTGGGCAGAGATTCACTCTGCTTAGCAGTTTAAAGGTTTGCTCACATGGTCAAAAAAGGCTAAAAGTAAAAGTGGTCTAGAGAGAAAAACCTCTAAACAGGTTCCAATTTGCTTTACAATGTGCGTAGGCTTAAGAAAAAAATGGTATCTACAGTTACAGAAAGGAATAAATAGTCAAAAAAATAGACTTTAAAGAGACAAATGAAATAATAAAAAAAAGTAAGCCGCATAGAGATGGAAAATACACAGGGAGTCTGGATCCTGAATTTTGAACTTTTTAATGGCTACTGGGTGAGAGACAGATGCTGAGAGACCTGGGATTGAAAGAGAGACATAAAATATACCAACCTAAATATTTTTAAATTGCCTGACTGGGTATAACTAAGAAACTCCATTTACAGCTGTCTTCAAAATAAATAAATAAAATAAAATAAAGATGAGGACGAAGAGGAGAAGAAGGAGAAGGAGGAAGAATGTTCTTGATTGCCAGGTCAGGCTACAGAGTTTCAGACAAGTCAGGGTGACAGACAGAGTGAAACCCTGTCTCCAAAACAAAAACTACCACCAACAAAACTCCCAGTATTTTGATAATGTTTTTATATGATTACTAACATGTAAGAGTAGTTTATCTGGGACTAGTGTCAAAACCCGTAATCCCTGGGGCTGGAGAGATGGCTCAGTGGTTAAGAGCACTGGCTGCTCCTCTAAAGGACACAGGCTCAACTCCCAGCACCCACATGGCAGCTCACAACTATCTGTAAGTCCAAGATCTTACACCCTCACACAGACATACATACAGGCAAAGTACCAATGCACATAAAATAAATAAATTTAAAAAAGAAGAATGTGACAGGTTTACAAGAGTAATGAACAGTTCCAAGAAGATGCCCACGGCAAGTCATAGATTGGCGAGGCCAAGTTTTAAGGAAAAAACCAACAACAACAAAACAAAACAAACAAACAAACAAACAAAAACCCCTGTAATCCCAGCCAATTGAGAGGCTAAGGCAGGAACAATTTCAAACCCTGCCTGGACGACTTAGTGAGACTCTGTCTTAGAATGTGAAGGGCTGGAGAGCTGGCTCAGAGGTTAAAGAGTGCTTGCTGATTTCAACAGAGGACCAGAGTTCAGTTCCCACCGGCATTGTCAGGCTGCTAACAACCACCTGTTGTTATAATTGAAAAAATAATGGTGGGTAAGGGAGAGACACCATCATGCAACAGAGCTCATGTGGAGGGGAAGGGAATGGGTAAAGGAGGGAGAAAACCAGCCTCTGGAGACAGGAGCAGCTGCGGAAGAGAGGAAAGGGAGGCAGAGAGAGGAAGCAGGTGGGGATGCCTTTTATGAGGGGACGTTGGTGTAATGATGTCGCTGTCAGGAACCCCCAGCAGGTCAGAGTACTGCCTAAGTACTGGCAAGCACATCCTGCCAGGTGACAGGCCAGCACAAGTCCTGAATTGTAACCACCTGTTACTTCGCCTCCGGGCTGATCCAACACCCTCTTCTGACCTTTGTACATACATGTGCACATACACATAAATAAATTTAAAAATCTCTTGATGTAGGTGGGTCATCTGTCTATGTGTTACTTTCATTGGTTAATAAA
>LOEQ01001109.1:297536-328680 GCA_001685075.1 Bramus lutescens | reverse complement strand
TTTGATATTTTTTGACACAGGGTTTCCTCTGTGTAGTCTTGGCTGTCCTGGAATTCAGCTCTGTTGACCAAACTGGCCTTGAAGTCATAGAGACCCACTCGAAGAACTCTGCATCCTGAGTGCTGGAATTAAAGGCATGCCCCACCACCTCCTGGCCAACTTCAGTTTNCTGCTGGAAAGGAAGGCACCAGGTCTCATTACAGATGGTTGTGAGCCACCATGTTGTTTCTGGGAATTGAACTCGGGACCTCTGGAAGAGCAGCCAGTAACTCTTAACCACTGAGCCATCTCTCCAGCCCCCCAGCTTTAGTTTTTAAAATAATTTTGTTACATGGGTTTTCATACATAAGTGATTGAGATTTTTAAAGTTTGTAAAACATCAGAAGTCTTTGATCATATACAGCAGCATTGAAATTACTAGCTAGTCATGGTACATGCTTATAATTCCAGAATTTGGAGGACTGGGGAGGAAAGTGTGTGAGTTTGAGACCAGCCATGACTGCATAGTTAAACTCTATTTCTAACCCCTATTCTTCCCCAACAACTCCAACAAATATTTACTTTGGTAGTTTTGTTTTCCCTTCCTTCAAATACAATTATTTGAAAGTTTTGAAGCTTGTCAGGAGGATTATAGTTGGAATTATACTAGTAGCTATTAGTGATTATTAAAGTGTAGGACTAGCCGGGTGGTGGTGGTGCACACCTTTAATCCCAGCACTCCGGAGACAGAGGCAGACGGATCTCTGTGAGTTTGAGGCCAGCCTCGTCTATAAGAGCTAGTTCCAGGACAGGCTCCAAAAGCTACAGAGAAACTCTATCTCGAAAAACCAAAAAAAAAAAAAAGTAAAGTGTAGGGCTATATAAATCAAAGCCTTTTCTAAACTGTAAATAGCCTTATGTTTACATTTTCTGAAGAGAGAACGCTGCTACTACTGTTACCTATACATTTGCAGAAACAAATATCTTGACATTCAATTGGAAGACTTGTAACTATTTGCTTTTGTATAAAATATATGATGTTATTGTTTAGATGTCATGAGTCCTTTTATAAAGCATAATGTAAATTGCATAAATATATACAGTAGTTCAGACTGAATACATTTACTAAGGTAGCATGAAGGAGGAAAAGTATTTTATAATGTAGCTAAAACAGAAAGGACATGGTGATGCACACTGTAATCCCTTGGCAGGTGAAAGCAAGAAGAGCAGAAATTCAAAGTCATCCAGCTAGATAATGAGTTTTGGGCACCTGGGCTACAGGTGACTGACTCTGTTCTCCCCCAGTCCCCAAGAAAACCCCAAACAAGAAGTAATTAGGGGCTGAAAAGATGACTGGTTAAGAGCACTTGCTGCTCTTGTGCTCTTGTATCAGTTTCCATTACTCACATAACATCTCACAACTATCTGTGCTCCAGTTCCAGGGGATTTTGTGGCCTCTTCTCACCTCTAAGAGCACCAGGCACAAGTATGATACACATACATACATGTATACTCATACACATACATACACATAAAAGTAAGAGCACAAGTAATAAATTATAAGGTATAATCCCAGTACTTGAGGAGGCTGAGGCAGAAAGATCATGAGGCACTAACTCTCAAAAGCAAAAACCAGTTGCAAAAAGGTTTATATACGTGAGTGTTAAAGGACTTAAAGATAAATGAGAATCATAAGGTGCAAGGAGGACTGTATTATAAGAGTGATCAGGTTGGCTGACTTTTCAGTATAGTAGATAGTAGTTAGCTTTGCTCATGGGAAGATGCAAGGTTTTATTTAATTGTGCACTTCTTAAATTAATTCTCTCCTTGCCCTGGAATAGTCGAGAAACTGGATATAGGTTTTTATGTAATTCCTACACTATTAATGTGAATGTGCAGCTTATATTGGAAGAAAGAGTATTAATAGCTTCTCTTTGTATTTGGGAGATTCAAAAGAGGGTATGCAAACAAGAAGCTAATCATTTTCAACTTATACTTCTTTCTAGCTTTAGTTTTCCTGTTACTGAGGGAGTGTAGGTCTTATTTCAGAAGGAAGTAGCCTGTTGTGTACCAAGTGTTGTGTACTGAGTGATAAAAGGTCCTACAGATGGTGGTGGTGAACACTTTGCTTGTTATACTAGAAAATGTGGGAGAACTTTCCTGTCCCTGCTTCTGCCTTCACTATTAGATATGGGATACTTTCATTGCTTTGTATGCTGATGCATTTCCTGCTCTACTCTTTGTTTTCTCTAAGCTGAGCTCTGAGCTAAATCTGTACAAAGAAATATTGACTGCTTTTATAATGCTTGCCATTAATGCCTGATGATATACATTAAGATAGGATTCTGCATACCATTAAATATGTCAAGTATTACAAACTTTAAGGTTCTTTTGAAATTACCATACTAAACTCAGTTCACTTTTGCTAACTTCACAGTTGTTGATCACATAGCATGGTCATCCACTCACAGCTTAAAAAAATACAGGGAGCATCGGAGAGAATGGGTAAAGTAAAATTTTGATGTTTTTAAAATAGCACCTAAATATATGAAAGTTGATTTGGTTTATTGTTTGTAAGGGAGGGAGAGGGTGGGAGAAATTGAGGTGGAGGGGTGGGTTTTGGGAAAATAGCATGCACTGTGTATAATGTCAGATACCACTTAGGCCAAGGTTTTATGTGCTACTAATAAAATTTATATTGGGTCATAGGATCATAATTCAATATTGGGTATTGCAGTGGTGCTCATTTTCCTTCACAGCAGATTGAAGGGAATTTTGAGAGCAATATTGGATACATTTGAATGGGAACCCTGGTTTTAGAGGAGGCCTTTCTTTCTATTTTCCCCTGTGAAACTGATGCTTCAGTATCACCTTATGTTCAGTTTCTAACTAGAGAATTAAGTAGCATGCATTTCAGTTTTATTGTATACTTGTGACCCAGCTGTTTTCAAGTTTTACGATTTATGACACCCAAGAAGGGATTGTACAAAAGAAGGCAATGAAGTTGTAATTCTGAAGATAGTTGTTTGGTGGACATTATTAATAAAATTTTTGGTGCTTCTATTCAAATGAAAAATTTGTAATCACCCAAAATTTTAAATCAGAGTCCTCACTGGATGTGGTGTTACACGTCTGTTTATAATTCCAGAATTTTGGAGGTAGAGGCAGGAGCATCAGAATTGTGATAATTTTTTATCTGTATAATTAGTTTAGTTGAGCTACATAAGATTCTGCCTTAAGCATAAAAAGCCTAATTCTTCATTCTAAAATCTTGCATTGTGGTTATACATAAAGCTTAATTAATTTTTGTGGAGGCCATGGGTCAGAGAGACATGTTTTTATAGGTAAAATAATTTTTTGTTGTTGTTGACTATACTTGGTCTAATCACTGCCTCATAAAAAAAGTGTTTTTTTTCTTCCAAGGTAGGGTTTGGGGTCTCTGTATAAACCATGGCCTTACTGGAACTTTCTCTGTATACCAGACTGATGTTGCTGAGATTTGCCTGCCTCTGCCTCTTGAGTGCTGGGATTAAAGGAATGTGCCACCACTACCCAGCTCAAAAATTTCTTGAAGTTCATTTATATACAATAAATATGTATTGAAGAAATATCTTAAGAACCAAATTTCACCTTCCAAAAATTGTACCCTTGGCTCCAATTTGTATACCCAGACATACTCTGCCATTTGCCAAAGCTGACTATAGTTTACTTACTGTTCCCCAAACCTTCAAGCCCTTGTAAACTTTGTCAAAGATACTATTCTGATCTGGAATGTTCGTCTTTCGTCTTAAGTCTTGCCTGAAGCATTCAGATTTTGGCTTCTACTTACTCCCTGAAGCCTTTCCCAGTTTCTCCAACCTTTACGTGGTAGTTCTATTATGTTCAAAATATCCCTTTGACACTTGAATCATGTTATTTTGTGTTATTGTTACTTATTTCCTATTTCTCTAGTGAAAATATGGGCTCTGTAACTCCATTTTGTAGCACAGAGGATAGAGTAACTAATAGGTTTGATTCAATGATTAGGATCTAGCTAGTATCATTGTGACAGGATAGTTTCCCCCATAATTTATTATTAGTTTTTAAACATGTGAAAATTTATTGGGAGAATTACCTCATATTTTTTGTATGATTCAGTGACCAGGAAACACAAACATAAAACATGTTAAATTGATAAAATCCTGTATTGTAAGGATCTTTTGTCATTCCCTTTGTAGTCTTTTTTTTCCCCCCTTATTTTTTTCTCTTAAGTGGTTTGTATTTTACCTAGTTTCTTTTGAAAAACATGGTTTGGGCCAGATGTTGTGACAAAGATAAAAATACAAGCATTTCTGTTTTAAAATTGTGTAGTTAAATTATGCTATGTCATAAGCCCAAATTTATTCAAATGCTGCATGACTTTGTATTTTTGTAGCCAAATTGTTTGAAAATATTAGCCATAAAGTCCTAAGTAGAACTTTTAAAATATCAATAGAAAGATCCTCATTTACATGTCCTTCTCAGTATTGTTTTATTTTGAACTATTAGTTTTATTATTTTAGTAAAAAGATTTTTATAATGGCTAATATTTGAAAGCTATATTTGATTTTTTTTCTACAGTTACCAAGTGTTAATGGAATACCTGCTTATTTGTAGTGGAATATTTTAGATGCTTTTTTGGCATTTATAGAAATTGATTTCTTTATTATTTTAAAGCTCACTGGGGCTACTGTTACTATGTTTATATATTTGTAATTGTTCATGTTTTTCTGATAGTGTTCTTCAGGGCATGTATCCCTTGTTAATGCACCTAATGTGATTTCTTAAGCAAAAATGGGCACCCTATTAGATGAGATGTTTGATTAATAAAACATCTGTAAATTTTAACTTAATCTAAGACCTCATTTTTACCCCTTCTACCCATGAGTCTTGTTTTACAATAGATTGAACTGACATTGCTGTTTCATTACCAGAAAGCTTAGATAGGTGTAGCAAGGTGATTCCTAGTAAGTTCCCCCTTAGAAATTTATTGCTTTAAAAATTCTTAATATAATCATAGTAGAGTTTTAAGCAAAGCCTTTCTAGGATTATAAAGCTTCTATTATAGTTTTAGCTTTCTCATGTGAGCTTGTGGTAGTTTGGTTCTCGAATGACCTTGAGGCACACAACTTGTCTTCCTTGAAACATACTTTGAAAGAAACATTTCTCTTGTAATCCAAGGTTCACTTGTAGAGTTCCAGTCTTGGGCTTTAGCTATCTTCAGTAATGTTTTTTTCTGGGCTTATACTTGTTAAGTCAGTATTGTAAAAACAAAACAGAAAATGAACACTCTGATTTTGTTCACTTTTGTTTTCATATACAAGAATCTTTACAGTCAACATGTACTTCTAGGTGCTGTATTGAAATTGCTGGCAGAGTCTATTCTATACAAACTGAACAATCTGGCCCCTTGTTTTATTTGTAAAGGTACAATGTATCTATGCCTGCCTACTTCAATCTGCAAGGGAGTTTCAGAAAGGCCCCGCATTCGCCGAGCCGTGAGTTATCACTAACTTTTCAGATGTGTTAATGAATGTGGAACAGAAGCAGCTGTGTTTAAAAGGAAATAAAAGTCCATCAAAGTAACATAGTAGCAGGCTTGAACACTAAATAGATTATTCCAAATTGTGTCACAAATAACATACTAGAGATTAGCCTCAGAAAACCTATTGTTGAAATGCTCTGAAGCTATGATTTTAGCAAATTATCTTTCTTAAAAATGTATGTGTCCTAGTTGCAAATCAGAATGTTCTTTACATCTTCTTAACCAAGCTAAAACAATCTGAACAAAATCTTACCCCATAGTGTTTAGTTGACTTTAAGTTAAGCTCTTCAATATAAGACCACTTAAAGGGGGTAAAGTTTGAACATTTTTTTTGTTTGGTATTCACATATGAAAATACAGAACTTAATTTAAGAATTGCTTCCTAGTTGAAATGTTTGGAGTACTTTAGGTATCATGTGAACTGCAGAGGTATTTACAATCTCTTGGTTTGTTTCAACAGTTTTCGCTTCAGTAATTCACCAGTAGGTTTTCATTTATCACTGATACCAATTTAAGGCTAAACCACATTCTTTAGGGCTTATCATTCTGCATAAAGGAAATGACCCTGTGAGTTTTTCTTTTATTTCTTCAGAGATTCTAAGCAAAAAAAAGTTGTAACTAAAATTTGTATTTTGTACTCTAGCTAGTTACCTTTCCTTTTCTTAGACTCTTTAAGCTTTTGAATAAATAGCTATATTTGATAAGCAGGTTGGTTGCTTCTGTTTAGGAGTAGTGTTCTTTTATGTGAGCACAGAATGTATTTTATTTTGCCTGGTTTGGCAGTGTAGCACAGACCACATAAAACGTGGAATATGGAATCTTTGGAGGTATTAAAGTTAACATTTCATTTAGGCAATGTGCCTTTGTTTGACTGGTGTGTAAGTCCTTCTTCCAGGTTTGTACACTCTTAAACACCTTATTCTACCCTCTAACTCCTCCCAGCAGCAAAAGGGAGACACTTCAACTGGAACAAAATAGTGGAAGAAATGGCGTCTGGGGTTCAGTGGGGATTCGCAGTGTGTATGCAATGTTTGCAAGATTATTTTTTTATGTTTTTCAATTAATGTAAATAATTACAAAATAAATTAGTGCTTACTGTCACGAGATCATTGTATACCAGTAGAAACTCTTGGTGGGTCTGCTGCAAGTTGCTTAACCTATTGGGGCCTCATTTTTTTTCATCTGCAGTATGAAGGAGTTGGACTTGATAAGCTATAAATAAAGTCCATTCCTGCTCTAAAATCCTATGCTTTTCTGAAGTACTTTTATTTAACAGAATGCTTTGCTTTCCCACTTAGACTATTTGAATTACATTTGCAGTACATATACTGCAATTGCATGTTGTCTAAAATAGTTTTTCTATAGGATGGCATATAAAAAACTAATCCCTCCTGGGTTGATTTATAAGTGTCTGTAAGTAGATAGTCAGACACTAAAAGCTAGTAATAACTAGGACTTTCAGAATATAAACACTGTCTGTTTGTCTAACCTTGAGTATTATTAACTTTCCTATATTACAGGAGATACTACTCGACAACGAATCAAATTCAGTGATGACAGAGTATGCAAGAGCCACCTTCTCAACTGTTGTCCTCATGATGTCCTTTCTGGAACTGTACGTGGTTGTTTTATTACTTACTAGTGTGCTACAAAAACGAAGTTCTTGTTAAACTCTTAATTTTTTGTCAAATTACATATTTTTTAAACAGATTTTCATCCCTTTCGTTGCTTGTTTATTCCCACTGATAATTTAAATTTTCAATAATGGGTTTCGTTACAGAATTGTCTTTTCAATTTTTTTCCCCACCATTCTTCTACTGGTTTTGTTATTCTTGTTTTCTCTTTTCTTCTGTTCTTAGAGATGAACATAGAACCTTGCACATGCTAAGCACATACTTAGCCACTGAGGCACTTCCCAGGTTCTCTGCTATTTTGTTGTAGTGATGGTGGTGGTTGGTTGTTTTTTGTTTGTATTTTGGTTTTTCAAAACAGGGTTTCTCCATATAGTCCTGGCTGTCCCCAAACTCTTTCTGTATACCGGACTGGCCTCAAACTCACAAAGATCCACCTGCCTCTGCTTCCTGAGTGCTGGAATTAAAGGCGTGTGCTACCACCTCCTGGCAAAACATAGTTTTTTTTTTTTTTAATCATGACTTATTTCTCTCCAAGTAATCATGCATTCTTCTCTTCAGAGTAAAGTTTGCATTTTACTAATTTTTAGAATTGTTCATGCGGTAACAAATCATTTTAACATTTCCCACAATCCTCTTCTAGAAGTCATTTGATTCTTAGTTTTATCATTATTTGTTCTCCAAATAAGATAAAAATTATTCTCCTTTCAAAACACACGCTAAAATTTTTGCCTCTTTTTTTTTTTTTTAATTTGTTTATTATGTATATAGTGTTGTATATAGTCTGTATGCATGCAGGCCAGGGAACCAGATCTTATTACAGATGGTTGTGAACCACCATGTTGTTGCTGAGAATTGAACTTAGGACCTCTGAAAGAACAGTAAGTGCTCTTAAGCTCTGAGCCAGCCCCTCTTGCCTCTTTTTTGCCTGTGTAAATCATTTGTACTTTTCCTGCAAACATATCTCATACATACCAATACTTGATAGTGATAACCTTTTATGAGTTGCTTTGAAAAATGGTGGCACCAGAATGTTATGAGCCAAAAAATGCCATTCTTTATTCATCAATACTTAATATTGCCTAATAAGATCTTCAGCACCTGTTAAGTGGTGGCACATTACAGGTCTCAGGTTTATTAACAGTGATCAAAACTGATGAATTTATCCTCTCAATTTGGTCAGTATACACAGGTAACTACATTGATAGCTTCAAAGTTCTTTTATAAACGTCTTAGTACACCTAAATCTGGAAGTACTTAAGAGAAATGAATTTTTCAGGATCAGATAATTGGTAAGAGATGAGTAGATTTTTGTTTTTTTTGCAAGTATTTCAATGCCCAATGTATTTTTATATTATATCCATGTTTTTCTCCATTTACAAATGTGTGTTTTGAGAAATAGCATTTTATTGTTTAAATTGTTTTGATATTTAATTAATTTATTTCTTGAGACAGGGTCTCTTTTAATGTAGTCTTGAGTGTCCTGGAATTCACTATGTAGACCAGGTCAGCTTTGAACTCACAGGGATCCTTCTGTTTCTGCCTGCCCAGTGCTTGGATTAAAGATGTGTACTACCATGTCCAGCTTGTGTGTGTGTGTGTGTGTGTGTGTCACACACACACACACACACACACACTACATACGTATGTACGTACTTATATGCTTGCCTGCCTTCCTCCTTCTCTACCTACCTCCCTACCTAACTAAATGTTGTGGTACACACACATACAGCGTTTTTTTTTGAGACAGGGTTTCTCTCTGTAGCCCTGGTGTGTTGGAACTCACTCTGTATACTAGGCTGGTCTCAAGTTTGCAGAGATGGCCTATTTTTGCTTCTTGAGTGCTAGGATTAAAGGCTTGTTGCCACCAACATGTGATGTAATTTTGTATTTTTATCCACTGATTATTAGTATATTAATATCAATAATTTGTCTCATTTGTTTTTAGTTTGGGTATACAATATGACAGTAAAATATATGTTTGTGTGTGCCAGTAGTTATAATTGGATCTGTGTAGGTGTAGTTACATGTTCTGTCAAACTCAGGTAGTGATGTGCTTAAAATTTTTTATTTTTTGAGATAGGGTTCTTCTGCATAGACCTGACTGTCTGGGAACTTGCTCTGTAAACCAGACTGGCCTTGAACTTGGATTTGCCTGCCTCTGCTTCCTCTTCCTTTTAAGGCATTGGCCACCACTGACCACAGAGAGGCTCTTAAAAATATTTCTATTTTCTAAACCAAAAAATGGCATTGTAAAGCTTATATCCATGTACTTTTGTGCATGTTTCATTCTTTAAGGTCTTGGAATTGCTTATTCAAACCAGGTTTGTTAATAGTCATGATTTGAACAACATGAGGAGTACGGTCTGTAGAGATTAACAGAAATAGACCATTTTTCTTAGGAAACTTCGAGTCCTTTTGAAATGATAACATTGATTTTTCAGAAATTAAAAAGTTAAAAGCACTTAACAGAATCTACTTTATTAAACAAGAAAAACTATAGAATGTGGAATTTTAAAGAAGAGTTATTAGGATCAGAGATTTGGGCAAGCTTCTTGAAGAAATAAGTTTATAATGGGGAAAATAAAATGTAGAGCTGAAGTTTTGTAACTTATAACTTGAATGTCTGTTAATTACAATACCTGGAATAAATTTGTGGAAAATTATAAGTAAGAAGCAAATTATTCATTAATTTTTAAGGAAACTCTTCTAGTCATTTGAAATCAGTGAACAAAACATTTTATTTTGTTTCATTAACTTATTTATAAAGAGAAGTACCACCACCAGCAGCCAATGTTGGATCATGTGGTGTTGGAAACAGTAGTACTTCATTAAGTGTAATGTGAGGATGGATCTTAAGAGTAGCAGAGGCGCTGGAGAATTGTTTCGTAATCCTTGTGTTTCTATCGTGGCTTTTTTCTCTAGTGGCTTTGTACTCGTTAGGAGACTAGGGTCATGGAAATTGTTAGCCAAGGTATGATTTCCCTTGGATTGATGTTTACAGTGGCAGGTAGTTGTTGGGAATTTCTTTTCGGGCTTGTTTGCTTTTTTTCACGCCATGCCTGGTACCATATCAAAGCAGATATTTAGTCATGGTGGTATGGAAAGAGAAAACAGATGACTGGCTTCTAGAATACAAAGACCCTATTTTGTAGTTCCAGAAATGCTCCACTATGTGAAATTATAATATTACTACAATTCTGTTCCTTCATCCTGTCTCTTCCCTTCCTCCCCTCACCCTATTTTTGTTTCATTTTTATTTAATGGGTATTTTGTCTGCATGCCCAAAAAGCCACTGTACCATCTCTTCAGCCCCAGACTCATGAGATGATACTTGGTGCCATACCCAGCACTGCTTCCCTCTCTTTGGGTCCAGTTTAAATGCATTCTCATGGAAAACTTTTTTTNGGGGTCACGAGATGGCTCAGTGACAATATGAGTCAGTCAATCCAGGATTGGTGGAAGGAGAGAATCCCATATGTGATTCTCTACCCTCCACTTACGTACCATGGCAAGTGGTCTTTTTTTTCTGTCTTCCTCATTGCGAAAAGCCTCTCGTGTAGTATATTGGTATTATTAAGACTCATAGTTGTTTTTCATAGCCCTTTTTTTGGGGGGGGGGTTCATTTTTTTGAGAGATGGTCTCATGTATGAGGCCAGGCTAATCTTACACTTGCTGTGTCACTACATCTGGCTTTGAACTTCAATGCTCCTGCCTCTATCTACAGAGTACTGATAGTACAGGTCTGTACCACTGCATCCAGTTCATGGACAGCTAAGGGATTGAACCTGGAACTTTGTGTGTAACAGATAAGCACTCAGCAACCAAGTTAACTCCGCAGTCCTAATTGTCTGATTTATATTTTGAAGGTCCATTAAATGAACATATGAACTATAGGACTTAACATATACTCTGAAGAGAACTGTGATACTGATGAAATTTTATAATACATGTTTTCAGTGAAATGTCTTTTTTTTTTTTCCCCTAGAGAATGGATCTTGGAGAATGCCTGAAAGTCCATGACCTGGCTTTAAGAGCAGATTATGAAATTGCATCCAAAGAACAGGACTTTTTCTTTGAACTTGATGTATGTGATTTTGCTTTAATGTTACATTGTCTCTTGCAGTAAAAATATTTTGAACATGAATTAATGTCTCTTAGAAGGAAAGACTTAGGAAGATATCTTTGTGATTAGATGACAGTTAATAGATGAATAAGATACTGCACTCCCACCACCCCCATGTGCTCAAACTAGCCTCAGATATACAGTGATCTAATTGCCTCTACCTCCCAAGTGCTAGGATTAGACATGTGCTACCATGCCTAGGTTAAAAAAATCCTGTTTTAAAAAAAAAATCAGTTTATTTTTCCCAACAAAAGTAAAAATGTTTAAGAAAAATAGTCGTTTCATCAAATCTAAGCCACCCATTTTTGTTGTATTTAAAGTCTTTGTAATGAAGTCATCTTGAATTTTTCCATTATTAGATACTTTTACTGTATTAATAGATCACTAACTAGATTTCTTCAGTTCTGGGATGAAATTCAGGGCCCTATTCATAGTAGCCAAGCACTGTATATCGCCAGGCTACACCTGCAGCCTCGGGACCATATTTTTAGTGTAAAATAATAAAAGAAATAGAAAATACTGCTTAGGCATCAGAGGTACAAATGTGATTTAATAGTCGTTATATATAAGCATTTCATAGAACCAACAGTATTTCTTGATAAGGTCATTGTTATTTTCACTACTTTAAGATGCTATATTTGACTTCACGAAATGAAAGTAGATTTTTGCTGTGATTTAAAAGGTGATAGTCACTCTGCCTGTGTTATTTTGTCAGAGTTCTTATTTGGCCAGTTAAGTTCAGTGCATGCAGAATAAATTTCTATTGTTATTTGATGTATATACTGATCTCTTTTCTGTTGCTGTGATAAAATCACCAGGATCAAGATAACTAATTTGGATGTGAGGTTCCAAAGGAGTTAAGAGTTCGTCATCATAATGGCGGGGTGGGGTGGGGTAGAGGTGGCAAAGCAGGCTGGCATCAAGTGAGCTTATGTCTTAAAAGACAAGCGGGAAGCAGAGAGAACTGGGAATGGCCTTTGAAACCTCAAAGCCTGACCCTAGTGGCATACTTCTTCCAACAAAGCCACACTTCTTAAACCTTTATGACCAGGATTACCAACTGGGGTCTGAGTCTTCAAGTGCTTGAGAATATGTAGGATATCTCTTCAAACCACCACAGCTGAACATTTATTTTTAATTTTCTCTCTTCCATTTTTGGAGAAATGAGTTTTGTAGCACTAATTGTCCTGGAATTCTGTAGACCTTCTTGGACTTAAAACTCGGAGGTCCGCATGCCTTTGTCTCCCAAGTGCTGTGATTAACGGTGTGCACCACCATGCCTTGCTTTAAAGTTTACTTTTATTACTATTTAGCTATAAATATTAAATATACCTCAAACTAAATACAACTTTGTTAAAAATTTTTTTTCTGGTGTAGGCATTGTTAAATTTCTTAATGGCTTATTTCATCTTTATTGTAAAAATTTGAAAACCACAGAATACAGACAGTTATCTAAATATTCAGAAATAACTCTTGTTGACATTGTAATGGTCTTACATGGTATGTTTGGGATGTGTGTGTGCCTGTCATCAAAGATTAGCTTTCAGGAATTAGTTCTTTCCTATCGTGTATCCTGGAGATAGAACTCAGGTCATTAGGCTTAGTAGCAATCGAGTCATATTGATGACTCAACCATTTCTCTTTGGTTGGTTGTATTTTTGAAATACGATCTTGCCTGTATTGCTTTGGTTGACTTGACACATGCTGTGTCACTCAAACTGGTCTTCAGCTTGTTATTCTGCTCCAGTCTTCCAAGTACTGAGATTACAGAGGTGCACTGCTATATTATTACTGGGTGTTTGTTTTTTGTTGTTGCTTTGTTTTTCGAGACAGGGTTTGTCACTGTAGCCCTGGCTGCCCTGCAACTCACTCTGTAGACCAGGCTGGTCTCAAACTCAGAGATCTTCCTGCCTCTGCCTCCACCTCTCTGGTGATGGGATTAAAGATGTATGCTACCTCTATGTTAACATTGTTAAGAATGGAATTATTTTTATTGTTCTGTGGTTTTGTTTTTAAAAGGTTCTTTTCTCCAGACTTTATATTTAATTAATTAAAAAAAATTTTTTTGTGTGCATGGTTGTGTTGACTGCATGAATGTCTGTGTACCATCTCTGCGTACCATGTGTGTTCAGTGCCCCCAGAGGCCAGAAAAAGGTGTTAGATTCTCTTAGAACTGGAGTTATAGACAGCTGTTAGCTGCCATATAGGTGCTGGGAATTGAACCATGCTCCTCTGGAAGAACAGTTAGTGCTCTTAACCACTGAGCCATCTCTCTAGCCCCCTTAATTTATTTTTTATAATTACTTGAAATCCAGGGCCTCACACATGCTAGGCATATATATGTTCTATTACTAACAATTCCTCAACTTTGTGTTTTTCTTGTTTTAGGGTTGCGCTGCAGAGAGGAGTATAGCAGATTCAACCCAGTGCTTTCTACATAATAGGAAAGCACTTCTGTGCTTAGGGCTTCATTCCTTACCAAAAATATAGTGTTTAGTAAAAATATTTCTAAATAACATTGACTTTGTGGCAGTAATTGTTTTGTATTAAATTTTCTAGGCCATGGATCATCTGCAGTCCTTCATTGCAGATTGTGATCGAAGAACTGAAGTGTCCAAGAAAAGATTAGCAGAAACTCAAGAAGAGATAAGTGCTGAAGTGGCAGCAAAGGTAAGAATTTTAGCCATTTCATTAGTTCAAAGTATGGTCGTTTTTGTTTGTTTTATTTTGTTTTTGTTCTTATTGTTCGAGATAGGGTCTGCCTTTTTAGCCTAGGCTGTTCTGGAGCGCACTTTGTAGACCAGACTAGCTTTGAACCCATAGAGACCTGCCTGCTTCTGCCTTTGCCTCCCAAGTGCTGGGATTATAAAGTATATTTTAAATTTTAAGTATATATTTAATTTTAATTTTATTCACTCCATTTTTAAAAAATTTTTCCTCTTGTATATTTGAGAAAGGGTCTCACTGTGTAGTCTGTGGTTGACTAGGAACTTACTATTATGGCCAGGCTGCTCTTTAACTTAGAAATCTACCTGCCTCTGCCTCTGAGTGCTAGGATTAATAAAAGCATATGCCGCCATGATAGGCTCATTCCAAATTTTTGATTTTTCAATAATTAGATAGTAAACTTAAGTAGGGAATTCTCTGGAATTGTTTTTACTTACTCAAATGCTAACTAATATAGCAACCATATAACAAAGTAACACTGATAATTATGTTTTATTCAGAATTACCAGTCATCCATGCATTCATTTGTATGTAACAAATATATGTATAGTTCCTTCCTTTCTTCCTTCTTTCATTTATTTAGTTTTGAGAGGATTTTTCTGTAGTCCCAGCTTTCTTGGAACTAGCTCTGTATACCATGCTGGCCTTGAACTCACAGAGAACTTTCTGTCTTTTTTAGGTTTTGTGTATACAGTGTTGAGCCTACTTGTATACCTGCAGGCCAGAAGAGAGCATCTCATTCATTACATATGGTTGTGAGCCACAATGTGGTTGCTGGGAATTGAACTCAGGACTTTTGGAAGAGCAACTGGTGTTCTTAACCACTGAGCCCATCTCTCCAGCTTCATGAGTGAATCAGAACCCCTGAAACTGGAGTTACAGTTGTGAACCACCTGATAGGGATGCGGGGTGCTGAACCTGGGTTCTCTAAGTGTAGAAAGAGTTCTTAATCACTGAACTATCTATCCAGTTTCTTGATTCTTTTGTTATTAAAACACATAAGCTTGTGTAGCTACCTCCACAATTTAAGGTACTGAAGTAGCAATGAAAATCATTTTATGGTTGGGGTTATCACAATATGAGAAATATATTGTGGCAGTATTAGAAAAGTTGAGAACTACAGATATAAGGGATCATGTATCTCATGCTTAAGCTGTCTACCAGTGGTTAGGTTCTACGGACCTGTATTGGTTATAACCTCGAACACAGTGACTCAAACTGTGTATAATAGATCAGTTAAGAGTAAACTTGATTGCACAGTATTCTTGTCTTAGCAGTCATGTTCTGGCATGTGTTTTATAGTCAGCTAGAGGCTGCTGAGACATTCTTTGAGAGTTAGACTAATCATTTTCTTTTAGTAGTTGCAGAAGCAGAAGCATCATATCCAGTTATGCCGTGATTTTCAAGCCTTTACTTAGGACATGCTTGTTCTCCATTGCTATAATAAAAGCAAATGTACGAGTAAGTTTAGAATCAAAGTACAATTGTGAGAGTGCCCATGTAAGGAGGATTAAAGATCCTTGGTGATCAGTGTTAATTTAAAGAAAATATCACTTTTATAAAGAATAGTCATAAAAGAGTTGGGACCCTTGAGGAAAGGAATGTCTTTGATTTTGGACCCTTTAAGAAGTAAATATTAGGGCTGGAGAGATGGCTCAGTGGTTAAGAGCTTTGCCTGCTGTTCCGGAGGTCCTGAGTTCAATTCCCGGCAACCACGTGGTGGCTCACAACCATCTGTGGTGAGGTCTGCTGCCCTTTTCTGGCCTGCAGACATACACACAGACAGAATATTGTATACATAATAAATAAATGAATATAAAAAAATAAATAAAAAAAGAAGTAAATATTATTGGAATATTACTTTGTTAAGATAGAATGTTTCTATTAAGTTTAACCTTTATTTATAAGTGTGGTGATGTACTTGGGCTACATAATGAGTCTTGTGAGTTTCTGAAATACATTGTTTTGCTCCTATCGATTTTTTTAACGTTATGGTTCTTCTGTGTATGTGTGTTTTGCCTGTGAGTATGTCTTATGCATCATACACGGGCCTAGTGCCTGTGGAGGTCAAAATAAGGCATTGGGTTTCCTGGAACTGAAGTTATAAATGGTTGCTAGCTGCAATGTGGGTGCTGGGAATTGAACTCAGGTCCTCTAGAAGAGAAGCCAGTGATCTTAACAGCCGAGTCATCTTTTCAGCCCTTCATTCTGTTTTTCATTCATGATACTCTCTTTTGTTTTTCTAGGCTGAACGTGTTCATGAGTTAAATGAAGAAATAGGTAAATTGTTGGCCAAAGTGGAACAACTAGGAGCTGAAGGAAATGTGGAAGAATCTCAGAAAGTCATGGATGAAGTGGAGAAAGCGCGAGCAAAGAAAAGAGAAGCAGAGGTAAAATTTGTTTGTTTGGGTTTTTTTTGGTCCTGTTTTGAGACAAGGTCTTACTGTGAGACCCAGCCATCTTAGAAAGAGTTAAGTTCTTAATAGTGGTAAAACGATAGTATCTGTACTTCTTATAGAACATATATTTAACAGGAAATTATTCAAAATTTATTAAAGGAAATTAAAAACAATTCAGAAATATTTAATTGCTATTATAGTGTTGGGTTCTGTTTTAAAGTAGCTTTTGGAAAATTGGAGCCATTTGCTATATTGAAATTTATAACTCAGATGTAATCAAACCCACATAAAACAAACACAACCTTTAAACACTGTGCTACCTACCCTTTTCCTCAGTAGTTTTACTTACCTAACGGTATCATCTACTTTTACCTTGGGGGCCTTCTCTCGTTCATATTTTATGGCATAGGTCAAAAATCTAACATCATGTAAACAAATTCTGTTTTGATTGGTATACCCCCTGATATGTAGAAACTCAAATATATTTTGTGGAGATTGTGGTGTAGTCTTTTTCAGTAGCTTCTATTGGACTTACAAGCTGATGACATATAGACGACTTCATGATGATCTCTATCTTTTCAACTCTGTGCAGTATGCTTTTTTTTTTAATTCTTAAATCTCAAATTTAAAATATCTTCATGCTTAGAAGTGCAGAGTTGCAGATGAAGTGATTCACACCTGCAATCCCAGCCCAGTAGTTGTAAAGCAGAGTAAGAGGATCATATATTTGTAACCAACCTATCTATTGAGACCCCATCTTGAAATAAAGAAAAAGATGGCAAGATCTGTTGTGACAAGATTAAAAATGAAGCCCTATTATTCAAACTAATGTTGGGTACATACTGTTTTTTCTTCTGTTCTGTTCTTGTACTCTGGTTCTTCATACCAGTGTGGAAAAACAGCAGAAGGAAGCAATTTTAGTAAGTTCTTTAGCATATTTGTGTATCTGAATGTACGAATTTAGTACAGGAAGGAGGATAAAAGGAAGAAGTCATCATTGCTCCTTACAGCACCTGTATAACACCCATATCATATGATGACCCTAAGACATTAAAGAAAATATTATCTGGAGGAAGAGAAAGGCTTATTGTATTGAATGCATGTTAGTTATGTTCACATAATTCCTCTCTCTTGGAGTTTAACCTGGGGCTTCATGCAAGCAGGCAGGGTAAGCACTCAACCATTGAGCTTATATTCACACCCCACTTTTTTTCTTTTTTGATTTTTCAAGACAGGGTTTCTCTGTGTAGCCCTAGTTGTTCCAGAACTGGGAGATTTGCCTGCCTCTGCCTTCCAAATGCTGGCTGGGATTAAAGATGTGTGACCCCACTGTCTGTTTTATCCCCTTTTAAAATTTCCTTTTGAGACAGAACAGGACCTTGAAGCTGCTCAGTCTAGCCTTAAAACTTATGATTTCCCCTGTTTTCATAGTTTGTGTAATTTCTGATGATAATAGCAATTCTCCCATTGTGAAGTGTTTTCCTTTTGTGATTAGTTAAGTACCTTATTTATACTTTTGAAATTACCCCCCGCTTAAAAAGTCTTAATTGTTTAATATGTATGAGTGTTTTTCTTATATGTATATATATGTACTTTGTACATAGCTGATTCTCAGAGGCTGGAAGAAGTCAGTATACACTTTAGGGTTGGAGCTATGGTAGTTGTAAGCTGCGATTTGACTGCTAAGCATAGAAGCTCTGGAAGGAGTAAGTAGCCAGTGCTCTTAACCATTAAGCCATCTCTCCAGCTCCTTTAAATTTTTAAATTTATAGGTTATAGTATCCATTGGTAATTTGCGTGTGTGCGCGCGCGCCTGTGTCTACATAAATACATATTCTCACGTGTGGGTCCACGTTTGTGTATATACATTATGTGAAAAACAGAGGATAACCCAAGGATCTGTTTGCCTTTTATTTTGAGACATAGTTTCTCAATGGCTTGAAATTTGCCTGGTAGATAACCTGACTAGCCAGCCACTCAGCTCTAGAGATCTATCCACTTGTCTTTAATTTCCTCGTTACGGAGATTACAAGGACCCACCACTATGCTGTCATTTAGAGGAAAGGGCATGTGTGGTGTGTAGGTGAGTAGACAACTTCTAAGAATCAGTTTTTTTTCTTCCACCTTGGGTTTTCTTTTACAATGTGGGTCTTGGTAATTGTAATCAGTCTTAACAACAAGTATCTTTACCCCCTAATCCATTTTTCCAGCTTTGCCTGGCTGCGTTTTGTTTTTTTAACTTTGGTTATAGGGATCAAACTCAGATCTTAAGGCTTGTAAATTAAGCACTTAAAATTGATTTCTTAGCCCCTTCATTGGTGATTTTAATTCTTCTTTGATCTTTTAATTCTCTTTTAAAGAACTTTTCTGTACATTTTTATCCAGCTATTTTTATCAATATTATTCTAGCTAAAGCTACTTAGGCTTGGAAAATGTTTTTAACTGCTATAAACAAAAGAACAGAATCATCTTTGTAAACGAAAGGAGGATAGTGGATTGGCAAATTTACCAGTATGTATTGTTCATCGATGAACACCATGTCAATGTTTGGCAACAACTCATCAGAATCCTGATGAATATTAACCTTTCATCTGTTGTCTTGGGAAGGGGGAGTGAAGGATAGATGAAGTTTTGATCTTCAACAGAGCTCTCTCTAAACGACTTTGAAAACATTTTGTGTGATTTTCTTATAGAACTTTTAAGAACATTTGTGTGATCATTGTTTTTCTTACTTTTTTAGGAAGTTTATCGGAATTCTATGCCAGCTTCCAGTTTCCAGCAGCAGAAACTTCGAGTCTGTGAAGTTTGTTCTGCATATTTAGGTCTTCATGATAATGACAGGCGACTTGCTGATCATTTTGGGGGTAAACTGCACCTGGGATTTATTGAAATAAGAGAGAAACTCGAAGAATTAAAGGTACATTGCATAAATTAATACTGCTTACTTTATCCTAGTTAACCTGGTTCTTTTACTCTGTATCAGTTTTCTTTTGGTTTCATTGGCTAGGTCTCTGCTGTGTAGCTCAGGTTCATCTTGAACTGACAGTTCTCTTGTCTCAGCCTCCCTAGTACTGTAATTACAATTAGTTTTTGAATGGTACTGTGCTGAGAAACAGAAGGTCATGTAGATGTGATTTTTTTTTAATGATTTTATGTATGCATTGTTCTGTCTGATTGTTTGCCTGCGTGCTAGAAGAAGGCATTGAATCTTATTGTAGATGGTATTGAGCCACCATGTGGTTGTTGGGAATTGAACTCTGGATCACTGGAAGAGCAGTCCTTTCTCCAGCCTGTAGATACGATTTTTTTTTTCAATGTTAACTAAGGAATAATCGGGGATGGGCTAAACTCAATGGTAGCATTGTTGCCTTTCATGCTTGGAAAAAGACAAATTATGATGAAACAAAGTTTTAACATGTTTTTCACAATTCTGGAAAGCTAACTTAGAAGTCTAATAATTGTACATGACGAAATTTTAAATTGTGTTATATGAGAAACCAGATAGAGTAAATTTACAACTGATTTTTAAATTATTCATTTTAAAGAGAGTTGTAGCTGAGAAGCAGGAGAAAAGAAACCAGGAACGTCTGAAACGAAGAGAAGAGAGGGAGAGAGAAGAACGGGAAAAACTGAGGAGGTATGTTTGGGTCAGAAATAGTACATGTGTTTGAAACTCAGTCTCTAGCCTAAAGGGTCTATGACTTGAAGGTGCTATTAAACTGGTTCTGGGCATAGAAACTTAGAAATTTTTGCCTTTAAAGAATGTTCTTACCATGCAAGCTGGGCATGGTATTACTCAATCCCACAAGGTGGAAAGTGGAAGGCAAAAACCAGTTCCCAAAAGACCTCTAAGAGCATGCCATGGCATACTGTGGCACATGGTGGTGTGCAAAATCAATTAAAATGTAATAATTAAAAACAAAACAATTAGAAATATTAAGTGGTATGAATATAGAATGAGGCAATCAAGCACATTTATCAAAGGTTTAGAAAAAAAATCAGAAACATAGTGGGGTTGGACTGTGGTGATGCACACCTTTAATCCCAGTACTTGAGAGGAGGAGGTACAGGCAGGTGATCTCTGAGTTTGAGACCAACCTGTTCTACATAGTGAGTTCTAGGACAGCCAAGGCTACACAGAGGTACACTATCTCAGAATACAAAAATAAAAGCAAAACAAAACAAAATTGCTATGCAAGACCATTTTAATAGTAATGATACAGATTCAGTAGCTTGTATTTATCTAAAATGTTTTAACCAGCAATGTTTCAAAATTTGGAGTGTCTGAATTGGGATGTATATGAGTAGACAACCCTCACCTGTTTAGCATCTCTAATTTAAAATCTGAAATGATCCAGAAATTCTAGTTTTTGAGTGTCATGTCTGAATTTCACATTTTCATGCTAGGGGTGTTCAGTCTTTATAGTTCTTAGCCAGTCAACTGAGCTAATACGATTTCCTTCAAGATTGTAGGAAAGCGAATAAGGACTGTTTCGTGTCTTTAGGTTACTCATTGTTTTTTTTTTTTCTTCCATACTTGGCTAAATTTGTACTTTCTTAGCACAGAACTGTGGCCTTTTTTTTGGTGGTGGTGGTCTTGGGCCTTTAGCCCAGGGGTGGTATATGCTAGGCAAGCACTCTAATATGCCACCTTTTATACTTTTTGAGGAAGGATTTGAGTGATTTTGGGTTTTTGTTGTTGTTTTTTTTTTATGTTAAATTGTTACTATTTTCTCAGTTGTAGGAGCCATAAGCTATTGTTTTGTTTTGTTTTTTATCTTTTGTATTGTTTTTTCAAGACAGGGTTTCTCTGTATAGTCCTAGCTGTCCTGGAACTTGCTCTGTACACCTAGCCTCTGTCTCCCCTTCAGCACCACGCCCAGTGGAGCCATAAATTATAAAAATTCATTAACTTGATACAGCAAGTCTGCTTATATTAACTCATTAATAAATTTAGTATTTTCATATTTAGAGTGTTTGAACATCCTTTTAGTCATTGTTGCCCATTAACATGTTCAGAACTTTAAGCATACCACAAAGAAATTTACCCTTTCTGATTTATAGTGTTCCCAATCACATTATATCTTTGGAATTTAAATACCTTCTCAGAGATAATGTAGGTCGCTAAGATAATTATTGGTCATGCTAACTCAAAGACTCTGAGCATATTATTCTCAGTTTAGGTGAACTTTATTTTGCATTACCAGCTGTGTGAGTGTGTGTGCGCATTGCTCATGTACACGGCAGGCCCACATGTGTCACCCTGCTTAGGTGGAGGTCAGGACTTTTCACCATGAGAGCCGAACTAGGCCACCAGGCTTTTATGGCAATGCCTTTTCACTAAGCCATTTCATTGGCTTTTAGCTGGCAGTCTTTTTATTTTAAGAATAAACCAGTACAATGCTATGTTGTTGTCATCTGTTTTGAGAAATATTTCGTCTCTTTCTCTTTTCTTACTGCCTCACCCCCTTTCCCATTTCTAATTCCCTGTGTTTTACATTTAACAATTTTTTTTTCAGGACTTCTTTGTTTTTAGTGTATGGCTGAGGTTGTACTCCTTTATTCCTTCCAGATTTTTCTGTTTATTGGAATGTGTCAGTATCTTTGTGTGTGTGCATGCGCGCGGCAGGGGATGGGGGGGGGATGTGAAAGTCCGAGGACTGTTTTCTGGAATTGGTTCTTGTCTTTCACCTTATTAAGGCAAGGTCTCTTGCTTCTGCATTTTTATCTGCTGTTTTATTTTTATTATAGTGACACGGTCTCCATATCCCTGGCTCTCTGAACCTCTGTAGAATAGGCTAGCCTCGAACTTACAGAGATCCGCCTGTCTCTTAAAAGCATGCATACCACCATATCTAGCTTACTTGATTGTTGATTCTAGGTCTTGTGTAACCCGAACCAACTATTTGAGTGCGTAGATAGATATCAAGTACTTGTCACTATGCTTAATCCTATGCTGTTTTTCTAGGGATATTGTTCAGAATTGCATTATTTTTAATAGTGTAGATAAGCATTATATATAGTGTAGAATAGTATAGATAAGCATTTTACATAGTGTTGGAATTCACAATTTAAGATTCAACTGATATAGTCAAATGACCTCATTTTTTGTTGTTGTTTGTTTGAGATTGGGTTTCTCTGTATAGTCCTGGCTGTCTGCCAACTTACTCTGTACACCAAGCTGGCTTAAAATTTACAGAGATCCTCCTGCCTCTGCCTCCCAAGTGTGGGATTAAAGGCATGTGCCTCCAACACCCAACTACCTCACATTTTCTATAGGACTGTAGTATTTGTAGATGGTGAGAGAGTTGGTCACTTCTTACCTCTTTTTTTTTTTATTTCAAAGTATATCCCCATTGGAGAAATATTTAGTTAGGCATGGTGGTGCATACTTGCAATCCCAGCACAATGAAATCTAAAGTAGAAAGGACCTGCAGCCTTGCCGCTAGTTTAGGCTATGTAGAGTTTGGTTACATAGTTGGTCTTCATTCAAAAAAAAAAGAGAAAAGAAAGAAACAACAAAGCAGGTTTGGTGGTTCATATCTATAATCTTAGCATTCAGTAGAATACCTATTTCAAACTTTTGCCTGCTGCAAAGTTGAAACAATTTTTTAAATGCTGTGGAATTGAGGAAGTACTGTAAATACGTTCATAAGACAAAGTTATAAAATAATATAAAATTATACAAGCTGGTTTTTAATTGCTCCTGATATAATCATTTACTAAAAATGTATGCCACTTACTAGCTATTTATATGCCAGGCTTATGTGTTAAGAATTTGCCTTCATTTATCTAATCTGTGTTAGGTTTTCACTGCTGTTTGAAAATTCTTGAGAAAACAGTTTAAAAGGAGAAGGATTTGTTTTGCTTGTAAACTCAGAAGTTTGAGCACCTAGTTTGCTCACTCCATTGTTGTGGGCCCGTGATTAAGGCTCACACCATAGAGACTGAAAGACACAAAGGGTCATGGTAGAGAAAAGCAAGGTAGGCAAGCACAGTAAGCTGACATGAGAGATTCAGACTTAAGATGTTCCCTTCAAAGAACCTACTCCTTTGAACTAGGTCTCATATACTGGTTTCTATAACAACAGGACCATCAAATTAAGAATCTTTTATTTAGGACTGGAGATATGGCTAAGGGTGCTTGCTGCTCTTTCAAGAGACTTGAGTTCAGTTCCCAACAGCCGCCACATTGAGTAGTTCACAATTTCTTGTGACTCCCAACTCCATGGGATCCAACACCTTCTGTCTTCCACAGCTATCTACGTGCTAGGGATATACGTGCACCCATTTTAAATATTGTCTGTAGATTTTATATCCATTGATTGGGTAAGAGCCCTTATGATTGAATTGGCTTTTGGTGATTAGATATACCAGTTGGTGACTAGATCATCAGCACATTAACTTTTGAGGGACATTTCATACCCAATGACATTTATATTGCTATTCCTGTCTTTAAAATGATAGATTAAACCAAGGGAGGATATATAACTTTCTCCTGGTTGCACAGACAGAGAATGGATAGAATCATAGTTAATATAGCCCAAAGCATAAAATAAACCCTGAAGTGTTAGGAAATGGAATTGTTTATTGAGTGCTAACACTGCTGGGAAATGTATAGAGTTGTTATATAAGGTAATCATTTGGAAGGTGGTTTGCTGGTTTAAAAATATTTAAACTCACATATTTCCAGTTCTGGGGATCCAGCCTCTTCTGACCTCAGACATGCACATGGGTTACGTACATACATGCAGACAAATACGCACTTTTTTAAAAAATGGAGGAATATAATTTTGGGATTGGAAAGATGCTTAGTGATTAACAACATGCACTGCTCTTCCAGAGGACCTGAGTCCAGTTGCTAGCATACACATTGGGCAGTTAACAATTTCCTGTGACTCCAGCGCCACAGCATCCTGGAGTCATGCATACCCAGGCTTACATGTACACACACACACACTTAAAAATATTATTTTCTGGGCTGGAGAGATGATGGCCCAGCAGTTAAAAGCACTGACTGTTCTTCCAGAGGCTGGGAATTCAATTCCCAGCAACCACATGGTGGCCAACAACTGTCTATAATGGGATACAGTGACCTCTGTTGAGCAGAGGACTATGCAGGCAGAGCACACAATATACATAAATAAAAATAAATCTTTACAAAATATATTATTTTCTTTTTTAAGGAATATAATTCATGTAAATGGACAAAGATGTAAAGTTGAGTTCCTTTTCTTGGGCCTATAGTATGAGGTTGTAGGTTCAAAATGGGCATTTTAGATCTTGAGACATTTTTCATTGTTCCCAGAAGACAAAAGCACAGTGATAGTGTGAAAGCTATAGAAAAATAGGTGTGTGTGTGTGTGTGCGTGCATGTGTGCTTATTTTTAAATGTTAATTGTTTGTTTCTTTTGTTGTTCTAGTCTAGGAAACGGTTTCTGGAGAATTGCTTTTGTGATAAGCACACAGTTTCAGTCTCCAGAAGTATATTCTTTTCTAAGTCAAGTGTCTAGTTGAAGGAACTGCTGTGACAAAGTAGAGCATTCTATAGAGTTTTTTCCCCCCTGGGGATAGACTCCAATGCATAAGTATATGCTTTGCTTTTATAGAAGTAAATGTCAGAGGCCGGGCGGTGGTGGCACACGCCTTTAATCCTAGCACTCAGGAGGCAGAGGCGGGTGAACCCCTCCCTGTGAGTTCAAGAGCTAGTTCCAGGACAGGCTCCAAAGCTACAGAGAAACCCTGTCTTGAACACCCCCCCCCAAAAAAAGTAGAAGTAAATGTCAGAACTCAAGGAAAATATCATTTACAAGTACAGTGTACCAGTTTAAAAATTTATATAGTCACTTTTCTAAAAGTAGATATTCTTTTTTTAGGTCCCGCTCACATAGCAAGAATCCCAAAAGGTAGGTACTGTAGAAGATGGATAAAATAGTGAAGCTGTATTTTTCAAATGTATGTTCTTTGGATTATATATCTCTTAAATTTGAATGACAATTAATAAATTATTAATGACTGAGCTGGGCAGTGGTGGAACACACCTTTAATCCCAGCACTTGGTAGTCAAACCCTGTCTTAAAAAAAAGAAAAGAAAAAAGTTATTACTGACTTACTCTTTTATAGTTTAGGTTTGAGCTGTTTATTTAAAAATCTTTTAGCAGTTCAGCAAATATATGATAGGATTTTTTTGAATTTTATTTTATATGCATTGCTGTTTTGCCTGCTTGTATGTCTGGGTGAGAGTGTCAGATCTTGGAGTTAGAGACAGTTATGATCTTCCACGTAGTTGCTGGGGTTGAACCAGGGTCCTCTGGAATTGCAGCCATTGCTCTTTCCTGCTGAGCCATCTTTCTAGCCCAGAATTCATACATTCATTCATTTCTTTCATAGCAGGGTTTTTCTATAACTATCCCAGGTCCTGGAACTAGCTCTTGTAGACCAGGCTGGCCTCAAACTCAAAGAGATCCACCTACCTTTGCCTCCTGAGTACTGGGATTAAAGGCGTGCATTGCTACTGCCCAGCAGAATTTTTTTTAAAAAAAAAGACAATTTGAAAAATAAATCATTTAAGAAACAATATCCTAACATACCTGTTGGAAATACAAATAGGCTAGCCAGCTGGGGATTTTGTTGTTGTTATTGTGTGGGTTTTGTTTCGTTTCAGTTTTTGAAACTATAGTCCATGTTGGCTCCAGTTTGTCTTCTGGGACTGTTAATAAGGATTACAGGCATATGTCAACATACTTACTTGTTTTTTCCAGGCAGGGTCTTGTGTGAATTCATTATCCTCCTACTTCTGTATTCCTTAGTGATGAGTACAGATGTACAACCACATCTGACACTATACCCTTGTATCTCAGTGTGCCCTGAGATAGTTGTTTACATTTGTTGTCACAGTAATACGTCCCCCAGTAAATTTCTGTAAGCACCACTTAGAGCTTCCTGGTTTGAATGATAAAATACTTGATCTTCATATTTGTTAAACCCTAATTTTGCTCTTTACTCACTTCATTGTAGCTAAGCAAGTTTTGTCAGCCTTCAACATGTTCAACTTGCTCTCATTCCAGAACTTTATACCTGAATGGTCTTCTCTATGCTTACTGATTTGCTTCCCTTTTTTCAATCTTTGCTCAAATGCCATTCTGTCAGAAAACCTTCTGTGCCTGCCTTATGTAAACTGTTACTACCCATTTCTCTGTTTCTTTACTAGAGGTAGATTTCTAGAGACTTGTTTCTTAGACTATGAACTCCAGCATTTCAGGGACTTATTTTACTGTTCTTTTTTCTCTTGTTATTAAAAAGGTACAATGGGCTAGGTACCTAGCAGATATATTTTCATGAATAATTGCTATCTAGACAAATTAAAAGTTTCATTAAATTGAGCTGGGTAATGGTGGTGCACGCCTTTAATCCCAACATGTGAGAGGCAGAGGTGGATGGATCTGAGTTCGAGGTCATCCTGGTCTACAAATGAAGTTCCAGGACCGCCAGATCTTTCTCATGAAAGACCAACTTATTTACCTATGTATCTGTCGTGAGAGATCTGTATGTCTGTCTCTGTCTATCAAGAGAAAATTACACAAAGAATCCCTGTCTCAAAACCAATAAACAAGCATAATAAATAAAAATTGGTTTAAAAACAAACTCACAATTATTGCACTTTTGAAGTTATGAGAAAATACTTCTTTTTTTGTTTTGTTTTTGTTTTTTGTTTTTCAAAACAGGGTTTCTCTGCAGCTTTGGAGCCTGTCCTGGAACTAGCTCTTGTAGACCAGGCTGGCCTCACAGAGATCTGCCTGCCTCTGCCTCTGCTTCCTGAGTGCTGGCTGCCCAGCTGAGAAAATACATTCTTATGGTAATTTGAAACTTTCTCTTTCAAATTAGTAGCTATAGTATCCCTAAGCTGTCCACGAATTTACTATCTTCCTACTTCCTCCCCCTGAATGCCGGGATTACAAATAAGCATCACCATGTCATCAGTTCTGTCGCTCTGAAAGAAGCAAAACAGTGTACTTTTTATCATTTTGTTTTCCTTCACATATTTCTCCGTTCTTTCCATGTTGTCTCCGTCCTCATCTCTGTCTCTCTCTCACACACATACACGAGCTTTGGAAAAATGCTTAAATTCTGTTTGTGAATTTTAGCTTATTATAGACATTCAAAACTTCAATGGTCAAATTGTAATTTAAGTACGGGATGATTTATCCTAAAGTATTCCTTATCATTCTCTTTATATGCATCAGATATATATTTTTTTCTTTTTTGTGAGGGGTTAGTTTTTTGTTGTTGGTTTTGGTTATTATTTTTGAGTATATGCTGTGTGTGTGTGGAGGTGTGCCCTTGAAAGACAGAATGACAGGTTCCCTGGAACTAGAATTATAAGTGATTGTCTGCCACCTCATAAACATGTTGGTAATTAGTCTTATATTGTAGAAGAGCAGCATGCATTCTTAGCTTATTGAGCCATCTTTCCTAGACCCCTAAATTTCTTAAGTGTGCTCAAAATACAAAAAGAAAAAAGTAGAAATTTCAAAAACTTGGCATGAAGTGGAAATACTTATTGTTGCCTTCATTTTTCTTTCATATTCCTGAGACAACTTTTTTAAAAAAAAATTTGCCGAGCAGTGGTGGCATATACCTCTAATCCCAGCACTCAGGAGGCAGAGGCAGGTGGATCTCTGAGTTCAAGGCCTAGTCTACAGAGCTAGTGCCAGGACAGGCTCCAAAACTGCACAGAGGAACCCTGTCTTTAGTTGGGGGGGGGTATTTATGTATGCATGTGGGTTTTTTGTTTTGTATGAATTCTCTGTCTGCATGTATGCCTGAATATCTGAAGAGGGCATCAGATCCCATTATAGATGGTTGTGAGCCACCATACAGTTGCTGGGAATTAAATTTAAGAACTTTGGAAGAACAATTGTGTTCTTAACAATCGAGCCATCTCTCTAGCCTTATACATCTTATTTAGAGTCTCACTCTGTATGTAGCTCTGGCTGGCCTCAAAACTCAATGTACCACCACAACTCTTTTATGACTATTTTTGTTGTGTGTTTGTACCTGTGTGTCTGTGAGTCTATGTGTATATGTATGTTTGGTGTCACTTTCTAAAGAGAGCTTTGGTATTGTCCTCTCTGACCCGTGTCTGAATCTGGGGTTTGTGTTTTCTCAACTAGGGTGTAAACTAACAAGTCTCAACAGTCCTCCTGCCCTTTGTTCTCTGCTGAGGTTACAGGTGTATGCTGAGATCTACACTCTCATTCATGGTTGTGCAGCAAGCACTTTTATCAACTTAGCTTTTGTTTTCTTGTCTAATAGTGGGGATGGGTCCTATTAGCCCCTTGGATGTTAGCAAGGTCTGTACTACTGATCTACAATTGTAATGAGTCTATTACTGTCCTGCCTGCCAGCTCCCAAATAATAACATGGAGAATCCTTAATAGTTATGAAACCTCAGCTGATAGCTTAGGGTTGTTTTTAGCTAGCTCTTATGAGGCTTGTCCACCTCATCCTGCTTCTTCTGTGTCTCCTTGTCTCTGCCCTTCTTTCCAGTGTCCTCTGTGCCTGAAAACCCAAGCTATTGACCATTCATCTTTTTAGTAAACCATCTTCATGGTATATGAAGAGATTATTCTGCAACACTGCCCCCTTTTTGTCTAAAAAGGAAAGATTTTAACTCTAACACAATGGAAACTATATACAATATGAACAATTATCAGGTAGGAATTATACTCACAATGTCCAATTCATTTGTATTTGGCAAAGTTGGAGAAAGTACTGAATTATCTATCCTATTTTAGCCCAAAGTCTTATATAACTAAGCCATTTTTTGTTATAACTTTCATTATTATTGTTAAAAAAAATTTTAGATCTTAAAAGAAAATCATTTTAGATAAACAACTTAAGCTTTTACGTTTTTCAACCTATATATTTTGCATCTCTTTAGTAAGTTTTTCTCTTTAATTTAATTTTAATGACAGTGAAATCTATCTTGTCTTCAGCTCCATCTGATACCCAAGAAGGATAAAATATTACTTGAGTAAACCAGAAGTGCAGAGCAAACAACTTCCTAAACTATAGAAATGACAGAGACATCTGACTGCCTGGACTGTCACCCTAATGTTCCTCTGTAATGTTGGGGCATCTGTCTTTGGCCACAGGCCTAGAATATATGACAGACATTGTTATAAAGCAGGAATTTTGAAGGACTGTCTTACCTTGTCTTGACAAAGTTTGGTATTTGCTTTCTATTGTGTCCTGCTTGTCCAGTTTGAACAGCATATTGTCAGCAGTCGAGGCAAGGGCAGTTTCTTACTCAAATGTCTCACAAAGCAAACTCCCTATGTAGGTTCTTTGATGCCCTTCATCCTTTTATGAAGAAGATTGGTTTTGCCAGGAACAAACATGTCTCATTGTCATATAAAGGCTTATGTTATTAAAACAGGTCTTTGAAGTGTTTGAAGACCATCTGTTTAAAATATATCTTTGTTTGACCTTGATAACATACCAGGAATGACTATAAATCATGATTAATACAGATGACTAACTGCTAACCTATATTTTTTAATATCCTAAATAACTTTGAGATACCAAAACTTTATATAACCTTTTAAAAAGAGCTGCATAGGTACAATACCTTAAATAAGAGTAGACATTATATATTTACAGTATAACAAAAGACCTTAAATTTGTATCATATACAAAAATCCATACCAATATAAAATATTTGAGGCCAGTAGTTGTTTAAAAGTAGATTCAAGGATGCCAGAGAGATGGCTCAGTGGTTAAGAGCATTGACTGATCTTCCAGAGGTCCTGAGTTCAATTTCCAGCAACTATATCCTGGCTCACAACCACCGGTTTAAGATCTGGTGCCAACTTCTGTCTTCAGGGACACATGCAAGCAGGACCATTGTATACATAATAAATAAATTTTAAAAAAGTAGATTCAAAAATCCACCCTTTTATCTCATCTTTTCTATATTATATCCCCCTTTTTTCTTCATTGCATTCCTAGTTAACTGATAAAGTATGTGTTGACTTCTGGCAATTAGTGTTCTAGGTTTTATTTTGAAATCCTAGTTATTAATCATTCATATACTAGCAATGTGTTGCCATTGAACATATAATTTATTTAGAATAGAATTGCCATCAAGTACAGCTACTGAAGAGTAACTTCTCAGTCCTGGCAAGATAGCTCAACTGGCTAAGGTACCTAACACAAGCCTGACAACCTGAGTTCAATTCCTGGGACTCTCATTGTGGAAAGAGACTCACAAAGTTTGTCCTCTGACCTACCCCTCATATCCTGTGATATGCTCATTGGCACACACATCAATTTGTTTCTTTGTTTTTTGTTTTTCTATGTAGTTCTGGCTGTCCTGGAACTCACTCTGTAGAGGAAGGAGGCTGGCTTCAAACTCCGACATCTGCCTGCCTCTGCCTCCCAAATTCTGGGATTAAATGTGTATGTCATCACTACCTGGCCACACAAGACTTTTTTTTTTTTTAAATAAGAATTAGCTTCTTTTTGAAGAAAAATTTAAGTGTAAAATAAGAATTGTAGCACTAACAATGAATGAAGTAAATTATTTTCTTGTAGATCTAGATCCAGAGAGCATCGTAGACACCGATCTCGCTCCATGTCAAGAGAACGCAAGAGGAGGACTCGATCCAAGTCTCGAGAGAAACGACATCGCCACAGGTCCCGTTCCAGTAGTCG
>LOEQ01001109.1:242710-256609 GCA_001685075.1 Bramus lutescens | reverse complement strand
AGAGGCGGCCCTGGCCACTCAAGGTGCTATAGATGTTGGTGAAGGACATGCCCGTGGGCACGCGCTGTTTGCCTGTAGGACGCAGGTCTGGCTGGCAGCTGGACAGGGAGATGGTTGGGGTCGAGTGGTGCTCTTTGAAGGTGTTGACGCTGTAGTAGCCATTGGTGGGGTCCTGGGAAGGCAAGAGCAAGAGGCATTTCACTAGGGAGCCTTCACTGGCAGGAGGCTGGGCTGACCAGTCCTTCTTCGCACAGGGGAGGGATGGAGGGGAGGAAGAGATGGAGAGGAAGGGTATTGACCAGGAAACAAGAAGGGTTAGCATGGCAGGGATGGGAGCAGAGCCTGGCGCATGCTCATTTGTCAGCAGGGAAGGGGAAGATGTACCAGATTCGGTTTACACCAGGGCGATGCAAGATCACGGGAAAAGCAGTCTTTAATTGTTTTTGTGTGTTTTTCCAGAACATGAATACTGACTTTTAAAATCTATGTGGGATAAGGCTGTGGGAGAGGAAAACTGTAGGAATCCAGCCTCAACTCAGGGGCAAGGAGAGCAGGAACTTTCAGCCCCTCACCCTCAGTGACACCTGTCCCCGGTCCCCGACGGGCCCTGGGCACTTCCATTCTGCATGCTGTTGTGGTTCTTTGCCGAAGGCATGGGGCCATCATCTCTATGGTCCAGACCCACTGTGGCTACCCCTACCTTTAGGTTCTGGAACTCCTTCTCCTCTTCTTTGAGGACCTCCAGCTGCTTCAGCACTGAGTCTTGCTGGAATTCACCCCGGTCCATCTACAACCCAAAAATGGCTAACTCAGTGTGGAGAAAGTGGGCTCAACTCCACCTCCTCCCAGGAGAAGATGAAGAAATGAGCTCCAAGGATTGCCACATGTCTCCCCTGCGCATCCTGGACTGCAGAAAGGCGGGTAAAGAGCTAGGATACAATTCTAGACCTCAGTGAGTTCTGGGAGCCCTCATTCCAGGACAGAGACAGGAGTGGAGAGCGGATGAAGCATCAGTATGTCTTCTTCCGTTGGGCAGGGACATCCTCACCAGACTTCTCACTTGAATATTTGTTGAAAAATTCGGGCCAAGCCATGCACTAAGAGCCCTTTATATACAGAATACAATGCAGATAGACAGAGCTCTCTCTGCTCACCAGGGAGATAGATGTACCTGAAGTAAGTAAGCAACCCCAGAACATCAACACGGGGTATAGAACAGGCTCTTTAGGGCAGTCTGTCAACTGGGGCCAGGATATTGGAAGGAATCCCTGTTGAGATGCTGGTAACATAGGTGCTATGATTGGATCTGAACTATCCCCCTGAAAGGCCATGTATTCAACACTTGGCACCTTTTCGTGTGGCACTGTTAGGACGTAGTGCTTAGTAGAAGGAAGTGAGGTCACTGGTGGTGTGCCTTAGAAGAGGTCACTGGAACCTTGGTCCCACTTGTCTCTTTTTGCTTTCTGGCCAGCATGAGGTAGACAGTCTTCTCTGAGGCATACTTTGCTGTGATGTTCTGCTTTGACGTGGGTCTGAAGGCATCAGGGCCACACGAACATGGGCTGAAGCCACAACCAAAGAAACGGTTCCTCCTTTATTTTAATTAATTAACTATTAATTGATCTCTCTGTGTGTGCGCATCCATGTGCTCACATAAATGCATGTCACGGTGTGTGTGTGGATAGCAAAGGGCAACTTTCGAGAAGTTGGTTTTCTCCTTCCTCTGTGGTTCTGGAGTTCAGACTCATACTGTAGACTTCAGCATCATTGGCTTTTCCCTTCCGAGTCACCTCACCAGTATTGGTGGTGGTGTTCTTATGAGACAAGGACTCATTCTGTAGCTTGAGTTGACCTGGAACTTTCAGCAATTCTCCTGCTTCCCAGGTCTTAGAGGTATGAGCCACTATGCATTTTTCTTTGTGTGTATGTTGTATATATATGTATCTTTGTGTGTGTGTACACGCACATGTGTGTGTGCATTTGTGTATGCGTGCACATGTGTATGTGTGCACGTGTATGTGCATGTGTGTGTTGGCTAGAGGTTGGCATTGGGTATCTTTTAAAATCATATTCCATCTTATTTTTTGAGACAGGGTCTCTAACTGAGCCCAGAGCACACTAGTTTTGCTAGCCTGGCTGGTCAGTGAGCCCAATAGATCCTCCTATCTCCACCTCCCCACAACTGGGACTACGGGGGCATGCCTTTTTCACATGAATTCTGAGAGAATTGAACTCAGGTCCTCATGGTTGTGTGTCAAAACACCATGTCAACTGAGCCATTCCCCCAGCCCTGATTTTCTCAGTATCTGTCATAGCGATAAAAAGCAGACTTAGACACTAGGTCACACCTGTTCCTCTCAGCAGTGACTGTCTTCCTTAACATCTGCCAACCAGCCTGAGGGAAGAGGGAAGAGACCTTGCTCTCTTTGAATCCCCACCACACCTGGTTGAGGATGTGTATATTACGGTCACTGACTAGAATGCCTCTGGCCAGGGTGAGTGCTGGCTTGTTATCTGAGAATGAATGGCAGCTGAGCTCTGAATCATTCAATGTTTAGGTGTAAGATCAGGGGAAGCTTCCACGGTGGTGCAGAAGGAACACAGGGATGCTTCCCCAGACTTCAGGTGCCTCCCTCCAGCAGTGGTGCCCCAGCTCAGGCTCCCGCCCAGCTCTCTGAGCAGGTGTTTTGTGTGTCTCTCTTACATTGTCTCAGTCTTGGAGGCCCACAGACTGGGCCAATGTGCTTACATCCTGTTATTCTCTCACTAATTACATTACTTTTTTTCTCTCCGTTTTTCCAGTAAATGTTTTGGTTCTATCTAGATTGTTGTTGCTGTTCTCCCCCCTCCCCCCAATAAAACATCTAAGCCTACTTCCCCTTGATGATGGAGTGTTTCCCAGACCACAGGGTGTAAGATCTCCCAGCGTGGAGGAGGGGACTGGGGAGCATCTTCCCAAGGGAGAGACTAGTTCCAGAGCCTCAGCAAGTCCCTTCTTCCAAATTACCCCCTCTGCTCTTCCCAAAATATTCAGGGACACCTTTCCTCTTTTGAGGGCTTGACTGTGAGACAAAAGAGATGCCTCCTTGTGAGAGGGTAGAATGGAGGAAGCTTAAGTAGCATCATTTCCTTTCAGGTCTGGGATGTGAGTTCCCTTTTACATGGAGGAACACCTCCCTATGTCAGGTACTAGCTACTGTGTCAGGGAGGCCCCAGGGGAAATATATGACCTTTGTCCTTGAAAAGCTCCAGAGTCTTTGGAGAGGTTTCCTTGTTCTCAGCAGTGGGCTGTCAAAGGGGCTCAAGGGAGCGCAGCAAAATGGGCAGGACTAGCCATTGTGTGAGGAGGGGGGCAGGCTGAGAAAATCTTGGAGTGGATGACATTTGAAACATTTCTTATTGTAGGACATGAAACTCAGCAGGCGTGTCAACAGGGAGAAGGGACATGGGTCTTGGGTGTATAAAGGACTCCCAGACCAGGAATCACCCATCCTTATGTCTGGAAATCCAGATCTGTTTGGCTGGAAGACGGAACTGGAAAGATTGGCAGGTACCTTGGAGTAAAGGGAGTGATGACGTGTTGGGCAGCTGGACTTCATCCAGCAGACGTGGAAGCCACTGAGAGACTTCAGTAGATTATCACAGGAGCAAATTTACATTTAATATTTTATTTAGTTTGAGACAGAGTCTCATTAATTAGTTCGGGCTGGCTTCAAAGTCACAAAGGCGCTGCTGTTTGCTGTAACTTTCTGAGTGCTGGGGTTCCAGGTGTGTGCCGCCAGATTTGTAGTTCAGAAAGGCTCTTTTAGCAAGGTCCCAGAGGCTTGATTGTGACAAGTGGCCGAAGCCAAGGTCCATTAGGGGGTTGCTGCGGTGGTCCAGGGAGCACTGGCAAGGCCCCCAAAAAGGAAGTAACCATGGAGGAGAGATGAGACATATATCTGAGACATATTTTTGAAGCAGAATTGACAGACCCTGAAAATCAATTGACTGGAGAAAGTGTAACAGAGAGAAAAGTCAGCTCCATTCATTAAACATTTGTGAGCCTCTGCCAGGGATGAATTAGGCGGCAGTTGCTCCCCATCTAGTGGGTATGTTTAGGGCAACACAATAGTTAGCAATTCTTGGGCTCTTATAAGCTCTACAAACCTGGATTCTGCACAGTGGATTCCACCAATCACAGATCAAAAATATTTAGGGAAAATTGCCTGTGCTGAACAAGCATATTTATCCATCATTAATCCTTAAGCAATATGGTACAGTAATTGCTTATATTACATTATAATACATTACATATTATAAGTAGAGATGATTTATGTATATGAGAGAATACAGGTAGTTTCTGGGTAAATGTTATACATACTTTATACAAGAGACTTGCACATCTTCAGATTTGAGTATCTGGGAATCATGGAACCAAATCCCACACAAAGGTCAAGGGAAAACCCTCCTGTAGCCCATATTACTCAGGTTGTTACCCTGTGATCCGGCTGATGACCCTGCATTTCACTGTGTTAATATCCATCTCATAGACTGAGGCTCAGAGAAGCCCATGTCCTTTATTTAATCCTTGCTCTCTTGTTCCCAGATATTCCCACCATGTAAAGTGAGCTCTATGCGCTTCTGGCATAGCGACAGAGAGAAGCATTCTGGTCCTTGAAAAGAGGATCAGGAAAAGGAGGTGCTGGCTTGGTGCTGCGGGAGAAGTTTTACATTTGCTTCTGATTGACATCCAGTTCCCAAGAAGGAACCAGTGCTCCTGGAAGACGTGTGTGTGTGTGTGTGTGTGTGTAGACCACATGTAGCCACACATGTAAACTTAAGCATAGATTTGTTCCCTTCTCAGTGGTCAGGATCCAAGTCAGGGACTGCATTATACATGTCTTTGAATCTCCCATATTACTTCACAGATGCACAGGCAAAATGCTCATTGGCTGAGCGTAGGCCTGGGGCAGGAGGGGTTTTTCTGGATGAGCTGCCTCTCGGCAGGATGGACAGTATCAAAGAATCTCTGTTCTCAGGATGGAGTGGGGCACGGGTGGCATTCTTACCATCAGCTGCTTGATGGTGGTGTGATCTTCAGCCTCCCGACCAGAAGCTGGCTCCTTGTGTACAATCTCCACTCGAATATCATTTTTGGCTGACACAACACCTTTGAGATCTAGACATAAGATAAGAAAAGTATAGACAAAAAATTCAGTTCTCATCCTCAGGCAAGAGATGTCAACTTCCCCACAGCCCCGTGCTGCCACCCGTTTCCCCACCCCACCTCAGGATTTACCCTCCCCTCAGACTGTGAATTTGAAGTTTTGAGGGTTCCTCACTCACAGACCCTCTGTGGAGATCTCCTTTTGGTTAGATGGGCCTCAGGCTGGCCATGCAGGCTGCCCAGCTCCTTGATACAGGAGCGTCAGTATTTCCTGTGGCTGGAGAGGTTGTCCTCTTTCATCCCCTCCCCTCACCTAGCTAGGCCCTGTCATCCTGAGTCCCCATTCTCTTTGAGAAGTTGTCTCTGTCCTTCTCTACCTGGATTTGAACTCTCCATTCTACGGTCACAAATCTTAACGATAAAAAGAACATAAGGTCTCCTATCCAATTCAGAGCACACAGAGGTCTTAGCTTCCCTGAACAAGGAGCAGCCTGTGAGACCAATCTTACTGAAATCTGCTCTCCTATTATTCCTATGCAGAGGCAGCAGGGCCATCTTGTTGGGTAAAGTTGTAGGTAAGATTGCTTAGATGGGAGTGCAGAATATGTTAGTGGCTTCCTTCCAATAAGTGAAAGGTGCCAGGGGATCACAGCCTGTTCTGGTGACTCAACGTATCCTGATTCTAGAAGCTCCGAGTTAGTTGGAGTCATCAGAGTCTTGCCATCCAACCCTCTAATATCACAAATGTGGAAACTAGGGCCTTAAACACGTGTGACTTGCCTAAGGTCACAGAGTAGAAGACTGCACCTCTCCTATCTTCAACTCAATTCTGCCGTCTTACTTTTCCCTTACACGGGTAAGGAGTAACTCCGGACCTGAGCCCTATGTACATACATTCTTTAAGAGTGTGCTGGCGCTTTAACTGTACTGCTAATGATGAAAGATATTTAAACCAGAACAACTCTTCACATGCTTTCATGCCCTGTGTGGCTGACTTGCTTTTCAGGTTAAGCTAGTAATTTGCAGAACAAGGAGGGTAAAACCACCCCCTTCCCTCTGAGATTTTCTATCCACCCCAAATAAGAGTGCTAGATGTCCAACCCAGAGTGCTGTGGCCTGTCCTTCTAGATGGAGGCCAGTTGCATTTGTCTCAGCCTCAGTGGAGTTCCCACTTGCTGCCAGACACCCTCCAGGTGCATAACAGAGCATCGTACCCATCCCTGCCCCAGGAGCTCACAACACTGTTATGGCCCGTTCGTTGCACTCCTGCTTACTTGCTCTCCTGGGCAGTCTAAGCCTGGCCTTTTTCTCTGTCCCCCTCCCTGAGATCCCGGGTCTCCCTCCCGTACTTCTCTGGGAACGGGCACAGCAGAAGGCCACAATGGTTGCCATTAGGACGAGGAAGGCCACACCAGCTCCTACGGCCACCCCGATGATGACGGCCATTGGCACAGACTCTGTGGGAGAGAAACAGACAAGGCTGATAAGGGACAAGGAAACCTACTATCCCGCTAGGACCCTACCCAGTCCCTCAGCTGTAGTCCCTGTCAAGCTGGGACCAGACCACTGCTGTGTGAGTCCCTCTTGGGAATGCTTTGGTCAGTCCTGGGCAGGCACGGATGGTTCAATAGGGGTCAGCTCTGGATAGGAATGCTGAGGCTGGATAGAGGACATAGGTAGGTGGAGAGTAAGAGGAGCCAGGGGGAGGGGTAGATGCTAGACCAGACAGTGGAGGGCCGGGGGATGGGGTGGGGAGGAAAACTGGAGATGCAGGGCAAGGCTAGCCTAATTTAGTTCTCTTCAGCATTGAGGAAGGGATCTATAATCCATGCAGTGGCTGGTGAGTCATAAGTCCATGGCTTTTCTTTGAAAAAAACATGGTGATGGTCCCTGCTCTTGTTTGTTCGGCTCCTTCCTTACTTCCCTTTCCATGGTACAGGGAGAGTACATACAACCAACTCTTAAGGTTTTCAGCTCTGAGGCGACTTCCCCTTCCAGCCTGCTGGGAATCAGGACCCATAACCCACATGTGCAAGTGTTGGGACCAGGGAGGTCAATCACATCTTTCTTTGCTACCACAGTGCTCAGGAGAAAGAGCCTTTCTTTTCCTGGGCCTCCCCACCTTCTCTTTCAAGGCCAGCCCTCCAACATCTGCCGCCTGTTCCAGCCCCAAAGGGCCTAGGGAGCCTCACTTTGCTCTTTCCCCAGCCTGTCTCTGGCTCTTGCCAAATGGGCAAGAATGGTAGGTGATGAGGCAGAGGAGGAAGACTGTTTTCCCATAAAGCTCTGCTCATCCTATGGATGCGTGTGAGCCCTGAACACATGATTTTAGGCCCGAGTTGTCTACCAGGAACAGCTCTAGGAAATTCTGAGGCAGAGAGAAATTGGATGGCAATGAACCCAAGCCTTTCATTTGGTAAAGACACTGAAGTCCAGAGAAGTCAAGCGACCTGTTCAAGGGCACGTGTTGCTACTGCGTGTGACAAGGTCAACCCAGGTCTCCTCATGCAACTCCCAACCTCATCCTGCTCTGGTCTCTGGGTCACATGGTGTCCTCCAAGTGTCATGAACTCCATACAGCCCAGGCTGCTTGCTCATTGTCCCCCCTTGCTCCATCCCACCTTCCAAGAAGCTTATTCCCTGTCTCTTATCTGTAGAACGGAGTAGTCATCCTGTGACGTCAGGGGTTGTTAAGGGCTTTTGATGAAAGACTGTGGGGAAAGGTCTTGGAGCAGAGCCAGGGACCCAGTTCTAATCAAGGATTTGGTCCAATTACTCTGCACCGGTGCGGCTGGGCTGACCCTCAGAAGGCGAGGTGTTTGCTCTGGAGCTGTGGTTATGGCATCATTGTTCCTTTTTTCTTTTGCTGTTTTGGGAATAAAACTTAGGGTTTCATGCATACTAAGTGAATACTCTGCTTCCCTGACCCCAGTTTACTAAAGAGAAAGAAACACTGAGATTCTGGTCCCCAAGCTGTTGCTGTGGAGTGGGGGGCACCTACTAGGCAGATCTGGTATCTTACCACCGCAGGATTCATAGGAGAATTCTTTTGTTACCTACCTATTAGTGGTCAAGACTACTGCAGAGGTGACAGGAGGTGACCGAGAGGAGGTAAGAATGGCAAATCCCCAAGACTGAAAGGGGAAGTGTGGGGGTTGGGCTCAGAAACCATGACTGAGAAAAAAAAAGACGGGATCTCAGCCAAGCTGGCTTTGACAAACAGATGTTCCTGGTTAAACCTCATTGGTTCTGTGGTCTGAATTTCTTTGTTTTGTGTTACATCTGGCACTCTTGGGATTCCTAGTACATTTCCTAGGGGGAATCTCTGGGGTGTCTCAGCTCCTCTCAGAGCCAATGCACTCTCTTAAAACCACCAGGTTTCAACTTTCCATCCATAGCTCAGAGAACCTAGACAACAGAATGGTGGTCACTGCTTACTTGTGCCCTCTAAGTCCACATTGTCTTGGGTTGTTAACAGCAGGGGATGGGTGCATCTTGGGTAGGCGTGGCAGAGGAGAAGGGATCTGTGAAGGCAAGTGGTATCCCTTACCAGGTCCCCAGAATGTCTCCTCCTTTCCTGAAGTTTGACTTAGGTCATCTTTTAAGGCTACTTCTTTTTGGACAGAACATTCCTTTGAGAAGGACTGGGGAGGGGTACCCTTGCTTGGTCCTTTCCATCTAAGGAAGGGGACTGGGTCCAAAGGGTCTTAGTCACTGAAGGAGGAAGGGGCATGAAATAGAGACAGGAGAGAGTGCCTCCACAAGCCTGGACTTCTGGAGAGTCTGAAGATTTAGGTGGCAGATAATTGCTGCCTCTGGATGGACCACAGGGGCCTCTGTGGGGTGGTTGTGATCTAGACTGGTGCTCTGAGAAGGGCATGTGCGTCCAGGGAGTGGGGGATGTCGGGTCCGCATGTAGCTAATTAACGGAGTGGCATAGGCTTGACAGCCAGTGTGGGCAGAGGACTGAGACAGAGGACCCTCAAGCCTATGGCCACTCCTGCAGAGGAGGATTTACCAAGTCCTGCTGTTCTACTCTGGTGTCCTGCCTGGGGGTGCAGAGGGGGACAGCTGTCTAGATGGAACCAATCAACCCATGGAGCTTGGTGACCACTTTGCTGTGGGAGCCCTGGAGGGGTAGTGTCCAGCAGCCTTGACTTGATCATGAGATGATGCTTCCATGGGGGATACAGGGAGCAGGGAAGGTGGTAAGCCAGCAAGCATGAATGAAATAGGGCCCCAGGCCCCTGGGGAGCAATGTTGAGCTGGTGACGGCACTGAGGAGCAGAGTCATGGAAGGCCTGGAAATGGAGGGAGGCCAGGGCAGGGATGGGAGTCAGGGTTATTGAGGACGAGGGATGGGGGCGCGCTAGAGCTGTGTCCTGGGGAGGAAGGAGCCCTGGACTGTGGTATTAGACAGGTGTCTGGGGTCCCTGGACGCCAGTTGCGGTGAGCCCCTCTCCCACTGCTCTGACTTCACTCAAGACCTGGGGTGGACAGAGAACTTGGCAGCCTCCCTGCCCCCTTTTGAGCCCCTCCCCTAATAGCCAAGAACCCCTCCCTCCATCCCGGGCAGTTCTCATTGGCTCCTTCCGTACCTGCTTCCAGCCCGGCTCCCGACTTCATTTCCGAACCTGTTTGGAAATAAAGCAAGCGTCCACAGCCAGGGCCTGGCTGGCCAGGGTAGGGTGGGACAGGGAATTGGTCACCTGGAGGGGTGAAAGGGGGATTCCCTTCTCTGTCATGTCTCTGGGGCTGACCCATAGATCCAGGTTCCCCCAGCTGAACTTGAATTCATGCAGCCTGACTTCGGCCCTCCGGAACAGGGGTAGGGACAGAGAAAAGTCAAATCTGGAGGGGAGGTTTTGGGGGTGGGTGAGAGTATTAGAGGAGGGCACAGGGGTGAGGGCATCGAGGGGAAGACAAAGAGGGTAGGCAACAGGATACCAGGGAGGTTTGGATGATGTGTGGATGGTGTTATGCAAATTATATGCAAAGCGTTATGCAAAGCAACACCTATTAGGAAGAGGTGTTTGGAGACACTGAGACTTGTGATCATAGGTGATTTACTGAGGCTTGAGGGGTCTGTTGGGGATCACTCGCTGGGCTTCCAACCTCTGATCCAGAGGCCCAGGCCTGCTGAACACCACCCCTGAGCCCCAGGGCTGGGCACTGGCTGGCAAAGGGAAGATCTGCAGCCCATCTCAAGACCCAACACGCTGCTGCTATATGCCAAGGGAGCTTCTCTGGCCCGGCTCTCATATTTCTGGGACTTTCCCTTTGGTAGTCTGAGTCAGAGAACTTTAAATAGAGACGGGAGTTCTAGTGTTTGTTCTGGGACGAAGACTTACTGTGGTGACTAGGCCGGTCTTGAATGTGTGGGCTCAAGTGATTTTGCTACCTCAATGTACTGTGTAACTGAGAGTTCAGGCACACACCACACCACCACATGCAGCATGAGACCAAGGTTTTAGCTAAGGTCAGGAGCTAAGCAATAGGCATATGGGGTTCTAAAGATGGGTCATAGTGAAGTAAGCCTACTTCATCTCCCCCCCCCCCAAATCCAGCAGCTCGGTGCTCCAGAATGGAATACTCTAGGGTACAGTGGTCCAGGTGTCTCCTGGGGGTTGCAAGTGCTCTGAGCCCAGCCCCCACCCCCTCACATGGGCAGTGCTGCCCTTTAGCTTTAGCTTTGGCCCATCCTTGGGCAGAATGTGTGGAAGCCAGGGTCTTTGGAAGCCGTTGGGTTTTTATCGCTGCCATGAGCCCAGCTCTCTCTGTGGTCACCCTTTCCTGAACAGCCTCAGAGGCCATTGCTCAGAGTAGTTTTTGTTCCCTTGTTGGGGCCAATGCCCCTTGCTGCAGAAGGTAGCTATGTGAGGCTGTGTGGCATTTAGGAAGAGCACTATGCCTCTCCTTGCTCTGGCCTGCATTCCCTGGTTCCCTGGGCACCCTGGCAGTTCTCACCTTGTTCCTTGAGTCGGATGATCTCTGTGTCAGAGCCGAAGCTGTTCCAGGCTGTACAGTTGTAGATAGTCTGGAAGTCAGCACGTACAATGTTGCTAATGGTCAGCGTGGAGATGACGCCTTCCTCGGTGCTCACTGTCTCCACCGTGTAGCGCCCTGATGTCCCTGATTCTAGCACATTCTCCTTCCAGGACCAGGCCTGCCAGATTGTGTAGGGTTAGGAGAGTCCTTGTCAAGACGATGGTATCACTCCTCCAACATGCTGACATAGTTAGGCTCATGTCTACAGTCACTGCCACACACCACCAACCTAAACACACGTCCCGAATATAATCAACCCATACAAACACATTATCAAACAGGTGCACAGACACCATATCAAACATATGACCAGCATGTGTTTACACTAAGTATGCACACACATATCTCACACCACAAGCAAGACACATGTGCACATTATAAAACACTTATGAATGCTCAACACACACATACACATCAACATGTGCAAACGTGGTATGTATATACATTATTCCATATACCATGAAAATAAACACTCATGTACAGTATAGTATACACATACATGCATATAAGCACACACACCACAAATGCTTTTGTACACATGCACATGACACAAGCCAGGTATTCAAAGGAACTCGTATACTATATCACACCACAATGCACATGTGTATATGTGCCACAGAACGCATAAATATATATCACACCATATAAACATATGCCACACCACATATACTCATCATGCTATATCACACGCATATATACAAACATTCATGTTTATATACACACATCAAAACCACATCTGCACATATGTATACCTCAAATACATATACATATGCACACACCATGGCACATAATAGCACATCAGATACTGAATTCCACCAGCATGTACACATAAACATACCAGAACACATTGTATAATCATACCATATCACACACACCAAAACCACATATTGATGCAAATGCACATATACACACACCATTACATGCATACATCACACATGCCACATGCACACACACATCGCAGTATATAGCACATCACACACACACAATGCATGCGCACATCTTCAGCTGACCATGTACATGCATACCCACACAGGTTGAGGACACCTCAAGGACATTCTATGTGACGCTGCATTGGGAACATTTACTAGACAAAGATCGACCCTATGTGGCAGCCATGTAGCCCTCCACATGGCCACCTGTCTGGGATTCCCTGCCAGTACTCCCTAGTGCTGGACCTTGGAGAGATGGTCCACGGTGACTACAAATTCTGGGAGGCAGATTATTACCAGACTGCCCTCTACCTGTCATCGTAACAAGGTGACCTTGAATTACTTATTCCCCTGTTTTCAGCTCCCGCTGTTGAGATTACAGGTATGAGCCACTATGCCGTTTTTACAGGAGTGTTTAGAATTGCATGTGCCATCATCTCCACCTCTCTTTATTTACAGGATGTCTTTGCATGAATTTTCTCAAGTCAGCCATAAATATAACCTTACTCCATGTTTCAATGACAGAAGTGAGAGCCTGGCTTTTCTCTCTCTGGACCAGACCCTTCTTAGTGGGGGGCTCTTTGTGGCACGCTTAATTCTAGTCACTAAGGCTAGCACCCCTCACCACTGTGGCGACCACAAACATCTCCAGACACTGCCGATGCCTCTAGGGGACCTAGTGAGAATCACTAGCCTAGAAATAAATAACTATAAAGAGAAAGACAGCATTCCAACGCTCAAGGGTGACCGAAGGAGATCTACAATGGTTATGTGTTAGACTTATAATTAAAAAACCTAAAGAGTGAATGGGAGACGTACGTAATAGTTACTATGTGCAATTATTTGCAATTTTATATGACTCTTTCAGGCAGTAAATGAAGCGGATGCCTGAGACAACATTTAACAGCAATAATCTTTAACCATGTCTTAGTTTATCAGGCAGCATCTCTGGCACACAAAGGCTCTTATCTGAGCAGTGCCCATCTATGACACAGCCTTCCTGCACTGTCGCACTGTGGAGCTGGCTTCTGGGCAGTCCTCTAGCAAGACCATCTGTGCTGGTTTGAATAAGAACTGCCCCCATAGGCTCATATGTTTGAATATTGGATCTACATTAATGAAACTGTTTGGGAAGGATTAGAAAGTGAGGTTTTGTTGGAAAAGGTGGGTCACCGGGGTGGGCTTTGAGGTTTCAAGAAGACTAGCGTTATTCCCAGTTGGTTGTCTGTCTCCTACTTGTATATCAAGACGTGAGCACTCAGATGTTCCTGCCACTATGCCGTTGCTCTGCCATTGTGAACTCCACCCCTCTGACCTGTAAGCCCAATTAAAAGCTTTCTTATGCTGCCAAGTTACCTTGGTCTTGGTGTTTTGTTACAGTGATATAAAGTAACCGAGACCATCACCGGGCAGAGGCTTACTAAAACAACACTTTCCCTCAGAAGTGCTACAAAAAGCTTCCCTTTTCCTTGTTTTCTTACTGGAGCAGCTATCAGTTTCAGATAGACTGGAGCGTCAAATCTTCTATTTAAAAAGATGACTTAGTGGGTAAGGCACTTTCCACAGGGGGTCGATGACCTGAGCTGTATCTCCAAAACCTACCTAAGTGTGAAAGGAGAGAGCTGACTCCACAAAGTTGCTCCCTGATCGCCACTCATGCACTATGGCATTTACTCCACCTCCACGTCCTACCCACACAATGATAAGAAATCAAACAATTTAAAATCTTCCTTCCTTCCTTCCTTCCTTCCTTCCTTCCTTCCTTCCTTCCTT
>LOEQ01001109.1:219700-233832 GCA_001685075.1 Bramus lutescens | reverse complement strand
GTAAGCTTTCTCTGCACTTGATACTCACAGGGAGTATCACTTAGGGAGGGTCACACTCCCCAGGATCTGATTGTTGGAACTCCTGAGGTCCAATAGGCTTGGAACCCAGTACTTCAGAACCTGTGGCTGCACCTTGCATGCCAGGTGGGCATTTCTTTACACCCAAAGGAACCAGAGAGAAGGAGAAGGATTAAGATAGGCTGGTCATGGGAAGTTTTCCACTTTAGGTAAAATCTGAGTCAAGCCTCCAAAGGAGAGACGACAGGAAGAATGGTCTGACTCTCTTGTTTCAGGGTCATGGAAGGAGGAGGAGGGAGTTGTCTATAGGACTGGATTTCAGAAGGCTGAACCCTAGGCTTTTTTTGAAGGGGACTCCTTCCAAACTCACTAGGGACCTCTGCTCATATCTTGACTATCCAGTCTTCCTTCCCCTCTTACTCCCTTTGCACATGAAACAGCTCTCCCTGTAAGCTCTTCCAGAAGCACTCAGCCTGAGAATATCTCATTCCAGTACTGGGCCACTGGGTTCCAGAACCAAAGAGCAGTTTCCTTCCTCACCCACATATCCCCTCACAGTCTGTGGCTTGGCCCCCTCTGCCCGGTCCCCACCATTGCATCTTCACCGTCTCTCCCAGGCCCTTGCTGACTGCTTTAACTTAAGCCTTTTCAATCAATGTCTAATTTGGTCTGAGCAAATGTAAGAGGATTAATTATTTATATCACAGAATCAAGAAGGCCAAACATGTCACAGCTGCAGGCTGGTGTGTGAAACAGCCCTGTACGCTTTATCTTGTATTGTGTTCTGTTGTCTTGTATCTGCTGGAGACCTCCAGAGGATAAAGTCCAGAGCACCTCTTGTGTTTAAGCCTGGTCCACTAACCCAGGCTCTGAGTCCCTGAGGGCAGTGAAGAGGAAAGAGGCAACACCCGCGCTCAGTCAGGGCCATATCAGGGTAGGGTTGAGAGAGGGAACATGTTTAATTTCAGAGATTACAGCCTCTTACGTGGATTGGGGGAAACAATCAAGATGAATGGATGGAAGAGGCAAAGATTCCTATAATCTTGTCAACGTCATTTGAGGACAAAATATTAATGTACTTATGTTATAAACTTGCTCAGGGCATTTCCTCCTGGGTACAAGTGCTGCATGAAAAATGGAAGTGGGCTGCTGGCAAGACTTTGGTGGAGGGAAGGGGCTAAACAGGAGCTCCAAACCTCTTCTTGCCTAAGCAGACCAGGCCAACCACCCTAGCTTTCCCACCACTTCCTAGGAGCCAGGAGGGCTTCCAAGGTCTTCTGAGTCTTAGAGCAAGCCCAAGCTGGTACTGCTACGCTTTTAGAACCAGAAGTTAATCAGAAGGTCCTAAGAATTTTGGTAGCAAACAAGAACAGTGGCCATGTGCAGGGAGCCCAGCCCCTCTCTGTCTCTTTTTACACCAGGAGCTCATGTGGGATTCAAATATGCTTCAGGGTAGGATAGCAAAGGAGGGAGTCCCACAGCACACAATGGTCCAGGGAAATTGCGTGTTCTCTCTGTGTTCATTTACTAATTTGTTAGCTTGAAGAAACTCCAGTTTCAAATTGAAAGAAGAGTTTTAATATTCTCACTAGCTGTCATCTTTCATCACCTAGGTTTGCTAGTTGTTCGCATTTGATTGCGTGTTTCAAAGTGGCCTCCTGTGCAGCAGGCTCACACTTTCTCCTTGTCCTTGCTGTTCTGCGTCTTTGAGATGGGTGATCAGGGGAGTCATCCCTAGCAGCTGGGTACCATACTGAGGTCAGATGGCAGGTGGAGGGCATGCTGCCATGCTTGTTCCACAGATCACTGGGCCCTCGGGTCACAGGGAGTCTGGCAGTGACATGGAAATGGGGGGTTGAGTGTTCCAGTCTCTAGGGCCCCATAGGCATCTGGGGGATTGCTGGGATGGTCAGTGGACGGGCTGTCTGCCTGTCTGGTGGGGGATGCTTATGGATGAGAAGGGAACTGGCATTTGAAGTGTCTCCTGGGTACAGGATACCTGTCTAGGGACTTTGAGCTGAGAGCTGGGGGCAGACAGGAGAGAAACACAGAGATACAGAGATAGCAGGTGCAGTTAGAAGCCCAGAGACAGGAACCATTTTTAGTTCCTTCTGCATCTTCTGTCACTTCTGGGCAGTGCCAGGTCCAGGCCAAACCAGTTTCTCGAACTGACTGGATTACAAGATTCCTGGGAGTGGGAGTTTCTTCTCCTTCGTGGTGGGTATCAGAGGCTGTCTGACCTTCTTGCTTCCAGTGCAGCAAGGGTTAACTCAGGACGGATGGCTAGAGAGACTGTGGGCCTCCCTGACTTTTGGCCCCACTGCTGCTCTATTTTCCACACCACAGGGAGCCAGAGCAGTTCATTATGTCCACCCTGAGCCTGCTGTGGCATCTTCTGTGGCCCATTGCCCTTTCTTCCACCTGCTGGGACGGCTCAGCCTCATGCCTAGTGTCTTCCCTCTCCTCCACATCCCTAGTCATTGCTTTCCTGGTCTGGGACCATTAGCATTTGTGGCACTTGCAGAAGTGGCAGCTTAATAGCTTGTATCCATAGTGGAGGTGATGCCCTGGGCTCTGCCATCAAGCCTGGGCTACTGGGAAGTGAGGGTCATTGGAAGTTCTGTACAACATCTAAAGGAGCAAGCATCCCACACTTGCACTTGGATACCTGTGAGGTTGCTTAGTTTCTGGAATGCTGTGTGGTGATGTGCACAGACAGAAAGCTGCCCAGTGCAGCAGCTCCGAAGGCGTATTTGATCAGTCAGATGTATGGAAGAAATGCCTAGTTTATGCCATGCGATACACTGCATGCTGAGAGCCATAAGTGACTAAATTGCAGTTCCTGCCTCTGAGAAACTCTGTCAGAAGGCGGAGACAAACATGGGAAAAACAGTGATGCCTTTATTAGCTTGGTGGATGAGGATGCGGGGTGGGGTGGTGGCTCTGCAGGATCCCAGGTGCCCTTTGAGCTCTGGCCAAGTATCCAGTGTTAAGTACACTAACTTACCCATTCTGCTAGTGGTTTCAACACTTATCTGAGCCCTGCTCTGTCATTTCAGAAATATGGAATAAGTAAGCCATTGAAACAGGAGAGGCACCCCTGGTTTCCTGGCAGAGGGAGTGCATGGGAGCTTGAAGGAAACAGAGGGTCTGCTTGGCTAGCAGGTGGGGCTAGAGTGAGGGAGGGGCAAAGAAGTCTATTTGGACACCTGCTGCGAAGCACATCCTGTGGCCACATGTGACATGCCACGTGACAGGCACGGGGTGGAGAAGCCTTAGACCAAGCTGTCTTCACAGCAGCGAAGCTCACCTGTACTGGGTGACAGCTGGGTTGGCCTTTGCAGAGCAGTGGAACGTGACGATGTTGTCCTCCAGCACCGGCTGTGGTTCTACAGACAAGTTGACAAGGGGGGGATCTGCAGGCAGAAGAGATTCACATATAGACTGGGGAAGGAACAGGGCAGGAAGGCATGGAAGGTCAAAGCCAGGGCTCCTCCCACCCAGGCACCATTGCGACTGGTCCCTGGAGTCTGGGAGTGACTGCTTCAGGTAGCCCTGGGTGCTGGGTGCAGTCTTTCTGTGAGGTCTGAAGGGAAGTAAACATCCATCTCTGGTGCACCCATTTCCCAGGCCCCAGGTGTGTGCAGCCAGCCTAGCTTCCAATCCACTTGAGGGGAGTGGTGGGAAGGGACACTCAGCCCTGAGTACAAGCTTTCTTGTCCTTGAAATGTCTGTTTATTATCTCCACGTAAAGGTTGTGGGGCCCCAGGTAACTTGAAAGTGGCATTTCCACCCTTTCATCACGCAATCATCTCTGCTGAGTCCTGACTGGTGTCACCAGGCCCTCAGCATCCTGTGAGGGCGGCCGCTGGTTTCCTCCTCTGACATGATAGGAAGCCACACTCTGAAGTGCTCAGTGATCTGAGGTGGAGGAGATAGAAACTGGGAGATGGGGAGCCACAGAAAAGAGCACATGGAAGGGTTTGGGGTGGGCGTGGCGAAGCGTATAACAGAGGACAGATGTGAAGACCACAGGGAGAGACAGAGAACCCAAAGGACAGAGACAGATGCAGACAGGAGGAAGGGGGAGAAAGAGGCAGGCAGAGCAAGCATGCCCACTGAGGATTGCAGAGGGTAAGAAGAGGAGAAACCTAGAGGGGAGGGTGGGAGAGTGATAAAGAGTGAGATGGAGCTGTGCACAGACACATACCCAGACAAGACGCTAAAAGTAAAGCAGGACAGCCAGGGAGCCTAGCACACAGGAAATGATAGGGCACTGGGGAGAAAGAGAACACAACACTGAAGACAGCAGGAAAAATGATGGGACGGAGACAGGAGAGAGGGAGAGAGAGGGAGAGAGAGAGAGGACAGATAGACAGATACACACAGACACACAGACAGACACACAGAGTTACACACACATGTACACAAGACAGACAGACAGGCAGATAGTTAGACAGATAGATACACACAGACACACAGAGAGACAGACAGATACAGACGGACAGAGAGAGAAGCAGATACACAGACACACACACACACAGAAAGAGTATCTACTCTGGTACAGGAGCAGCTGGTCTGTGTACCTTTTTATCTGAACATCCTGGTACTATAGCATGGAACTTAGGCCTCCTCCCATCCCCAGGGTCATGGGTTAATGACTTGGTCTTCAGAGACGTGTTATTGAGGGGGAATAGGGAGCTTTGAGAGGGGCGGAGACAGTGGGAAGTCTAGGAGAGGTCTTGTGGGGCCCTAGCCTCTTCTTTCCCCTTGTTCCCTGGCCCTCAGGTGAGCGCTTCTGCTAGAGCACATACTCCATCCAGAATGTGCTCTCTTACCGCCCCTTCTCCCCCCCACCCCCTGTCCAAAGCAACGGGGCTCTGATTATGAAGTGGCTCATCCCAAATTGTGAACCGTAATGAGCTTTTTTACCCCTTTACTGTCATTTCATGTGTTTGCTATAATGGTGGGAAGCTGAGTAATACAGTTAGCTATTTCGTCCACCTCAATTTCGATTTTCAAAGTGAGATTCAAGGGCTCGCTGTGGCGAGGGACCACCATGAGGTCTCTCTCCCTACTTCTTAGGCTTATCGCACCTCCCCCTGCAAGTCCTTCAGGATCTTCCCAGTTGTTTCCCAGTGATTTCCAAGGCAAGGCTGACTCAGGAATCCCACGGTCCTATGCAGAGCAGGCAGGCCAAACTGACCATGCCTCCTGGTAAGGAATTTTGGTCAGAGGAGTTTGCTAACTGCTGTCAGGACTCCTGTGCATTGCTAGCCTCCCATTATGAAATCCAGTCCTGGTGAGCAATAGATGATCTCAGTCTAACTCTTGTTTGAGATGATGGTGTCTATTCAAAAATCTCTAGAAACCCTTCACAGAGCTCAGGGGCAACATTCCAAAGGCTCATCCTTCACCTGGTGTTCTTTACAAGGTGATGATCCTTTGGGAAGGGAGAAGATGGAGCGCGTACCCACTGGAGGACTCTTCTTGGGTCCTCACTTACTGGACGCTCACTTACACCCTGTTATCAGTTCACTCTATAGATGCCTCTTCTGCTTCTTCCCTCACTCTTTGCGGTACCCTCGGTCCCTAAGGCCTCAGGAGAAAAGACTCAGGAGATTCTGCTCCACTCAGTTTCACTTCCATCTCTACCCCTAGACCCAGGGATACTATGTCCCTGTTTCCATCCCTCTCCTCAGGATGTGCATGACATGCATTTCTAGGAGTCTACCAAATTTCAGAGGTATAAATAGTTTATGTCATACCCAACTATTAAACATGATTTTAATCCCACTTGAGATGTTGGATGCATAACTTGCAGGAGGGTGGAACTGAGATCACACTGAACAGATGTTACAGCTGAGAGTCTGTTAGTGTTTCCATCAGCAACCTGTGTGTGTGTGTGTGTGTGTACATGCACATGTGCATTTTCAGAGAAAGTGTGGGGGAGCAGAGAGAAACTTCATGACTCAGTGATTTTAGAGCACAACGTTTGAAACTTGGCAGCTGGACAGAGTCCAGATGTGGTGAGGCTTTGGGGGGTGTTGCGCTTTCTCTCCCATTACTCAATCTGGGGGCTTTGTCTTCCGTTGGGTAACATATAAAGACCAAGGGAAACAAACAACAAATGTGCTTTTGCTGAGTTTGGAGACTTCGTGGTTGACTGAGAAAATGAGCAGGTTTGCAAAGGCGGCTCAGATCCAGCCTGTGGTGTCCACTGCAAACAGTGGGATGCTCACTGAATGAGCAAGTGGATCTGAGGAGAAGGAAGGAGAGGTGGGGGAGGAGGAGGGAGGCATGGAGAAGGGCTGGGCTTTTTCTTGTTAGATATATAAACATCTCCCAGTTAGGGTCAAATGGATGGGTCTGATGACATTTGGGGAAGGGCCACCATACACCTGTCACTGTGGATTTCAACACAGCCCGTACTTTTATCAGAATGTGCTGCATTGGGTGCTAGTGGTTGCATGAATGATGTCATTGAACTGCGACTTTAAGAGGCAGGTAAATGTGATCCTCTTCATGCATTGATGAAGAAACTGAGGCCCAAACCAATTCACTAAAGAGGCCAATCAGTACTGGCAAAGCCTGAACTCAAACCAGGGAGAATATTGGACCCCAATTGCTGTTCTGTACTACGTTGGCAGGATCCCAGCCAGGAAGCCTGATGCCTGGGTCTAAGCCTCACACTGGCCTCATTCCTGCATCATTTCAGGTACAACCCTGTCATCCATGTAGCCAGGCCAACCAGCCCTCTGTCTGGAGTGCGTATGGAGGAAGGATGTATTTGAATGTACATGGGATGCTATTATGATGACATTTTTTTGGAGACAAAGTTTCTGTGTAGCCCTGGCTGTCCTGGAACTCACTTTTAGACCAGACTGGCCTCAAACTCAGAGATCCGCCTGCCTATGCCTCCCAAGTGCTAGGGTTAAAGATATGCACCACCATCTACAGGCCTATGATGACAGCCTTGTCACTAGCTTCTAATGGGGTAGTGGACAGTGGTCTGGAGTAGTAATGTTGTTTCTTCTTGCTTCTGTTCAGGGGAGCCAATTGTGTTTACATGGGGCTCTGTAGCTGGCACAGCCTCCTGCCTGGGTGCGGCTATGGAACGAGACAAGAATGCTACAGTGTCCCAAATGGCAGGCAGGAAGCAAGGGACTTAGACACTCATTGTCTCCCACACTCACTTTCCCCAGATTTGGTTTGTGTATGTGAGAGAGAGCTCTCAGCTTTGATTGCTCCTAGAATAGGAAGAGACCTTGGATGGCATCAGCAAATCAGACAAGAAACTGGAATTATCAGAGTGAAGTAACAAGTTTAGAGCCACCTAGTTCATGGTGATGTATCCTGCTGGATGCTGGACCATATGCCGAGCTAGTTCATGGTGACAGATCCATTCTAGATGCTGCACCACATGCCGAGCTAGTGTCTTACCTTTTTTTTTTCCCCCAGAGCCGGGCTTTGCTCTAGCGACAGCTGTTCACCTGTTGGCTGAGTGGTGCTAAGACCCAGGGTGGAATCAGGGTCCAGGGACAAGGAGCATTGCCTTAGGTCTTTCTCTCCTGCTTCTTTTATCTCCTTAGCCCTGGGTTTGGTAAAAACTCTCTACTCCCACTGTCTCTGAGTGCAGAATGGAAGAAACCACCTTGGGGTGGGGGTTTGTTAATAGAAAATGGCATCATAGTGGAAAGTAGAGCCTTTCCCAGAACGCTGTTGCTTTGGTGGGATGTTTGGACCCTACCCAATACTTAACAAATATCTCTTCTTCCCTCTGTACTTTAAAGGTTTGTCACTTAGGATTTGTGTCACCAAGAGGGAACTTCTGTCCTCTGGCTGTGAAAGTAGACTCTGAGAGCCCTAAGACACAGTTCCCGTGGACCTCATAACACTGGAGAGCGGAGCACATGGAAGCCCAAAATTTGTCAGGGCTGTGAGAAAGTGTTTTTAAATCCATCAGCTTTAGGGGACTGGAGAGATGGCTCAGTAGTTAGAAACCACTTGCTGTGCCATCACGAGGATGAACTTTTGGATCCTAGCACCACATAACAGGTGGGCATCCTGCATCCATGTGTATCCCCAGCTTCAAGGGGGACAGAGAAATGAGGACTGTTGGAACTATTATGCTCCATTAGGCTGCCATAGGAAACATAAGCCAGGTTCAGGGAGAGAAGTTGCCTCAAGGGAATAGGCCACATTGGTAGAGAAGAACCCCAACTGCCTTCTTCTGGCCTCTGTGCACCTGCATATACGCACTAACATGCATTCACATGGGGTGTTTCCAACCCCGAGCCTGGCCGGGCTGGTCAGAGTCTGTCGGTACTCACGCTGGATGTCTATGGTGACTGAGGTCTCCTTTCCTCCAGGGATGGCTTTGTTGGTGGCTCGACACACAATACTCTGCCCATTTTCTATGTCTCCCGGGGAGATGAAGAGGGTGCTAACGATGCTCTCACGTTTGCCATCACGAAGCAGAGTCTGGGGAGAGAGGTGGTGAAGGAATAGAAGGTCTTGTGTTACTGAACTGAGATGGCCCTGGAGGAAAAGACAGACCTCCTGTCAGAGAAGGGAGAGCTGTGGACGGGGCGAGTGTTGGTAGGGCTGGCTCAGGAGACGGGGCTCCAGGCTCCATTCAGACACGGGGGAGTTCCCTTACAGTCTTGACCTTGCTGAATACTGGATGGTGGAAGAAAAAAAAAAGGAACTAGAGAGATTGCCACGCTGTGTGAAAAACAGCCCATACTTGCAAGTCAAAAGCTCAGCAGAAACCAGGCTTAGCTGAATGGAAACCAGACCTTAGGTAGGTAGGTGCTCCTTCAGGTTTAACTAGTGTCTGTGTTCTGCCCCTGATGTTGGTGACTCTGGATTCATACAAGCAAGGGGAGGGGGTGCAGTAGACAGAACGAAGGAGTTAAGAACAGGCTCAGGTAGGAAGGACATCAGCAGTCTGTGTGCACCTACCTGCCTTTGATTATCTCCCCATGTAAGCCTTTGCACCTTCCCAAATCATTGCCCTTCCTGATCTCATCAAAGCTCCACCACACCACAGCATGGTCGGTGCCAGTGCTTTCTGTCTGACAAGGGAGGACACAGGCAAGGCTCATTCAGCAAAACTACCAAACTCCTGCTCAAGTGGTCGAAGGAGTACTGGGGTTCTGCAGTGGTGCTGTTTGTGTCCGCCCCCATTGTAGAAGGGGGATTCATTTGCTGATTAGTCTGTTAAGGGATTTGAGATGAGACCATCCTGGGTTCTGGGTTCTGAAAGTGTTCCTTCCCGGGAAAGGATACAACTTAGGCAGCCTTTGTCATGATGAAAACAGAGGTTAGTTAGGATGCTCCTTCTGCAAACCAAGGAATGCTGGGAGCTGCCGGGAGAGACCAGAAAGGCCTCTGCACCACTGAAGTAGCACAGCCTGGTTGGCAGCTTGGCTTCAGATCTGTTAGCTTCTACAGTCCCAGCAGGGCACTAAGCACCAAGTTGTGGTGCCGTGCTACGGCTACACCAAGACATGAGCATAAGCCATGAGTCTTTGCTTTTTCTTCTTGGAGCCTAGTGCTATCCTGTAACTGGTTCCTCCCCTATGGCTACCACCCCCTTCACTCTTCTGTCCCTCTTTCCAGAGACTTCCCCATCACTTTGGAACCCATTAAGATAGGCAACAGAGGGACAAAAAATGCGGGCAGAGGGGCCACTGTGGGTGGCACTTGAGTCTGTTCAGACTTAAAGATGTCCCCTCTAGGAAGGAACTTTACATCCTACAGGGAAGGTTGCAACCTTGTTTTACCTGGACGGGAGCCAAAGAATACGTGATTCTACTTACTGAGCAGCTCTCCTAAAATAACAATGGCTTTTTTTCTCATTGTCAGATTTGTTGCAAGGAAGAAACATCACATCTGTATTTTGCAAGTCAATGCTGAGTTCAAAGTGAACTGCTGGGCGGAACAGGGACTCACACTTAAGAGTAGGTACCCCAAGGACGGACTCTGATATTCCTGACCTGGGCCTTACAGCTGGCAACACAGCGATCGAGTCCCACAAAGGCCGGTGACTGAGCAAGTTGACAGCAGCTCACGGGCTGCCATCATCTTCTATGTCCTCAGCTCAGTGTGGCCCTTCTTAATGTGGGACCAAGCTTGTGGCCTCTGGGATGTGTAGAGCCTGGTGTGAGCCTCTGGGTAAGTGGTTTCTACTGTAGGTCAAGCCAGTCTATAACAGAAGAAGACAGAACAGAAGAGCTGCCTTGCACTTTCTCCTGTAATTTTAAAACTGGCCAGATGTAGGCTCTGGGGCTTGAAGCCTTCTAGTACTTTCTGTCCTGGCAGGAGGGGTGTTGGCCTTAACCATGTGCAGCGGGGCTAGTGAGAGGGGTGTGGCCTGATCCAGGGGTTCAAGGGCCAGTCTTAGTGGCCCATGGACTGTAGGTCAGCTTCTAGGCCAGAGGCACAACTGGCGGTCCCAGAATAGGGTTAGATGGGGGTGTATTTTAGCCCCAAACCAAAGCCAGCGTGTGGAGGGAGCTACAGCCTGCACCCCATTACCACATTGGCTTGGGGCTGCTCAGCAGACCTCGTCACCTCTATAAATAGCTAAGCGATAATAAGAACAATTTCCTGGATGAAAATAAGACCTCGGGTAGAATGGGGCGGGAGGAAGGGAGGGAAGGGGAGGAGACAGGGTGTGTATTGTTCCTCTATATCCTTTCCTTTCCTTTTCTGAGGTGCTAACGAGGGACATTTACATAAGTTTGACTCAGCCAAGCACCCCTCTAAGGGCTGGGCCCTGGGCTTGGTGGTGGGAGTGGGGCTCTGAGGGTGGGGGTGGGAGAGAGCAGGGAAGCCTAGCTCTAATTAGGCCTTCTGACTGCTTTTCCTCCTCCCTAGCCCAGCGTGTTCCTCCGCCTCGGAATGATGATTAATGACATATTTACTGTGTCCAGGCGGGTGCTTTTCTGGGAAATAAAAATTCTGGTTCAAGTTGTTTGTTCCACCTAATTAGAGAAAAAAGGAAGATGTGTTCATTAAACAAAAAGGAAAATGAGGAGAAGGCAAGTGTCCCAGTAGCAAACCACGGTGTAGAAGGCCGGCTGCGTACCTGGCCTTGGCTCCCAGTTCTTGAGAGAGCTCAGAGCCTGGGCAGCAGCCCCACGGAGAAGGGCTGTGTCTGTCGGCCCCTCAGGCAGATCTGCTGACACAGCTGTGGAATGACTAGAGGGAGGAAAGCCAGAAGCTCCAAGCCCAGAGGGTGCGAGGTGGCCATGAGCGTACCTTGCGGGCTCTGCGGGGGAGCGGTTCTTGGCAGAGCCCCTTTCTATGCCCTTTCCTTTTGCACTGTACCCTAAATCCCAAAGAATAATACACCAAAATGATTACGATGTTTCTTTAGCCTGATGGAACCTAGAACGTCTGGTGATCTTTGGATGTCCTCAGAATGGGCATGGGTGACATATTCCTATTCCGGTCCTGGGCATCAGCTCTGGCAAAGTTAGTAAATGGCTGTGAGGTTTACATCGTAGAAAACCAAGATGTATGTCTAAAGATCCAGGATGCCCACGCTGGCTTCAAGAGCAGAACCCTGCTCAGAGCATAGCGTTTTGCCTATTGTCCCATCGTGTTTCCTTTCTTGATAAAAGGCCTTTCATGTACCTGTGCTTCTTAAGATGACACTCTGAAGATGACAGTCCCCTCTGCCTTTTCAGGGCTGACCCTTGATTAAGTGTGATTTCCTTCCCATGGACGATCTTAAGTTTTGTGTTTGAATGGGGAGTAGATAGACGCATCCAGGTCCTCCTTACCCACTGCTCCCCTTCCCCCTTTCCCTTTTGAACTTCTTTCTTCTTTTATCTTTTGCTTTGTTCCTCCTCTGTAAGTCTTCTCTATCACCTTTCTTATATGCAAATGAGGTCTTGAGACTTGGTGACTTGAAGGTGTCACCCAAGTGGGATTTTCTGTCATTTGCTGATTCTTGTCAGAGACTGGCTTCCCTGCCTCTCTCACCCCTGTGCCCCTCACTTTTCTCCCCTCCTCTTCTCCTCACAGAGTCTGGCTCTGGGGGTGCACCTCAGGCTTTGAGACTTCCACTAGCGTGCACATCAGCTCTGGGTTTGGGGCTGGGGAAGGATTATAATGGTGTCTCTAGTTTCTTGACTCACTCACCTCCTTGGAGCTTGGTGGGCACTAATGTGGCATTAGACTCTGGACCCAGGCTTATTGACGAGATTTTGATGCATCTACAGCAATTCGCCTCTTGTTGGCATACCAACTGATAGGGGCCAGGACTGGGCATATATACAACATATAAGTGTTGTGAACAAAATTCCTGAAAGTCTGCTTTGTCTGCAGAGACTGATTACATTTCAGTATGGTGGAGAGATTCTAGCCTAGTCCTCTGGAACAGCCACTCTGTGTCAGAACTAATATCCGGTGACTAACAGATAAACTTTTTATAGTCTGTTAATTTAGCAGATCACTAGTTTCCAACCCAAAAGCTCAGATGACATCATGGGACTATAGAGAAGAGTCTCCATCTTACTGTTGCCTACCTCTCTGATGCACACACCAAAGTAATTTTAAACTTCCTTCATTTGTGACTGTTTTTATTCTGTTGAAACTATAAAAATGTCATGAAACTTATTTCACATTGGAATTAAAAATTTGGGGTAACCGAAATAAATGTCCCTGGCCCATGGTTGCTCAAAATGGCTCCAAAATAAACCATCCCTTATTCCCTTTAAGGTGAAAGCTGTGGATTTTGCATTGACAGCATCGTGTGGCCAGGAATGACTGCTTTGGAGCATAGTTCTCCGAGAGTGGATTTCTACCTCTCTCCTGCGTGTGTGTACCCACCTCTGTTTGTGGGTGTTCTCAGGCTTCTGCCCAGTAACTGCGTCTAAGGAACTCTTTCATGGGCTTCAGTGAGGATGCGAGGCTCTCGGTGCCCATATGAACAGAACTGGCTCCAGTGCAGCTTCCTGTTTGTGCCGGCAACCTCACTGTTCCAGTCCTGAGGACACTGAATTGGCATCTGGATTCTCAGCACTGGCCTGAGAAGCTGGACTCTGGGGACCGGGAACACTCTTGGGGTAGTTGCCCAGTGTAGGTGGCAGATCTTTCCAACCCTCTCAGGACCTCTGGTGAGAGGTAGAAAGCCAGGCTGAGCCCTCAGAGATGGGCAGCCTGAAGGCAATGCACTGTGTGGGTGCCCCAACTCTGGCACTAAATATGGGCTGCTCATTGATATGCAAACAGCCTGGAGAGGCCTTGAGCAGGCCTGATTGCCTGGCAACAAGGCCTTCTCTCTTTTCCTTCCCCACTCACCTCCCCCACCTGCTGTGTCTCTTTTTTTTTTTAAATCATTTCTCTGTTTCCCCTTTTATAGACACTCGAGGGTCCATATAGGCCTGTTGTTATCTGTACCGAATAAGAGTTACATGTATAATATAGGTCTGCGCAGTGTCATTTGCCTGAGACCCTGCATATAACCTCTGCCCTAGGGCTAGAAGAGGTGCTTTCATTGAAAAGGTGAGTAGAGGTGGCTATCACATGACATAGAATAGGGTAGAGACTCTGGACCTCCAAATTTGACAGACTGAACGTAGTGTGATGGGATGACTGGAGGAGGCACTGTGTAGCACGCAGAGTGAGGGCTGGGGATGTGAGCCAGCATCCCTTTTCTGAGCAAGCTCTTTGGAGCTCCTCTTAGCCCAGGCCCAGTGGAGACCAGGGATGGCAGGTTGACGGCCCCTGGAGTAGGCAGGCAGCCTGAGAATGGAGAAAACAAAGACGTGAGGATGGATGGCTGTATCTCCTAAGACAACAGCATTTTCTATGTGGCCCCTAGCAGGTCAGAGCCTCTTCACCCTTCCCAGGGATGTAGCAGAAGTGGGAAGAGAACACCCAGGAAAGGTTTCCCTTCCGGCTAAGCCCATACTCATCTTCCATTTTTATCACCTGTTCTTCCCTCCCAGGGTTGGCAGATTGGCTGGCATTTCAGACGCGTGCCCTGTGACATCCATTTTTGTATCAGGCCCAGAGAAGCAGGAGGAACAAGGGAGAATCCCAGCTGTCCCCAGATTCCCTAGACAGTGTGTCTGTGAAGCCACAGGGAGAGA
>LOEQ01001109.1:189895-219695 GCA_001685075.1 Bramus lutescens | reverse complement strand
GCAGCCCTCCTCCTCCCCCTCTCCTTTCAGCAGATCTGGCAGGCAGCGGGAGTAGTTGCAGCACAGCCAAGCGACTCACATTAGCACCGGACCACAGGGACAAGCTCTGCAGTGCGTGCTAGGTAGACAGGGCACAACACGAGCAGCCTCACGCTCCAGCTGCCACGCCTTCCCCACAGGTATATCCTCCCCTGCGGTTCGCTACTACAGGTAGTGAATGCTACCCTCAAACTTGGAGGCAGAATAAACCTTCCTTCTTTAAGTTGTTTTCCTCAGGCATTTTTGTTGCAACAATGAGAAAAATCCCTAATGCAGAATCCTTCCTCTCTTCCATCCTCCTTACAAGGAACTTTGAAAGAATTATGTTTGCTGGGCATGGTGGTGTACACCTTGAATCCTAGTACTGGGAAGGCAGAGGCAAGCAGATCTCTTTAAGTTCAAGAACAGCTTGGTCTGCAAGGTAACGGTCAGGCTGGTCAGGGCTACATAGTGAGACCCTGTCTCAAAACAAAACAAAGTAACCAATTTACATTCATGTGTTTGTTTGTGTATTACGTGTACATGCATACATGCCATACTGTGCACGGGGAGGTCAGAGAATGACTTGTGGGTATTCGTTATCTCCTTTTACCATGTGGGTCCTATTAATGGTGCTTGAGTAGTCAGGCTTGACAGCAAATGCTTTTGCCTGACGAGCCGTCTCACCAGCCCTATAAGGAACTTCTTTTGAGTCCTACAATAACCCTAACAAGTGGTCATGTTATCATCATCCCCAGTTTGCAGCTGGGGAAACTGAGGTGGAGCAATTAAGGCGACATTATGATGTGTTGAAGCCCGGCCTGCAGGACTCTGTGGCCTGCCATTTGGACACTGCCACAGCGTCTAGAACATGCAGATGGTCAGGTGTGAGGACCCAGAGGACTGGCGATGGTCCCAACAGCTGTATTTATTGCAGGTTCAGTCTGCCGGGAAAGTTTCTTGGTTGTGTTCCCAGCCATCCTGAGACCCGAGTGCTAACGATGCTCTCAGCATCAGGATGAGACAGACATGGAAAGTTTAGATCCCACAGCTAGAGGGTGGTGGAGGCCGGAATCACATTTAGGCTACCCAGCGTCAGTGGACTTAACTGCCACGGCGTGGCAAATGCTGAAGGTCTAAGGTCCAAATCTGTCACGGCTGCTTCCTGGGGACTTCGCTGTGGACTGTGTTTGAGTGGTTGTGGGTGTGTACTTGTGTATTCTCTGTCTCCCTCTGATGTTTCTGCCTTTGTAACTAAGCCGGAAATACTGTTTGGCTGGTGACAATCGTCTTTGCAGTTCTGGAGAAGGAATGGCCTGGACTGAGTTCCTGGGAGGAGATGGTGTGGGGTGGGGGTCAGTTTCTGACAGATCCTCAGCTTGGGCCACATGGCCCTTGTTGGAATGCTTGCCGTTACACTGAGCTCCAATCCATGGGCTTACAGCTTGTGGTAGCTAGGGCCCTTCCTGAGTGTCTCTTCTGGTGCTTTCATGTTCAGAGGAGGAAACTGAGCCCAGGAAATAAGTTGCCTGGAGTTACAAAGAGCAGAGCCTGGCAGGGACTGGTGTCTGGCCTGGCTGCCATTTCCTTTGTGATAGTCAGAATGGGAGTGGAACTGGGCAAGGAGAGGCACATGGTATCCTTTCCAGAAAGGCAGTGTGCCAGGCTTGCTGAGGCACCCATTGTGTGGGCCTTCTGAGTAGGTTAGCCTGGAATGGGTCTCATGGAGTGACCTTGACCCCTGCCTTCACTAGATGAGCCACGTCCCCTTCTGTTCATATATCCTGGGTGGGTCAGGCTGCCCCAGCTTCAGAGTGACCATGGACAGACACCTCCAATGTAGGAACACCCTTCTCTTCCTTCCCAGCCTCCTCTGGATGACCTTGGCTCCTGGACTGTGCATTTGCCTTTCCTGACGTCCTCACAGTGTGGCTCCACCCAGGATGTGAGCAGAGAACTTATCTCCCAAGAGAAAGCATTGTTCCTAGGGTGGATTCAGGTCTAAGAGAAACCATTTGTTTGGGGATCTGGCCCCAGGAACTGCGTGGTAAGCCAAACTTCGATCAGCCGCCATTGGCAGTCTAGTCAGTTTGGGATGGGAAAGAACTGTCCTTAGAATAGAAAAGGCCTTTCTTTACATCCTCTGTGGATGGAAACGTTGTTTCTTTTCTTTGTAGGGCCCACGGGGAGGAGCCAGCTGGACATCTGAACTAAAGAACAAACATGTGTCTTGACACCGTCTGAAACAGAGGACCCTTAGGGCCCTGAAAGATTACACCCCAACCTCAGAACCTGGAGGCTGCTTTGCCTGGTCCTCTTATTTAGCCTCTGGTGGTATTATTGGGACCCATAGAGATCTGAGCCTGTTCTGGGAGAGGCCGAGAATGGAAGTCAAGGTGAAGGGACACCTTGGTTCTGGTCCTGGTGCTCCTAGGACAGACAGTTCCCTTAAAAGTCTGTTTTCTGTCTTTAGACAGAAGAGTTTGGCCCTCCAAAGGTCTCCTTTATCTTGAAAGTTCTCCAAGATGTAAACCCCGCTTGGGCGTGCATAAAATTCTCCTGGGGTAGTGTGTGGCACTGGTTATTTCTGACCATATTCACGGACAGTGAGGCCAACAGATGAGGGAGCCATCGCCATTGCAGAGATGGATTGCTATTCACAGTCCCCAAGAGGAGGGTCATGGCAAACCATGGCACACCAGGCCACTGGGAGTGGAGGGCGTGTGTGTGATGAACCTCTGCTGTGCTTTGTGGGGAAAGAGATGGGAGGTAGGGTAGGGGTCACACAGCTTTAGGGTTGGTTTGCTTGACTAGCATTAGTGGGCTCCGGGCTGTAGAGGGACCTACTATTTCTGATTCCTGGTTGTGGAGATAGCACTCTAGCCTACAGGAGGAAGAAAAAGGGCAAGCATAGGGCTGTGGCCTCTAGATGGGCCAAAGAGTGAACAGTAGGTTAACTCTTTCTGGGGACTGGTTAACCTGGGTCGCCTTCATATCCCAGGGTCTTTGAGACAGCAAGCTGTCAAAACATTGTAAAAGACAGAAAACAAAGTCAAAGAGTACCACAGGGGTCAGTTCCGGGTGCTACTGCGTAAGTTAGAGACAGGTCCATAGACAAGTACATCAGGGCACAAGGCTTAGATTAGCCCTTCTGGGTCCCTGTTCTGGCATCTCATTAGGCAGCCGTGGAAAGCAGGCCAGATTTTGCAAATTAAAACACAGGATGACCTATTAACTTTGAACTCCCAGATGAACAATGCATAATTTGTTAGCATGGGTACAGTCTATACAATACTCGGGAGAAATAAGCTAAAAAATTAACTTACTATATTTTCTGAAAAAAAGTCTTTTTCAAGTCAGACTGTTTTAACAACAAACAACTGTAAGCTGGATAGCAGCAGAACCATAGAGGTTCCCGGAGGCTAGGAAGCCCAAGACAGGGCAGAGGGCCAGACACCTACCTGTCTGTAAGTGGGCATCCTCTTACAATGTCTGCACATGGCGGAAAGGATAGAGTTCTTCTCTTTCGGGCCTCTTTTATAAGGTCACTAATTACAATCACGAAAGCGCCATCCTCATGACATAACCACCTTCCAAAGCTCCATTTCCACTCTCTTGGAGCTAACGGTTTCAATACAGGAGTTTCGGGGGTGGCACACAGTTATTCAGAGGAGCACATAATAGCTGTGGTAACTCTAGGCCTGGTTACTTCTGCCTCAAGTCTGCTCTTCTGACCGTATCTTGCTCTAGGGGTTTTTACATATAATTATGCTAGTCAGGGGGTAAGATGAGGGGGCAGAAGCAGGGAGGTGACTGGAAGAAACAGTCTGAGAGCTAAAGTGACCAATAAAACAAACAAACAAAACACAGGGAGAGAGTGAAACATGCCCAACCCCTCCACCCTTGCCTCCCTTTATCCTTTGGCCCACTGCCCATCCCCCGTCCCCATCTCCTCCTTCCACTCACCTTGGAGTAGGTGGCCCCGTTGATGACCTCTCCTTTGCGCAGCCAGATGATGGAAGCTGCGGGCTTGGCATTATCTGCGTGGCAGGTCAGGTTGAGAGGGTCCCCCGCCCGAAGGCTGATCACAGGCCCCCCTAGGATGATGGGGTCATCTGGTGGCACTGTGGGGAGAGGAGCAGAGAGGTCAGATTGGGGTAGGTCTCTGCTTGACATGGCAGAGGATGATGAGCAATAATTGTTATACTTTGATAAAGAGTGTCGCCCTCTGTATTACAGTGATAGTAACAGGAAAAGGATATGCTGTTCTTCTTTCACGGCAGGAATAAGCATGTGTGAGCACAGGCGGTGTCGCTGGCTAGTCTCACAGACCTGGAAGAAGTTTTACTTTGCAACCGAGATATCGGGGACCTGCAGGATCTTTATTTTCAACTTCAAAAAGTGAAGATTTATTTTTATTTATTTTAAAAGATATTATTATTATTATTATTATTAGGTTTTTCAAGACAGGGTTTCTTTGTGTATCCCTAGCTGTCCTGGAACTTGCTCTGTAGACAAGGCTGGCCTCTAACTCACAGAGATCTGCCTGCCTCTGCCTCCTGAGTGCTGGGATTAAAGGTGTGTGCCACCACTGCCTGGCCAAGGATCCTATTTTTTAGTTGTGTATGCATGCACATGAGTGGCAGTGCTCACAGAGGCCAGAGGCATTGGAATCCCTGGAGCTGGAATAACAGGCAGTTGTGAGCTGCCTGATAGGTGTCTTGGGAACCTGAGTCTGTTCTTGCAAGTGTAGTACCTGCTTTTAATAATTGAGCCATTAATCCAGCCTCAACATTTTTTTTGTCAAGCTTTGTTGCATCTCTCACAACAGTTTTGAAGGAAAACCACTATTTTCATCACAATTACATAGACCTGGAAACTGAGGGTCATCAAGGGACTTACTTGTTCAAGGTTACATGGTGAAAGTATGGCAGAGTTGGGACTGGGAGCTGCACCTTTGACCCTTGATCAGCCTGGTCCCCTCCCTCAGGTGATAGGTGACAGGGAGGATCTTTGGTCCTTTGGAGTTTCCACCCTGGCCTTTCCTGAGCTCTGTCCTTTAGAGTAGCTCTTGAACCCTGATTCCCATTCAGAAGGAGTTACTTTTTTTTTTTTTTTCNTTTCTACAAGTAACAGTGTGGTTAGTGACTGGTGGTCCCATATCCATAGTACCAAAGGGGAACAGACGTGGGATTGTCCCCTTTCCTGTGGGACAAGGTCCCAGCAGGGCCAACACTGATCTTCATGCCTTGAAGCATCTACAGAGACACCTGCTGGCTCTAATGAACCATGTTTGATTACCGTGAAGGCCACACTGTAGGATGTACAGGTATGGAGGTAATCAATTATTATTTAGTAAGAAGACTCTGGGAAGCCAGGAGTTGACTAAGGACACATGGCTACCTCTGAGGCTGGCGCTTCTGGGCATATTTAAGTTTCCCAGGCCTTTACTGCTCCATGGGCAAGCCATGCAGGAGGTAGGGCTCCATAGAGACCATCTTAAGAGACTGTCCCTTGAGGAACCTCTATTTTTCCTTCCATAGCCCGAGAGGGTCTATTATGTTAGCCCTAGAGGCTGGAAGGGGCTCAGGGACTCACCTGACACACAGAGGTGGGAACTCTGCATGTTCTCAGGAATGAAGGTCAGGTTGGTGGGCGTGTCCTCAGCGTTTGAGGACCTACTGCAGAGGTCTTTTATGGGCTTTTAAGGCAAGCATCCCTCCAACCTGACCCAGGGCAAACAAACACCTATGCTTGTGATTTGCAGTAGTGCCTGGCTGCAGAACATGCTTGCCTTCCTTCCCTCTCTGTTAGCTCTTGATCTAGTCCATTGGACTTCTCTGAGACAGAAGGGTCCCATGTTTGGCTAAGCCAGTACCCAAAGCATCAAGCCTTTAAGTTGGTCACCTCACCTATCCCTGTATGGTCCCTACGGAAGGTTGGCTCAGTTCTAACAGCCCTGCAGAACCATTTCCTGAGGAACCTCAACTTTGTAGGGCCACTGGAAATGGGACCACTTTTTTTTTTACCCAAATCAGCTCTGGATGTCAAGAAGATCCTGGCCCAGGGAGAAAGTTGGCCTTATCTAACCCTTCCATGCTATAGCTCTGAAGCTAGGCCTCTCCAGGAGGCCCTGGAGCTGCCAGGCTGGAGGAGGAAGGGGGGTATTGGCTGGACACCGAAGATAACCACCGACCACTTGTGCCCACTATACCCTCTTATTAGTGCCTGTGGCCTCCTTGGGGTAGGCGTGGCCAGAGAGCAAACGGGGGTTAATTAAGGCTTTCCATCAATGGGGGTGTGACTAGTGACTGATGAAAAGGATTTCAGCTTCCTGCAGTGGGGCTGAGTTGGCCCCTCCAGCAGCGAGGGCTGGGACTTGCAGTATTCTGTGGAAATTTGGGTGCTCCTGTTCAGTTCTCAGTATAGGCAGCCCCCTTCTCAGCACTGGGGGCTCAAGAAAGAGGAGCTCATATTCTCAAGTTGGACCTGGACTAGAACAACTGGTTCTGGAGCAGATGGACCACCTTGCCCTTTTGGCATCCTCTGACTTGCAATGATGGGTCAAGAGACATGCATGGCAGAAGGTGTCCTGGATCAGAGGATGACAGGAAGGCAGTATCCTCAGGCAGAAAGTGTGAACACTTCCTCTAGTGCTGACACATGTGTTGGAACAAGACAGGGGGTTGGCTGGCAACCTTCTTGGACGGTTCATCAATCTTGTTGCCAGCATGCTTTCTGACCAATGAGACCCCAGAGCAAGGAGCTTGTCTCCTAGGATGTGGGAGAGTAACCACGTTTGAGTAGTCTGGGCTTTTGGCTTCGGTGCCTAGAGCTGTTCTATATGCTGATCAAGGTGTGTGTGTCAGCGGTGCATGTGAGTGTGAGTACGTGTGAGTGTGAGTGTTCTTCCTAGAAACTGATACCACAGGCTCCACCCCTTCCTTCTCTCTTGCTTCACCAGAGCTGTGTTTGAGGAGACTGCATTAGCAGGACTGGGGATGAGGGGAGCTGCGAGCGGAGGGGGGCTGTGTTGTGGGAGTTCTCCGGCACGCACACACATTCACACACACAAACATCCACCCTCAGAATGGGTCCTGATTACATCTTCCCAAATAAGTGGTTATCATGCTGGTTATTCATGTAGCCATGCATTATTGATTGGCCTTCGCNGGTAGGGTGGGTGAGGAGGGAGGACGTTTGGGGGCTATCGGCTGAATAGAAATTAACACTCGTTCTTGGCAGCTGTAGCTCAGATGGGAGGTGTGTGTTGTGGGGGGGATTACTCATTACCTCTCCATTCAGATGGAGGCCCATTGCTAGGCCATGTGGGGAGGGGAGGAAGTCTCTGAGAAGCCCAGGCCTGGAGATTCATTATTCATACATCCTCTCACAGGCTTGGTTATTATCCTGAACACTATAGAGTTTGGTCTCCTAATTTTTAATCACAAGGAAGGTGGAAGCGCTAGCCTTTTGGTGATTAATCTGGAGATAAAAATAGTTGACTGTTTTGGTGTGCTCTTGTTGTCAGTCAGGAACTAAATTGCATTAAGTGAAAATTTGCATTAAATGAAGCCTGGCGAAGACCCAGTGGAGTCCAGACCGTCTCTGGTTTTGACTCTAGGACTGGCCAGGGTGAACATATCTCACCCAGTTGGCTTGAACAGAGGGGAGCAGACCCTCCTAATATGGGTCCCCACCTCAGGGGTGGTAACTCTCTGTAGTTGACCTTCCTGTCACCCAGGGTTTGGGGCAGCGCCTAGCCTCTCTCTCCCTGCTACGGCCCTTTCTCTGGTACCTGCGCTACAGTGGGAAGTATGGGGCACCCATCTCTCATTCTGTGTGGCTGGGAGCCCCTGAAAACCCTCTCTGAACTTTGCTGTGGAGAACAAGGGGGTCTCTTTAGAGGTTGGGGAGACACACCACACTAAATTCTGCATTGATACAAGGAAACTGATGTGAGAAGGAAAGAGATTGGCCTGAAGTTATCAGGGAGGAAGGAAGAAGGGAAGGAGTGGATTTGAAAGGCATATCCAGGGAGGTAAAGCTTTTAAATTTTTTGATAAATTAACCCCCCCCCCATTCAACAGGATTCTACATCTAGAAGTTGCTGAGGAAACACCCCTGAACCTCAAGTTCTTCTGGGATAGCCTTAAACTTGGAACTGGAGCTTGTGACCAGCTTTTTTCCCCTTCTTTTGCAATGCCAGTTTGATGGAGGGCTGCCTGGGACTAGGGATGGAGGGCTGTTGCCCCATTCTGGAGTGTTCAGAATGTGCTTGATGTCCACTGACTGGCTGTACAGAACTAAGTTCCCTTGGCTCACTGGCCTTGACTTATCAGCTTGGCCAAACCCTCTGAATATCCCAGGTACAGTCTTGGGGTGACGCTGACGATGTTCCCTCCAGAGTCCAGTGGTCACCCAAGTGGACTCCTGGCTGGGTTTCCAGGAAGTCCTCAGATACTATGTCAACCCAGATGGTTGGCTCCACAGATGGCCATCTAGGCACAACTGCCTCGTGAGTCAGCAGCATTCACACAGAAGGTTCTGTGTGGCAGCTGGAAGGGTGGGAGGCCAGCCANCTCTTCCTGCCTTCAACCAACATGGGGGAACTCACAGAACTTAGGCTTTGGCGGGTAGAGCTGGCCTTTAAATGATCAGCAGTGAGTTTTCCATCCTATAATGGAGTGGTCTAGGAAACACTTGAATGGGTCATGTCCCTATTCTGCCTTGAAACTTCTGGGGCTCCCTACTGTACTTGAAACATGATTTGGGCTCAGAGTTCCCCACAAACACCTTACCCATGATGATTCCTGGTGCCCCTGAGACACCAGTCCATCCATCTTCCTCTTTCCCCAGGTCCTAGCCCATCAGCTCCTCTGCCTAAGGGCCCATGAGGGTGCCATTTCAGCATCACCCCCTCAGAGAGGCTTGCCTGTCCATCCTGTAAGAGCCCCATGGTCTTCCAGTTACACTTCTCACTGTATCTTCTTCATGATTGAAGTGCCAAGAAAGAATAGGAAAGATCTTATCTGCCATGGCCCTCCTGGCATCACTATGTCTAGGTTAGTAGCCAACTCAAAGGGGCCCCCCCATATACATTTGTTGAATAAGTAATGAAAGATTCCCTTGGGAGGAAGTGCGGACCTTCGTTTATGAGGTCCATGTTTTTATAGTATCTCTCTATCTCTCTCTCCTCCCTCCTCCATTCCTCCCTTCATGACTCCCCCACTCCCCTGTGGGTGTGTTCGTTCAGGGGAGTGGTGAGCAAAGTACTTCCTTGATCTGACTAAGTAGATATGAAGAACCTCTATAAAATTCCTAGGAAGGGAGCTGGAACTGAGGAGGCTTAAATTCGAAGTGGCTTTTAGTCTGTCTCCTTGGGGCCTCATGAGGCATCTTAGCAGAGTAGGGGCAGCAACCTGGTCTGTCCGATTCACAGGATTGAGAGAAGGCTCAGGGTAAACTCAGTGATACTTGGCTGAGAAAAAAAATAGGTTTGCTGGCAGTATGTACTTCTTATTTCAGAGGTTACCCCAGCCTCTGCCCCAGAAGCTCTGGGAAAGAACCAGGGAAGAGCTTGGGTCTGTGCCATGAGTCTCAGTGTTGACTGGAGTTGGAGAAGGACAGCTGGGGTCTCTGGGGTCAGTTGTCACATCTTCAGATTCTTCGTCTTACTACATACAACCTTGCTCCTTCTGTTCCTTTCATGTCTGCTTGGTGTCATGAACTGTGGATTCTATAGTGAGTAATGCCAGACACAGCTCCTCTCTTGGGGCTCACAGTGAGACCCCAGTTACTTCTAGAGGCTTCACTTTCACTCATGAGCTTGGCAAAGACCTGGGACATTTGTACATATCCATTTTTGAGGAGCCCTGCTCTAGGGTATGCCTGAAGAAATCAGACAGATGAGTGTGAAGCAGGAGGACTGGACAATGAGAGTGACTCTGGGGTTCCCCATTCCTCCATTGGGTCCACTCTTTCTTAGCTTAGATTGGAGAGCAGGCAGCCTCTTCACTGTCTATGAAGTCAAAGGACCTTGTGGTAGAGAAAGCCCTCTGCAAATATTATCTCTTTAGCTGAGGTTGTAAGAGTTCTCCAGCCTCTTCTTCCAGGCTTGTTTCCCAACCTTTGAGACCTAAGAGGCCACTCTCTTTAAGCAATCTTCCAAAGTCTTCCAGTTGGGCCAAGTAACGCCTGCCTCTAGTCTGTAGCATTCTAGGTACCTTTCTAGCTTGACATCTAGCATGTCCTAGGGAAATATCTGTTTCTTCTGCCTCTCCCCTGCATAGTGACTTCCCTGGTCCTGGATTCTCTGTACCCAGTGTAGCACATGTAATACAGGACACAGTGTGCTGTGTGTGTTTGCCTAGCCGAACTTGGCAGACTCATCATTTTATGAGCTTTTTAAATATTATTATTATATACAAGTTAAACAACCTGACAAATTGAGCCCTCTTATCTGAGAAGTGGAGTAATAAAACTACTTATCCTGTGGGGTTATTAAGATTAGGTTTATGTCATAAAGAACAAGGTGAAGGTTTGTAAAGAGCTACCAGGTTATGCCAAGTTTGCTTTGTGGTTATGTAAAAGGCGCTGGCTATGTCAACTGTTGTTTTATTGTTAACTCCCTTTGAATCAGGATCTACTCAGACCTCCCTTTTACAGGCGAGGAAACTGAGTTCAAGAGGAAAATTGCTTAGGTAAAACTATACAACTGAAGGTAACGGAATCAGAACCCAGACTAAGGCTTGGTAGATACTAAGGCGTGTTCTCTAGAGTGGGAGCCTCTCACAGATCTTCCCAGTGGCTCAGCAGCCCTGCTCAGCAGCCTCCTGTGTTCCTGTCCTCATCTTGACCCTGTAATTCCCAGGTAGCTTTGGCCTCTGCCTGCAGGGCTTTCAGACATCCCCTCCCCCTCCCCCCTCCCGCGGCCTCTCTTCTTGCTGCTTTCCTCTAACCTGGATTTCGGAGATCCCCAGAAAGCACAGGCCAGGCCAGGTTTGTGGCTGGTGCTCTAGCGACATCTGCTAAGGGAATGGATAGAGATTCCTGCAGGCCAGAGCCATTGATTGCTCACTTTTGTGGTTTTTCCATCTCAGTCTGAGTCACAAGCAATGCCAGCTGCCAGTTTCTTCACTTACACAGATCTGCCACCTATTGGCCACCCTTTAGAATGGCAGGATATTAAGAGCCTGGACCTGGTTTTCAGGGTGGCCTTCTAGTGTTATCCAAATGTTCCACCTAGAAAATTTGTATGGGAAACCTATTATGTGTCAAGCTCTGTTATAAACCCCAGGGATACAAACCGATGGGCCTGGTGTGAAAATTATAAAATAAATAAATTGAAACTCCAATGTGGATTAATATTAAGAAGAAAATATGCTAGTGGTGGCATATACCTCAGAAGGAAGAGTCAGGAAGAGCATTGAATTAAGTTCATCCTACTTACAATGACAGTTTTGTCCTGGTTGACTTGAGACTCCTCTCTCTCTCTCTCTCTCTCTCTCTCTCTCTCCCCACACACACAGTGTGGGTATACACACACATGTGTGTATGTGTGTATTATGTGTGCAAGTATTTGTCTGTGTGTATTTATCTGTACATATGTATGGTGTGAAGTCACGAGGGTATCAGATCCCCCAGAACTGGAGTTACAGATGGTTGTGAGCCACCACGTCATGGATGGGGACTAAAGCTGGGTCCTTTGCAAAAGCAATGAGTGCTCTTAACTGCTGAGCCATCTCTCCAGCCACCTCCCTTATATTTTAACACAGGGTCTCTCCCTGAACCTAGAGCTTGCTGTTTAGGGTAGAGCCTGTCTCTGATACCCTGTCCCCCCTAGCTCTGAGGTTACAGACATGCTTCCACACTTGGCACTTTACTTGGGATCTTGGGATCTGAGCTCAGGTCTCCATGATTGGACAGCAAGCCCTTTATTCCATGGAGTCATCTTCCCAGCCTCCTTGGCTATTTTGGTTTTGGCTCCCTCCCTAGATTTGCTCTTGCCAGGCATGTCTCATTCTCCTCATTCTCCACACCATGCATTCAAAAGTCTACTCAGTTACCATCTTTATTTTGATAAAATAAACCCAGGCAGGAATCTGAGCTCAGAATCCTCATCCCCAACAGGGTCTCAGGTATCCCAGGCTAGCCTTGAACTCTGTGTAACAAAAGATGACCTTGAACTTGGATCTTCCTACAAGAAGGGTTAGAAATACAGTGTGTGCTACCATGGTGGCATCTTTCATGCCGTGCTTCATGCATTCTAGGCAAGCGCTCTACCGGCTGAGGCACATCTCTAGCCTTAGAGTCAAGATCTAGCCGCCCTTGGCCTTAGATCAGCATATCTGATCTAAAGTCCCCATCTCTGCTGCAAGGCCTATTCTTTCTCCACATTCTATCTGGCGAAATGACCCCAGCGTTCAGTTATGAAGATAGCCATATGCCGAGAGTCGCCTTTCTGGATTCTATCCTCCCCTCCTCATTCTGCACGCCTAGACAGCCTGCTAGATTCTCTGGAACTTCTCTCCAGTTTGTCTTTTCCTTTTCTACTTCCACACTCTCTTCTTGGCTCAAGAAGGCATTATTTCTAATTTGGATTAAAATACCTTGCCCTTCCCCAAGACCTCCATCCTCCCTCCGGTCCTCTACACTACTCCAAAGTGATGATGACAACAATCTGCCCCCTCAGCCCTCTGTGCCTGAGTATCTGTCTGGTAGTAAAACCCTTTAAGGGTCCCTCGCTGTCATCTGAATGGTCAAATGTTTTGGCCTCTGCCAACTTCTTCAGTTTTGTTTTTCATTTTTCTTCACTCCCTTCCTCCTTCCTCTTCCACTTCCTTCCTTTCCTCTTCTTTCTCTCTCTTCTTCTCCTTTTCTTCCTCCTTTTTTACAAGTGGGTGGGTGCTAAGGATTGTACCCCGGGCCTTGCTCATGCTTGGCAAATATTTCACTACTGAGCTATACTTCAGTCTTTCATCATGCCTTATCTCAAGTCATGGCGCATCCCCTATGACTGTTGTAGGAAAAAGTTTGTCTTCCTCAATTGGCTTTCCCCTTTATTGGCTAATCTGAAGGCTAGTGTGGGTCCAGATCCTGAGTCCCACAGCCAATGGCTTGTAGCCACAGGTAAGAGGTTTAGCTTCTCTGTGCTTCAGTTTCCTCATTAGTAAAAGGGGCTAAACCAACAAAACCAGGGTACATAGTTGTCAGGACAGAGGGATGTTACATGGGAAAGTTTGATGGGCGGATGTGGAATGGGATTGGTTAAGCTATCTGCTCATTCTCTGCTAAGAAGATGGGCCTAGCAGCTGGAACTCCACCCCTTGGAGAAGTAGAGGGCTGTCTCCGATTCTCCTGCTCTGCTTCATTAGAAGCTGGACAAAGACTGCTCCTCAGGGGTGATGTTACCCGCCTGCCACCCTCCTATCTCCTCACAGAGGGCATCCTGAGTGTCATCAGGCTTCAAAGGCGTGAGTGTGAGCTTGTGTGATGTAGAGAGGAGCCCACCCACACTGTCCACTCACTGTTGGGGAGGGTTATTGTACAAGGTCTGGGCTTAGGCACAATACCCCAGCTATGGTACCTTAGGAACCAAGGAAATGGTAGAAGTCTGCATGCTGACTTTTAGCTATTCTGTGTGAAGGCTGGCCATAAAATTTCTCTGATGACTTACCTATCCTATAAGTACACCATGACACCTTCCCCCTAGAGGGTGTTCATGGTATCTCAAAGGAAGAAATGTTACACAGGGTCCAAAAATGATCTGAAAAGGTCCTGCTAAGTCCCCCAGCTGCTCACCATTAGGTCCTACCCGCTTTCATCCAGTCATAGTTGTACATGGTGCTCATTCTTCATTGACCCCTAAGCAGTGTTCCCTGGTCTTTGGGGCTTCATTTCTGAAGGCTGCCTTGTCATGTAAAATATTAAATATTTAGCTACAAGTTTCTCTTGAGAACCAGCCTTTTGTTGTAGGAATGTCAACCTAGATATTTTTGATAGACAAAAACCAGATACAGTGTTTTCAGTTGGCAAAGTGAATTAACAGCCTCCGGGGCTGTCTGGCTGCCCAGAGTTCTGAGCTCTTGTCTAGTCTCAGAGATAGACTCCCAATATTTATTTACTCTCTTTTCACTCCAATCCATCTTAACTTCACGGTGGCCAGGGGAAAGTTCTGGAAGTCAATCTCTGTCACTCATATGTTCAATGGCTCCCATGGCCATATAAACCAGCTGGTTATCAAAGAGGGCATTTAAGGCTCCAAGGCCTCCGGTTGTCTTCTTTGTGGTCTTAGCTGAACTGGACAGTTTCCTTGTCTCTAGAGTAGCCTGCCTTTCGTGCTGCTCCTCCTGGGAGAGTCCTTATCATGAGCCTACCCTAGCCAGGTTTCCATAATTTTCCTCTATCAGCCCAGAGGCTACTCCTGACCTTCTTCTTCTTTTTTTTTAATATTTATTTATTATGTGTACAGTGTTCTGCCTGCAGGCCAGAAGAGGGCACCAGACCCCATTACAGATGGTNTTGTGAGCCACCATGTGGTTTCTGGGAATTGAACTCAGGACCTTTGGAAGAGCACACAATGCTTTCTCTAAGACTTAGGTTACTATCACTTTCATAGCAACTGTCAGTCTTAGTTTCTCCTCATTTCCCCTCCAGCCTCTGCCCTACTTTGGGACCCTGTGCCATCTCCACAGGTACATGTGGCACTTTAACATCCCCTTTGTTGGTGCCTATGGCACTGGGTACTCCTACCGTCTGCTGGCTTCACTGGTCTGTGAGCTGCTTGATGAGCCTTGGGCACCCTTGGCTTTCTGTCCCCAGTTTGTAGAGTGTGACTGGCCTCTGCTTAGGAGATGCTTGTAACCTGTGCCTTGCTCCATCTCGACTGCATCAGAAACAAGCACCTGGGCCCACAAGAACCTCCCTTTTGCCCCTCACACATAGCTCTCATCTCATAGCTGTGATAGTGATGTGTGAATTTGTTTCTTCTACAGTTCTGGAGCAGAGGTCTTGTCTCCCTTTGTGTTTTCTCTGACTACATAGTGCTTTCCCTTGGATACAATCAAGGGGAAGTGATCATAAAGTGAACATTGGCTTCAGAATACTGAGAACTCTTCTGGATCCTTTATAAGTCTCATTTGACTCTCGAAACAAGGATATACATGCAGTAATTATACACCTCTTAGAGGTGAAGAAACCAAGAGAGGAACTAAGTTTCTTGTCCAGGACCACACAGCCCATGAGCTGGACTGTGTCTTGGGTTCTCAGATTCAGCAGAGGATACCCCAAAATGTAGACTTCAGAAAAATAATTTTAGTGTTAGTATCTCCACCTGACACTTATATTTAGTAGGACATCTTGTATTTTATCTGACAGCCCTGTAGATGAGTTAGGCATACACATGGGATTTAAGTGATACATGTGTCTTTCGAGGATTGGTCTCTACATTAGTTTTTACTGGAGTTGGTAGAAACCTGAGGGAGGTCTCTGTGTTACCAGGGGCCTGTTCTAGAAAAGGGTTGTAGGCCCTATCCTCTTCCTCTCTCTTATTTCCTGGTCTTGTGGTGAATAGTTTTGCCTCATCGTGATGTGTCAACCACAGGCAAAGTGACAGGACCAACAGATCATGCACTAAAACCTCTGACATGTAACCCCAAATGGCTCTTTTCTCTTGGCTGATTGTTTCAGGTATTTGTTCCATTGGCAGTAAGCTGACTGTCAGTATCACAGTAGCACAGACACATCTCCTGGGGGTGAGGGCAAGAGGGGAGAGTGGAGAGAGAATGGCATTTAGGCTTGAGGTGATGCTGTATGGATTTGAGGACGGAGAGCTAGAGGCTGCATTTCTGCTCTGTCCCTATCACAGATGAAGGCATCTGAGGTCACCTGCAGAGGTTCAGGACACTGGGAAGCCCACTTTAGTTCAGACCTTATCCTGCTGGGGAAAGCAAGGGGAGGCTGGAGGCCAGTTCCCTAGCTGACTGTGCCAGATGTCTGTCGGAGACATTACGGTAGCAGATTCACAGGGTTGGCAGACTGATTAATGAGTTGAAGCAACATCTAGAAATGGTCTTGTCCCCAGAGTTTGCCACAGCGGTGAGAACTCGTACATCGGAGCTCCTAGTGCTGTTATTGCGTACTCAGTAAGTAACTGCAGACATGTGAAAAAGCCTTGCTTCAGTCTCTTCTGTTACCACCTTGTGCTGGAAGGCGTTGCTGGCTGGTAGAGGTCACAGTCTGCTGTAGCCTTGCCGCTTTCTCTAAGCTCTGCAATATGGAAACTCCCTCCCTCCCCAGCAAAGCTTCCTGTTCTCATTAGCCTTGCTGGAGGATATCCCTGGGCCTGGAGGACTGATGTTATCTAAACATTGCCTCTAAACCAGATGCCCGTTAGATCCTTGCTAAGAAGACTTGTTCTATAGGACACTGCCACATACCAAGCTTTGCCTTAGGAGCATGCCACCAATGCAATCAGGGTCTGTCTCCAAGCTCCCCAATCCTATGTATACTGTGAAATAAAATTGAGTTGATTGACTGGAATCTGCCTCCTGGAGGCCTCCCTCCATGCTCATGGGCTGCATACAAAACTTTCCTTCGCCCCTTCTGCCTCTTTCCCCTGGTGGATTGATGGCCGATACGCTGAGCGGGAAAGAGGACCCCTACAACCTCGTTCTGTGTCCTGGCTCCATCCACCCTCCCAGCTCCCACCAGGACAGAAGCACCAGAGCACAGGGCACCCACATAACTTCCACAGTGCTAATGAGGAAGTAGCAGAGGCAGCAGGGGGTTCAGGGAGCAGGGCCAAGGGAGACTGGTACCATCAGGGACAGAGTCAACAGTTCTCCATTTAACCTTGAAAGGAGATATGAGTTGCCTCACCAGGGAGGGGCTAGCTGAAGGAGAGTGAGGGAGCCCTAGAGTGATATAGGAGGTTCTTCTGTTTATGTGTAACTTTCATTGGGTAATAAAGAAACTGCCTTGGCCTTTTGATAGGCCAGCCCTTANATGGGCCAGGCAGTGTTTAAATGAATACAATTTGTGTGTTGTTATTTTAGGTGTTAAGCTAGCCCTGCAGGAGCCGGGCGGGACGAAAAGCCGGCCTGCTCACCATTCACTACATGAGAGGGCTGCCCAGCAAACCACAAACAAACCCACAGCCCTTGCTCATGTGCAGGAGGTCAGTCTGTGTCCAGCTCCGGGTGGTGGATGTTGGGTGGGCAGTAAGTGTGGGAAAGCTAGAGGGAGTTCTTTCTGTCCCGAGGAAAGTGCTGGCTGCAGAAGCACAGCATAGAGAGTGTAGGAGAGAGGAAGGGCTTGGATAGGGAGGGCAAGGAAGAGCAGCAGTCAGTCAGAGGGGTCCCACAGCCCTCTAAACCCTGCTGCAGAAGAGGCTGGCTTCTCGCTACAGCTTAGCTCCCGTGTAATCATGTTGACCTCCTAAGGCATCCCTTCCCAGGGCTCTGTGCTTTCTGTCTACTCCTGACCCTGACCTTATTTTAGGGTCTTCTGCTCAGTGTGTTGCCAGCCCGATTAGCGTGTGTGTGTTTGGGTGCACTATGATGCTAGCAAAGGCAGTTTAATCCCCATAGTAGCCTCATGTAGAGGGTCCTATAGAAGTATATTCATTTTGCAGATGGGAAAACTGAGGCAGAGAGAGATTGGCTAGTCTACTTGTGGCAAGTCACGCTGCTGTCACTGGGAGCCAGAAATCTGGTCTACTCCTAATGGTGGCGCTGAAGGAGCTCCACACAGGAGGACCATGCTGCAGTTTTCTTCAGATGATTTAAAACCTTGAGGCAGTCATCCTGTCCTCACAAAAGCCAGCCTGAGACCGGAGTCCCCACTGGTCCCATAAATAGAAACCAGAACTGATCTGGTTGGCTTTGCTACAGGCTCCCACCCAGCACAGCCACCTCCCAAGGAGTGCTGTGGCTTTTAGACAGGAGGAAAAGTAAGCCAGGTGGGGAACCTTCTCACCCACAGTCTGGAGCCCTGGAGCCTTTGCAGAAATCCAAGGGCACCGGAGGAAGGGTCACCACATTAAAAGACTTAAACAATAAACGCAGGGCATGCCGGCATAGTCCTTGGAAAGGGTGACTAGGAACATTGCCTTTTGCATTATAAAACTGGGCTTGTTAAAGGACAGCAGAAGGAGGTGGAGGAGTGACCATGAGTGAGGAGGACACAGAGATAGTTGGGCACAGAAGAAGACAGCTAAGACAGGTGCAGGTCACCCACCCAAGGAAAAGACAGATGTGAAGGGAGATGGCTGTAAAACTGATGGCCGCGTGCCCTGGAAGGAAGCCACAGAAGTACATTCTGTAAGCCTCCTGCCACAGATATTCATTTCAGGGAATCCCAGAAAACCACTTAAATGTACCTTTCAACCTCATGCAAATTTACCAGATCCACTTATTAGAATCCTAAGAAGAGTCAAAACCTTATCCCTGACTCAAGTCTTTCTCCCTCAAAGTCCAAATCTCTGAATTTGAAAAGGGTAACAGATGCATTTATAATTCATTAGGAGGCAGAGTTTCAATTCCCATCTCTAGTTTGGCCTGATATCTTTTTGAGCTCTCCGGGCCTCCTTGCGTTTTGTGGTAGGAGCTAATATTTCTCTGGGAGGCTGGTGGGTGCTGCACCTCATTCCGCGAGGAGAGGGTACGTTTCACAGGTGAACTGGCCAGCTCTGCAGTCTTTTCAGGTGCTGTGATGGGAGACTTCAAAAGGCTGGTAGCTCTTTGAAGTTTCAGGACATCTTTGAAGACACCAAATCTCTCTGCTGCAGGGTTACCACAGTTTGACTCCAAGATAGAGGGCAGAAGAAGGTTTAGCTTGGACAGTCTGGGACCACATCTATATCTTCCTCTTCCCAACTTCCCTTTCTTCCTTGCCATTGCTCTCCTCTTCTTCTTCCCCTCTTCTCTCCATTTCTCTGACAAGATTCTGGGAGTCACTATGTAGCCCAGGCTGACCACGAACTTGTAATTCTCCTGCCTCTTCCCTTTGCGTACAGAGATTACAGCTGTGTGACTGCCTCAGAAGCAAATCTCGATGTGAGTACAGGAAGCAGAACCAGATGCAAAGACGAGGGACAACATGACAGCTAAGAGGTCTCAGTAGATATTTATCTGCAGCGGCCCAGAGAGTGGTCCCATTTGGGGACAGGAAATGCTAACCTTTGTGTCCTTTGGGACCAGTTATGGAAATGGACTTTTTGTCTATGGGAAGAATCCAACATGAAGTCAGACAGTGGTTGGGTGGCCTCCAACCCATTGGCAGTGGGGGCAAATGATTTCTGTTCTGGGACAGGAAAGCTGGGTAGCAGAGCACATAGCCTTGGCCACAGGGTTGGGCTGCAAGGGTGGAGGAGAGATCTTCCCTCCCAGCGTGCACTTGTTATCCATCTCTCTCCAGGTGGGATGGGGGTGTCCTTACATCTGAATCAGCCCTGGATATGCAGAACTTGGTTGCTGGGTGAAGTGAGTAACCTCTTCCACAGCCTCTCCCAGCCTGGTCCCTTATCCCCACAACTTCTATTTCTAGCATTGATGGGCCTAGGCTGCCTGAGGGGCACAGGATTGGGGTCCAGGAAAAAGCATTGCCTAACAGGGAAATTTTGCACAGAATTCACCCTTTGGAGCCTTCGTGAGCTCGTAGGTAGGTAGAGCCAGCATGTGCCCCCCATGGTGAGGGAGTTAAGCAGAGAGAGACCAGCCGGGCTAGGACATGTCTGTGTTCTGCTGTGGATCTGACCAGCTGGTCTGCCTATGAGGTTAGCTGCTGCTTGAATACCCACTGCTCACTCTGGTCAAGTGAGCTGCTCCTTCAGGGAGCTGGGGGCTAGGGAAAGTCAAGTCAGAGGCACAGGTACAGCGGGAGGAGCCACAGAATCACCTGGTGACAGTGGCCATGGACAACCATATATTGCATCCTCCTGGAATGCCATGGGGGGCTGTCGGACTGTAGGGTGGCAGGGCTGGGTGGGGAGCCTGGCCTACACAGAGGAAATGCTCCCTTGATGGTCTTCATGTTTCTCCTGACATTCTATTCTGCAGTAGTGGATGCTGGCCCTGGGCTGGGCTCATCCCTAATCATGTCACATCATGGGAGGGTGGGACTGTTCTAATGATGAGGATTCAAGGGAATAAATCAGAATTTAAAAATTATTATTGTTGCATTATTTATTAATTTGTGTGTGTATGTGTGTGTGTGTGTGTGTGTGTGTAGATCAGAGGATGACTTTTGTGAGCTGGCTCCTTCCTTCTACAGAATGTGTCCTGGAGTATCTCAGGTCATCAGGCTTGGTGGCATTTTCTTTAACCTGCTGATCCATCTCCACAGCCTGGGGAGAAGATTTTAATCTTGCCCCCTCGGTTTCCGGCACAGGGGCCTGCCCATTTGGTTCCTTCCCAGTGGGGGCCAAGGAAACTGGGAGTGTGAAGACCATAAGGTGGAGGACTCCTGCCTGGCTAGCAACTTCATGTGTGAGCAGGTCTCCCGCCCTGCTTCTAAGGCAGAGTGCCAAGCCTTCCTCACGTCTTTATGCTGCAGGCACCCACTTTCTCTAGCGTTCTCCGGCCTGGGTCTGAGTGCATATGCCCCTGGGGAAAGATGGACACTGATGGGACCAAGCTGCTGTCCCCCTTCATGATGCCAGTTCACACCAGTTCACACCAGCACAACTGTTCCAATGTCAGATGAGCCGGTGTTCTTCGTGTAACTCATGCTAGGTTTAAGTTCACTATTTGTTGAGATGACCTTGAACTCCCACTGCTGCTGCCTCTTGAGTACTAGGATTGTAGACTTGTACCCATGTACCACCACACCACACCCAGCTTATATGGCAAGGATGACTGAACTCAGGGCTTCATGCATGGTAGGCAAGTAATTTACAAACTAAGTTCTACCCTCAACCCCAATATAAGCTGTTTTTTTTTTTAAAGTTGTATGTATTTATTATATATACAGTGTTATGCCTGCATGCCAGAAGAGGGCACCAGATCTCATTACAGATGATTGTGAGCCACGTGGTTGCTGGGAATGGAAATCAGAACCTCTGGAAGAGCAACCAGTGCTCTTCACTTCTCAGCCATCTCCCAGCCCTATGCTTTGTTTGTTTTTAATTTAAATTCTGAGCCTGAGGAATCGATGGAAGTGAACAGAGGATTGCTGCCTCCTGGTTCTCCCGTGACACTCCTGACTTCTTGATGACTTAGTGGAGTCTGGTTCTCATCTGGGAGCTGAGTGACGTGAGGGCCTCTGGAGTAGGGGACTGGGTGAGGGGTAGGCACAATGGAGGTACTGAAGCAAGAGGGGCATATGGCGCCAGCTCACACAGAGCTGCCCCTGATCTGCTGCCCAGAGGTGTTCTTGGTAATCTCAAGCTCTGCTGCCACTCATGAGTGACACAGTCAGTGGATACCTCACTTCTCAAGCTCTTCCTAACCCACCTGCTCCCCACAGCCTTCAAGGACTCCTCCCCGCTCCCGTGACCCTGCTTATGGTAAGGCTCCATGACACCTGAGCCTAGTGAATGCGTACAACCGCACCCTGTGAGTGGAGGACCCACATGGCTGTCTCTTGCAGGTTAAAGCCATGCTTCCTAGGTCCTGGAGTCCAGTTCTGCAGTGTTTTCTTCCTGGAAGGGCCTTGCTTCCCTGCTCTGACCTGTGGACCCCTATGTGACTCTCAGGTTTTGTACAAATGCCTCCACTGAGCTCCAGTCTGTGACTGGCAGACACAGACCAGTCTGGCCCAAATGTATATCCTGTTACCAAGCATGGTGCCAAAGCCATGGGTACAGATGTAGGGGACTCCCTCTGTCTCACAACTGCATGGGAGGTACCAATGGCATATCTGTAAGCTTCTATGAAGGCACCCTTCTTGTTCCCTTTTCTACTTCCTGCCCCAGCTGAAGTCTATACTGAATAGGTGATTGGCAACTGAGCGCTGAATAAATCACAGGATGGAGAGGAAGAGGGTCCTTCATGCAGGGCAGCATGGGAGGAGAAGCAAGACTTCTAGAAAGGACCCCCCTGCAAGAGAAAGGAAACACTCTAGGTACTGAGTACCTGTTTCTGCTCCAGAAAGTTCCCTTAGCTCTACTGTATGTTGGACTCACAGTCCAATTTGAGAAGCTGGACTTAAATTCATAGGGTATTGCTACTTCCAAAATATCTGCAGCACTGGAACTGCTGTGGGTTTGGGACAAAGACAGCTGAAGTCCCTTGGCCTTGCCAAGACCTTGGTAAAATACCTTACCCTCTCCACTTTCAACTACTCTCTTCTCTGAGGCCCATGAGTCAAGCCAAACAGCTCTCTCTCAGCTTCTTTTTGCTGCTTCCCTCTAGGGCTGAGTCTCGGCCTTCCCTCTCTCTTTGGTTAGCAGCCAACAGACCCTGGGAAATGTTCTACACAGGGTGGACACTCTATAAAAAGAGACAGGATAGCACTGAGTTGCTGCATGCACTCTCGGATCAGGCTGCGTTAGAATACATCAGCTCAGATCTATGGCACTGTCGCCAGGCCAAGCCTGGGGTGTAAGGGCTGTGCATATTGGTCCACATGAAATCATGCTGCTTGGGAGCTGCCTGGGAGCTGCTCAGAGGAGGGGCCTGTGGGGGCTCTATGCTGGGTGGTGGGATTGGATATGTCTTAATAGCACTGGCAGCTCCTAGGATAAACATCAGTGTGTTTGTGGCCAGAGGTGTGGGCAACCCAACTCTGGCACACAATTGAAAATCTCATTTGCATTTCACTTTGGAAGTGTGAGGGGGGAGAAAGAAAGGAAGAAAGAAAGGAAAGAAAGAAGGAAGGAAGGAAGGAAGGAAGGAAGGAAGAAGGCAACTTCTCTTTCTGAACCTGGTTCAGAGTCCCACCATTAATTTGCATTCCCCAGCTACTTCCAGGAGAGTGGGGATCAGGAAGGTCTGTGCAGGAGGCATTTATTATTGGCCTGTCCATGAAACAGGTAGCTGTGAATAGACCGGGGCTTTCAGTCCCCAGAAGTCAGGCTGTTGCTTCAGGGAGTGGTGAGGGTGCCTTTGGCCTTGGCGCAGAACTGATCCTACTATCAGACTATTCCTGACTTTATAGCCATGGCTAGGTGGATCTGGGCCTGGCTGTGCTACAAGAGTCTGGGATGGACTGCTTGCTGGGGAGGACTGGTGGGCAGGTTCTAGAAGATGACATGTGGAAATGTGCCCATTTCTCCTCCTCTCTTCCCTCTTCCCACCCAGGCAATGGATCTGCCTTCTACAGTTCTCCTTGGGTCCAAGAGGTCACAGAAAGCCAGAAGTAGGCCTTGGATCAGATGGGAAGACCCTCTGTCTCTGCTCTTCTTCCTTCCAGGAGGAAATAGTCACATCTACAAAACAGGAGTGATACCCAGATGCTGTGGAATCCACAGGCCTCCTACCCTGGGTAGACTGGCAGGTGTTCCCTGGAGAGTGAGGTAGAGTTGCAGATTCATGTCCATCTCATAGTAGAGAGGGGACACCTCCGATTGTCCTGAAACTGAATCCCAAGGATGGACCTGAGACTCAGAGCAGCTGCTTCCTGGCTGTGGGCACAGCCATTTTTAGGAACTTCAGTGTCTCTGCCTGCAAAGTGGGCACGACAGGAAGCACCATCTGTAGGAATGTGTGCACTCATGCAAATGTGGAGTTTTGCAGATTTGCATGAGGTGTGGGGGTTCCTGTAGGGGGACAGTTGGGATCTTCTCATTTCAATTCCTGCTGGGCAGGCTAAGGGTGAGCTCAGGACCTGAAGCTTGGGCTGAAGCCTGCTATGGCACCCTGACCTCCTCAGGGCTGGTCTTTGACCTTGCCATGAAGCACTCTCTCATCAGGTCTTTTGCAGGTAAGGCCATCAAAAGGTACCTGCCTACATGCGTCTCACAGAGAGGCCACCGGTGCCACAGAGTGGGCCTGCCTGGCTGTTAGCATAGATGCCCCTCAGGACTAATGCAGTTAGTACCTCTTCTATTTGACAGATGAGGAAGCTAGCCCAGAGAGTTAAGTCACGCATTTAAACCCATACAACAAGCTGTCATCGTACAGGTGGTCCCATGGCATAGATTGGGGGTTTGAAAGGATGAGTTCAGAATCCGGACTTTTATTTTCTTACTTGCCTTCATTGAGTCGAAAGTCCCTCCCCGTCCCACGCACACCTCTATCTCCTCACATCTCATAAGATGCATGGGTAGCTTACAGATGGGTGTCTGGTAACTAGAGAGAGTATGTTCTCTGTGCAGTCTTCTTGTACTGGTAGGGGAGGGAGATGGACTCAGGATGTAGCATAAAAGAGACAAGCTAGTTGGTAGCAAGTATGGCTGGAAACACATCAGGAGGGAGAGAGGTCCAGCCCGGCACCCAGAACCTATGTTTACTTTTGCTTGTTGGGGATGTGTTGAATGTTACACAGTGATGCGACTGTGAGGCAGGGGGCTGGTCCTGATGGCTTCTCAGAGACCCCTCTTAGCTCCTGTCTACTTTATATGCTCATTACCTTTTCTAGAGCTGCTGGCCTTCTCTGGGTCAGCCTCTTGTCTGGTCTTGGCACGTTGCTTCTGTTTGTAGAGGAGGAAGCAGGAGAGGTGGGTGGAGGGGCTAGGAAGGAATGAGCAGCCATGGAAGGTAGAGGCGGAGGCTGCCAGCGATTCTGCCAGACAGCTATGTGGAAAAGGTCCCCCTTAACGCCACAATTTCCTGTCTCCACTTCAAACTTCAATTAACAGCCTCCAGATAGGGTTTCCGTGCTAGTGACTTGTGTCTCAGTTCCTGTCAATGGTAGGTCATCACCATTCTTATGGCCCTCTGGTGGGCTGACAGGAGAGACTGACTCCTTCCCTGTTTGCCTGGAGCCTCTCTGACCTTCTCCGTCACCCTTGCTGGAGAGGCCATGATTGGAAGACTGGACAGAGACCTCCATGTAAAACCTTGACACTGGCCTTCCAGTAAAGACTGATCAGGAAATGTAGATGCAGGAACGAAGTCAGACACAAAGAAGGACTTCCTAATCCTGCGATTTGTGGGTAGCCTAACAGGTCAGCAAGCAGCAGGCATTGGTCCTGGTGCAGGCTTCAGCATCTCCCGTGATCCAGAGGCAGCTCGGTGAAGGCAGGGATTTGTTCAGCACACACGCGTGATGTGAATCTGAGTTGGAACCTGAATCACAGGCCCGTATGGTTCCCACAGCCCCCACACTCACAGCCTTGAATGCCCCACTTGCACAAACACAATCAATGAGTGCCAGTTGCCAGCCAAGACAGCCTCACTCTTAGGATCCTTTTCTGGTTCAGGCTGTGGGCAAGGGCCCAGCATTTCTGTTCCCACTTGAGGCTTAGACCAGGGAAGCCAGTGAGGCATTTGTCTCAGGCACAAGATTTAAGGACATGCTCCAAACCTCTGGAATGTAGATAAGTGTCCTAATGTAAAATTTAAAAACAGTATCCCCCCCAAAAAAAATCCCAACCAAAACCAAGCTCCAGCACAATTAAACAACAGCAGGAAACTGAGGTCACTGTAGGTGCTGAAGCTGGACATTCAGTTGAGTGAAACAAGCAGACATTGGGAAATGAGGCTAGACTAGTGTGGGATTGGTACCACACATGGGTCTTGCAACCATATTAGCCTGGAAAGTCGAACAAATTCATTCAGTGTTTGCTATAAACGAAATACTTAAGCTTAAAATAAGGTTGTGCACCTTAATACATTGGCTTTAACTGTTTCAATATTCTTAACACTGCTTTAATGCTCTTGAAAAAAATTACCCATTAAAAGGTATGTAATAATACGGGGCACAGGGTTTTCTTTTTGCCTCAGGCTCTGTTAGGGCTCAGCTCAGACTCAAGTGACCCCATCTCTATTTAAATGTTGGATGCCTTGTTCATTGGAGGGTTTTTGCACGCATTTTGGTTTTTAAAGATTTGCATTAACAATGACCATTCTGGTGGATGGGTGGTGTTTGTTTTCCGCTCTGTACATTTTGTGCCTGAGAATGGTGTACTTCTGTAATATCAGTTCTGTTCCAATAGGAGGCAACATGCAAGACCTTCTCAGGTATGTGATGGGAGTGGGGGTGGTAGGGTGGAGTCGGGACACTTGGGGATGCAGGAGTTTGGGTCATGGGAAGGGCCTAGAATTGTGCTGGAGAGATGAGCACTATGCTGGGTTGTGGGGGTTGAGGGAAGAAAGATGGGCTCCCTAGATAGCAGCTGGTTCCCAGCTCATCCATCAGGTCTCTATTAGGTCAGGAAGGTAAAGAAGAGATGAAGCCCTCCAAGCAAAGGCTTCTATAGGCTCAGGCCCAGACAGGCTGTGTTCTAACCAATTTCAGGCGGTCCTGGGTACTTGCCCCTTGACATCCCTCCACATTGAACCTTCTCTGTGTCACACTTCCAGGGCTTTTGTTCTTGCTGGTAGACCCTGGAAAGGCTCATCTTTGAGACCCAGGTGTTGCTTCCATACAAAGCCCTGGCTATTTACCCGCAGCCCTCTCTCTCTGATTAGGCACGGTCCTCTCTGCCCCCCATGTTGTGGGTCATGGTGGTGTACAACCAATATGTGTGTGGGCACACAGGACCACTGCATGTGGATAAGCATGACCATGGTGTGTGGATCAAGTGACCACTGTGAGGGTGGATATGTGAGCAGTGTCCGTGTGGGTTAGCATGATCACTGACTGTGTGGGTTAGCATGTGCAGACCCTGTGAGCCTATATGTGTGGGAGAGCCATCTCCTGAGGATGCTCTGAATTCTTGTCGGGCCCATCTGGCTTACACTAGGGACAGTAGCAGGCATCAAGTGACCTTGTGTCCTCAGAGGGTCCCTGCTTGAGACTAGATCCACGTTGCTGTTACATCAGGACCACAAGGAAAAAGTCAGAGATCACTGTGGCAAATCAGAGCCCTGTGGGTGGCCCTACTCACATGGCCTCTTTGCTGTGGCTGAAAAGTGAGGAGAACACTCACACCACAGAGACCATGTTCTGTGGAGTCCCTCTCTGGAACGTACTTTCTCAGAACATTTGCTTACCTCATATTCACTCTTTCCTGGGGCCTTTGGTCACGTCAGCCTGAAAGGCCTCATCCAACTGTCCATATGAACTGGCACCCCTGGGACACTCTCTTACCACCTTGTTTTCTGTGTTTGGGGTGATGGCCCTCTGCATACGGTAGCTTGCTTTTGTCTCCTTGTATGGGGAACAACTGAGGATACTCTTTTCTACTTACTGTTACCTTCCTTGTGCCAAGGGGCAATGACAAACATTAGGTATTTAACATGGGTACCTTAGTTGCTAATTTCAGGGTAGGGGAAAGTGCCTTGGTTTTCTTGGGTGTCTAGAATTCAGTCCTGTAGGGACGGTCACATCTCACACTGCGTCCCACAGTCTCACTTATGCTTCTGATGGCTTTCACATGCATGATCCTATTTCATATACCTGGCAGCCCTATAAGGATGTTGTTAGGCCCCTGGAGGCTCACAGTGTGGTATAGGGAGATGCTCAGCCCATGCTTGAGCTACATCCAGGGCCAGGTTGGAGCACAGGCCTCCTGGCCAAGCATCACCATCCGGTTCTCCAGGGTGGTCCTGGCAGTCAAAATGATGTGTGTTCTTTGGGGCCCACTCTCGGGCGGTTGCTCGGGAGGCGGCTGTGCGATCTCAGTCTCCCTGGGCTGGGCACTGTTCCAGTCGTCAGCCAGTGCGCTGTCACTGCTCTTGATTACTTTCCAATGAAGGATGATTATAATAAAGGACATTAATCAGGGAGCATGGTGGCTCACACTTGGGGGTTCTCCAGCCTGGCTTTGTTAGAGCTCAGGGTGGTTCTGTTGATTTTGAACAGAAGGCAGGCAAGAATGCCTGCCCTTAATGTACAGTTAGGAATGCTGGGTCCAAGAGAGACACATTACTTCGCCTTGCAGCTGAGATTTCGGCAACTGTGCTGGAACACCGAGGTGAGTGAAACCAAACCGAATCAGGTTAAGTCAAGCCAAGCAAAACAAACTAAGCCAAGCTGGACCAAGCCCTGCTCTGTGGCATTTCCATTTACCCAGGTGTGACTATTCCCACTATGACCAGTTCCAGAGTACCAACATGGAGGAAAGCTGGGCAGCGACAGACCCTGTCAGCACCTGAAAGCCATTGCCCCACATGGTGCCAAGGTATAGCCTCTAATTTCTTTTCAGGATTTTCTAGTTCATAAAGCATGGTCATGCTCAGCCCTCACCTGTTTCATAGAAACCTTTTGGTTGCCTTTTGGATGGGCAGCTATCATTATCTTCATCCTTTTCGGGTGATGAAGCCAAGGCTTAAAAAGACTGTGTGAGGCCAGGGGTTGGGCAGGTGAGGCTGGTGCAGGGAAGGCATGATAGAAATCCTTCCTGGCTGAGCCTTCTGGTCCTTTCCCCAAGATTCACCGGAGTTTTCCACCCAGGGGGCCAGCTTTAGGTCCAGAGCACACGGGGAATTGCTGCTGAGGCTAAGGTTCCCTTAGTTTGTGGGTGACCTTAGAGATCATCTGTTTGCTCAGTGATCTTCACTGAGGACTATAGTTGGCTAGGCAACACCGGGCCTTAGAAACATAGGGGACAAAGGATCATGGTCCTTGACTACAGAGGACACTGTCCAGCTTGGGGAGAGATACCCAGAGTAAGTGTGACAGGGAGCAACATGTATGTGCTCTTCCTGAGGCCAGGGAGGTTTAGAGAGGCAGGCTGAGGCCCCAGGGTTCCTGGGGGGCTGGTGGGTGGAACTCAGTGAGGGAGAGTTTTGTCTCATGTAGAAGAAGCTGAGTTAGATATAAACACTCAGAGAGGAGGCTGCCAGGCTGGTGCAGGCAGTTGGAACACAGGCTGCAGCCGTGGGCAGATATCAGGGCAGACACAACCCTCCTGGCGGAGGGGAGGTGCTCTGCTTCTATATTGGGTTGTCCTCAAGGTCCCTGCAGGTCTGACATTTTGGGGATCCATGATTCTGAGTGTCATCTCTGTAAGTTTGTTCCTAAGAACTTGGGAGGCAGTCTGGTGGTGCTGATCTGACCAGCCAAGGCCACAGTCGAGTGGGACCTTTGCATGTTAACTGGCCTTAAACTCCTGGCTCCCAGGGCCCAATAGAGCTTGGGATGTCTGGCATTTTTGCTTTGCTTTTGTCTTCTTCAAGATCCTAGTCATTGAGAGGCAAGGATGAGGTGTGGGGCTCACAGATGTTCATGTTTGGAATCTGGTGACAAGAAACCGTGGATGGGGAGTCACCAAGGCAGATCACATGTTAGAGAGGGCAGAGCAGGGATGGTCATACTCAGAGAGGGGCTGAGGTCAAACACAGTCTGCTCTGCAGGACCTTCTCCTTCACTGAAGTACTTGTCCACACTGTAGAGAAAACGCTGGTTCCGATGCATTACAGACAATGGCTCAAACCCTGCGGAGTTTGTAAGTGGGAATTGTACACGATCTTTGGAGCCCTAAGCAGCCAAGTAAGAGGTCAGCTACTCTGCGGTGGTTTGAATGAGAGGACCCTCCATAGGTTCATATATTTGAAATTTGGTCCCCAGTTGGTAGAGTTGTTTGGGAAGGATTAGGAGGTGTGACATTGTTGGAGAAAATGCATTACTGAGGTGTGGGCTTTGAGGTTTCACAAGCTCACATGGTTTCCAGTTAATTTTCTCTGCCTCAGTGTGGCTGTAGGATGGAGATAGAGACAGAGACCCACAATGGAGCACTGGACTGAGCTCCCAAGGTCCAAATGAGGAGCAGAAGGAGGGAGAACATGAGCAA
>LOEQ01001109.1:178842-189691 GCA_001685075.1 Bramus lutescens | reverse complement strand
AAATTGGGAGGAGGGGAGGAGGTGGAAATTTTTAATAATAATAATAAAAAATTACAGATTAGAAAAAAAATTTTCTCTGCCTCATGGTTGAGTCTCAAGATGTGAGCTCACAGCTATTGCTGAAGCCCTGTGCCTTCTGGCCTGCTCCCCTGCTCCCCGCCATGATAGTTGACAGACTCTAGCTCTTTGAAACTGTAATCCCCAAATTAAATTCTTTCATTTATAAGTTGTCTGGGTCAGGGTTCAATCACAGCAATAGAAAAGTAACTAAGACCTAACCCTAAAGCCCTGTGCTGGAGACACTATTTAGCATGGACCAGACCCTGCCCAGTCACACTGGCTACGATCATGATGTCTCCTAACAATCGGCACCAAACAGGCAAGGAAAATGTGTTTTGGGATGATCTTGACCCCCTTGCATGTGACAGCAAGAATGCTTTACAGTTAGATTAGGCCAACAGTCTCAGAGTCAGTCAGTCAGTCAGTCAGTCAGTCAGTCAGTCAGTCAGTCAGTCTGTCTGCTTGTGCCCCCCCTCCTGTTGAGTTCTATGTGTGTACATACATGCATGTGTGTCTTCTTTCTCATTGAAGTGGCGGAGGGACTGTTTTTCTATGTGCCAGCCACCAGTATAGAAGGTCAAAGGCAAGGCTTTCTTAAAATCTGGGGGTGGAAGCAGATAATTTGGCTCTCTCATATCTGTCAGGACAGTGGCCACCTCGACAACACAATAGCCACATGGTCCTGTCCCCAGATTGGCTGAATCTGTCCTTTGCTTCTCAGCATTTGTTCAGAGTCTATGCCGATGTCTTTATGGACAGGGAAGCTCTGGGTTAGTGAGGTGGGAAGACGTTCCCTGGACGCACAAGAGGCTCCCAGCCTCCCTCTTCACAGTGAACACTAATTGAAAAGCCACTCATTTCATTTACTGATGAAGCCCCACTGGTATGCACAGGGAGTGTGCCTGCTGGGGGATGGGCCATCTTGACTTGGTTTTCTTCTGCACCTGCTGCCCTTGGAGAGGGAGAAACCCCTTAATGGCCTGGAGTGGGGGCTTATTGCAAGTTTTCACTTAGTTTATCATTCTGTCAATCTTGGGGCTGAACCCAGGACCATCAAAATGCCTCGATGTGGCCTCTTCCCCCAGCAAGCCTGTGGGCCACTTGTATATTATATATACACAGTTCTTTCCTCACCCTCCCAGAGACTTTGCTGACAGCTGGCTGACATCTAGCCCACACTGTCTTCCCTCTCATACAGACATAGAAACTAAGGCTCAGAGAGTATGAGCTACTTTGTCCAATGTCACATAGTGAATAAGTTTGCTTATGTGGTCCATTGTATCATACTGTTCGAGACTGGTCTAGCTGAATGATGGTGCCCATCAAACCTTGAGAGCCTGAGGTGGGTTACAGAAGGGGGACCATAAAGGGGAAAGGAGCTTCCTCCCCCAAATGATGTATTCAGCAGAGACAAAAAGGAAAAATAAAAAGAGCCCATCTCCTCTCTCCAAGTTTCTCCTCATTAATTTAATCTAATTTGCTCACAACATTCCTTGGTAAACAGCGGCCTCCCTTTAATAAGCCAGGCTCTTTGCCCCCTCCCCCGACCCTGCAATTGTGTTTCTAATCATCCAGTGTATCAGGAAAGACTTGCTGCTAATTGTTGCCAGGCATCACACTACCCCGTGTGTCAGGTAAGGGATGGCAGCGAAAGATAATTATAATCAGATCTAATTAGTAATTATAACAGATCCCGACTAGAAACTTGTTTTCAGTTAAATATTCCCTGAGAGGCGCTAAAGGTCTCCGGGGCATGCTGAGTGCCATGGAGCAAGGGGCCTGTGAGGATGGTGCCACCTTGTATCTCATCCCTGACCTTCTGGCAAGCGAAGGAGACAGACCCAGAGAGAGCAGTTCAGGGAACCCACCAGGTAGGTGAGTGCCCAGGTTTTCAGGCCCGAACAGACATGCTTTCTCTATACATGCCTGGAGTGAGGTCTTTTCCTATACAGTGGCCACTCAGTCCCTCCACCAATGCTGTTTTACAGGGGCTCAGGACACAGAGGTTTGGAAACCTTTAGAACATCAAAGAAACTGCACATTGCCCAACACAGCATGGGGCACTAACCTCTGGAATCACTGCTGGCCTCAACAGGGTTAAAGGCATTACTAATGGACTCCCTGACCTAAACAGAGGGAAGGACTCTCCCCCACTGCTTAGTGCCTCTTGCTCCAGGACTGCCTCTAGCAAGTATTTGTGCAAACCTGGGGCTGTCTTATTTCTGCGGACCAGGATCTAATCACCCAACACTTCCTGCTGTCCTATCCAGGCCCTGCTTCCTGCCCAGACCCTTCTGGAGACCCCAGGATCTTGACCGAGTTTTCCTTAGATCCCAAACATCGACCACTACCTGCACAGTTCAGACTCTTTAGTATGGCTCAAAGCCCATCCCTCTGATTCTCTGATTTTCCATTGTTCCCAACACCCACCGAACTTTCTCAGGTCTCTTTGCCAAACACCCTCAAACACAGTGGCGTATGCTAGCTGGCCTTCTGCTCATATTGCTATGGAGTGTTTTTATCCTCTGGCCATCAAATCATTCTCATCCCACCTGGGGAGGGTTCGTAAGCTGCTACCTCCTCAAGGCTTCCCCGCTTTCCTGAGCAAAAATGATGCTTCCTTAGCATTTCCTATGTACAGTTCAAGATGCCATCCAATCTCCTATGATATCACGTGGTTCTTCGGCTTCTCCCTCCCCTCAGGAAAAAAAGCTCCTGAGGGCAGAGAGGGTGTTTGACTCTCTCTGCATTGCTCCATCTCATTGGATACAATGCACGCAGTTTGCATCTAACAAAGGCCCAGAGAATAGCTGATTGAACATGAGTCAGGGAGAAGCTGCTCTCCAGCAATGGCATTCTGGCATTGGTGCAAATGCTTTGGGCTCCTCGGTCTCCTCAGGCCCAGCTCCCAAGCCTGTGCCATCATTGCATGCTCTTGGCTTGTTGGGGTATGATTAAATGGGATTTCACCAGAGGACTCAGGAAAGCTTAAATCCCACCTAAAGCAGCCTTGCCAAATCCATCTGGGCTTTTCAGCACTAAATGAGGCTAGTGCATTGGAGGGCCTGCATTTTAAGCTTAATTTGAGTTAATTCACACTTAAATTTAAATAGTTATTTGTGGCCATTGGCTACCACAGACAGGGCAGCTCAGCTGACCCCTTTGGAGAACTCACTTCTCCAGCAGCATGAAGGGACTAGACCCCAAGTCTTTTTGGTGACAGGTGAGCCTGGGCACCAGTTAGACCAATGACTCACTTTGCTTTGTTTGAAAACAAAATTCACAGGCTATATTCTTATTGCATTCTAATTTTTTTGTCTCCTTTGTAGTGGTGTGGACATGTTGATCTCATTAATTCCTTTAACCAGAATGTAAGACTATCAGGGAATACCCCTCCTGGACCACGTCAGGATGTAGGATTGCCTTTATCTCATTTAGAACCTGTGGGTTGGTTGTTCGGCGCATGTCAGTATCTGTTCGAATCTGTACACAGACCCCCAATTCATTACTTTTTCCTTCTGGCATCTGCTACCTTCAAGGGAAACATCTTTGACCTTTCTCTGATCTGCCTTTCTCTGCCTTTTCCTCTGGGTGTTTTCCCATCTGACTAGGAGCCTGTGCCCAGGCCAAGGCGTTTCTAGCACAAAGGTACTACTGGGATTCAGTGGGAGCTCCTCCTACTTGTCTCTGCTCATCCATGGACTTCAAGGGCAGTGGCAGAAGTTGGAGATGGCAGCTTGGTGGCAAACTGTGGAGCTAGCCTGGCTCTGGCCCAAACATGGATGGCTGGGTCTGGTCCTAAAGCCCCCAACTTTTCTCCGTCTTTGCGTCGTCAGTGGAGGAGTCAGGCAGGTCTTAGGGGCACAGAAGGCTTGCTTTCAGGTGTGAGGGTGACAGGAACAGGCAGATCTGTGGGCATGTTTCCAGATGTGCACTTGTTTGTAGATCTGTGGGCACGTTTCCAGATGTGCACTCATTTGCAGCTCCATACATAGTCCTCAAATCACTCTTCCTCCTCCTGGGAAGGTGATGCCTCCCACGAAGCGGGTGGGACCTCCCACGAAGCAGGTGGGATGCACTTCAGCTCTTCCTGGGTCCTTCTTACACGTATGTTGCTTGGAGCACTTGCCATCAGGATATGGATTCAGGAAGTTCAGCTCCAAATGCTGGACTCTTTGAATTAGGACAGCTGTTAGCGGGAACAAACTTGTGCCCACTCGCCCATGACAATTTGATTAATTTGTCCAAATTCAGTCGTGTTCACACCTCACCTATAACCTCTTCAAAGCCTGACCTTGCCATCTCCCCTGGTACGACAGGGCACCGCTTGTCTCTGCTACCCCTCGTTTCTTTCTCCTGCTCTGCTGTTGGTTTATCCCTCACCTACAGTGTAATCCCTTGGCAGGGTGGTTCTCCTCTGGGGTGGGTGAGATCAGGGTACCACCTTAACCTGGTGACATGCATGCATCTTGCAGGAGAGGTGAGCCATGGTGAGGGGTGGGAACTAGAGAGCATGATGGCTGCCAAACAGGCAAAGGGGCTTACCCCTGCCAAGCCTTTCTAAGAGAAATCAGAGATCTGAATTTTCATACAAAAGCTCCAGAACCGTAAATACTGGCAATAATTGAAAAAAAAAAAACCAACAAAAACAAACTAAAAAGCCCGGTGGCACTCTAGGAGCTAACCAGTTCCTCTGAGCTTGCTCTCTGGCCTGCTAGTTGCCAGCTGTGGCTCATGAAGCTGGGGCCAGCCAATTCAAACAGTCCTCGCTTATTCTGAAAGTGAGGCTATAGGTAGGTGACCCAGCTGCAAACCCCTGCTGCCCAGTCCAGGATATGCCTGATAACCACTTCACTTGACCTGCGTGTCTATGGGAAAGACAGAGTCCTAGAACATTTAGTCTGAGCTGGGGGCTGTCTTGATGACTCCCTTCTCGCCCCCTGGCAGGCTGGGATGTGTGCAGTCGGGAGGAGTCATTGCCTCTAGGTGGGCACACCTTGGAGGGAAAGTAATTCAATTAAGCCCTTGGTTCCCAGTGAGTGTTCAGATCGTCTCCCCCAGAGAACCGTTTTCTGTTATGGATTTTTAAGACCAGTGGCTGGAGGATCACTCTCCCTTTTTTCTTTTTTGGTGTGGTGTCTCTAGTCACTAAGTGAGTGGGAAATAAAGGATTTGTGAGAAAATAGAACACAGTCAAGAGGTAAACTGTGGACTTAAAGGCTCCTAAGAGATGGGCGTGGGGGTTGGAAATGTTCCTGGCCTGTCACTGCTCTGCTGAGTGCAGCTTCCTGAAGCCCCGTTTCTCACCTCAGAAAGGTAATCCAATGCATTTCATTGGCGTGGAAGCCAAACAGGCCGTTGCGTTATAGCAATAACATCAACATTTTACTCACCTTTGCCTTAATTATTTTTCTGTCTTGCCAATGGAAGCTGTTTAATAAGATTTATAGGCAGTGAGGCGGTGGGGTGAGCGTGTGTGCAGCTTAGATAATCGGCCCAGCTAACCCCCCCCCATTGGCATCACCAGTATAAATACACGAACTAAAAGCTTTGCAACACTTAAGTAATAATAATGTCAACATCTCACCTGCTTCCCCTTTAATTATTTTTCTCCCTTGTTCTTGCCACCTGAATCTGTTCAGATAAGATTGCCATGTAGATAATAACCAAAGACTCTCATTCTCATAGGCAGATAACCCACTGTTTCACTAAACCACTGAGCTCAAAGGGAGCGGGGCTGGTGACAGGCCTGCTCTTAGATCTTCTGGGAGAGGGTGGGGTTTGGTGCCAGTGGCTCCTGGAGGGACTAGAGGCAACGGAAGAGGAGGACACAACTGTGCAGGTGGCATGAACACTGAGGTGGGATCCTGGCCTGGGAGGCAGGCAGGTGCCAGAATCTGGAAGAAGAGCAGGTTGGTGCTTCTGCTCTCACGGCACCCAAGTGTGTGTGGGGTATGCACATGGTCTCATTGGTCTAGGCCAGTGTTTTCTGTCTTCCAAATGCTGTGACACAAGTTCCTCATGTTGAGGTGACCCCACAACCATAAAATTATTTTCATTGCTACTTCATAACTGTAATTTTGCTAATGTTATGAATCATAATTAACTATTTTTAGAGATAGAGGCTTGCCAAAGGAGTTTCGAACTGTGGGTTGAGAACCACTGGCCTAGGTAGGGGGTTCTGGTTGTGCAGCCCATGAAGTATTTTCCCACTACAGTGTACACAGCTCTTGGTCAGATCTGGCTTTATGTCTGCTTAGCTAGGTGGTTGTGGAGGCAGCTACTCAACCTTTCCAAACCACACTTTCCCCAAACTGTAGAGGCGGGATGCTGTGGGCCAGACGTCCATGGAGCCCCTGAACCCCAACTCATATGATATAATTCTTCTGTCCAAGTACTAATGAGATCCGTCCTGTTTAGCTTCTGGGATCAGATGAAATCTGTCTTTTTCAGGGCGGCATGCCATAGATAGATGCTGAAATTCCAACCCTTGGTGAAAAAATATTTACAAATGAGACATTTGGCAAGAAATTCAAGTTAGATGACATCATAAGAGTAGTACTCTCCCAATGGCATTAGTATCCCTAGTAAAAGAAAAGGGAATCCCTGTCTGTGTGCATGTCCTCAGGAAGGACCCAAAACAAGTGTTCAGCAGAACCTGACCCCACTGCTGGTGCTCAGTTCTTAGTATGAAGAGCAACCTCAGAACTGTGTAGAATAAATAATTAAGCCACTCACCCCATGGTGTTTGTTACAGCAGCCTGGACTGACCATCACACTGGTCTAGGTTCTAGATCAGTTGTAGACTCTAGAATAATTATTCTTAAACTTTAGTGGGAGAGAATGTTGAGTCTGTCTCAGAAATGCTTGCAAGCATTCTGAATTTTGTATCTCATTTTATGGAGCTTAAAGGCCCACAGCAGAAACTTTGGCAACTAGTTGGGTTCCTTTTCTTGAATATCAGCTCAGCTCTCTCCACCCTCACTGCCATACTGATCTCTGTGATGGTAGCAGCCTCCCCATAGGTCTCCTTCTCTTGTCCCCTTACAGACCTCAACCCAGTAGGGGGGAAACTTTTATATGCCAGATCCTGTTGCTCCTCTGCTAAGAACCTTTCTACGTCACTGCTTTTTTTCAAGGAGGGATCTGGCTCCAAGATCCACAGCTAACTTTCTGTGGATCCACAGTCCCATAGAGTAATCTGAATTGACCAAATCAATTTATGATGAAAGCCTTCCCATAAAGACAGTCCTGGATTTAGATAACTTTATTGATGAATTCTAGGAACTTGAATACTTCACAGAACATTCTAGGAAATAGAAAAAGGAATCCTTGCAACTCATTCTACAAGACCAGTAAGTACCCAAATTCTAAAGACAGGTAAATTTGGAGTGTTGAGAGAGGGAGGAGGAGGACATGAGGGATATGGATGGTTGAGTTGGGGGAAGAGCAGAGAGAGAGAGCAAGGAAAGAGATATTTTGATAGAGGGAGCCATAATGTGGTTAGCGAGAAACCTGGCACTAGGGAAATTCCCAGGAATCCACAAGGATGACCCCAGCTAAGACTCTATGCAACAGTGGAGAGGGTGCCTGAACTGACCTTCCCCTGTAATCAGACTGATGAACACCTTAGTTGTCATCATAGACCCTTCATCCAGCAACTGATGGAAGTGGATGCAGAGATCCACAGCCAACCACTGGGCTGAGCTCCCAGAGTCCAGCTGAAGAGTGGGAGGGGTGAGAATATGAGCAAACGGGTCAAGACCATGATGGGGAAACCCACGGAAACAGCTGACCCAAGCTAGTGGGAACTCATTGACCCCAGACTGACAGCTGGGGAACCTGCATGTGACTGAACTAGTTCCTCTTAATAAGGGTGACAGTTGTGTGATTTGGGCAGTTTGTGGGGCCACTGGCAGTGAAACCAGTATTTATCCCTAGTGCATGAACTGACTTTTTGGAGCCCATTCCCCATGGAGGGATACCTTGCTCAGCCTAGATATAGGATGGAGGGCCTTGATCCTGCCTCAGCGCGATGTGACAGACTTTGTTGACTCCCCATGGGAGGCCTAACCCTCTCTAAGGAGTGGTTANTTTTTTTTTTTTTTTAAAGAAAAGAGAACTAGGGGATGTTGTCCATGATGAATATAGACAAAAAGCACTCAACAAAGTGTTAGCAAATTGACTGAAGCAACATAATACCACACACAGTGACCAAACAGGATGCCTCAATCCTGAGAATTTAAGGGTTGTTGGATAGTTGAAATCCAATTAATAGAACATATTAATAAGGAATGAACCCCATACGATCATGTTAAGAAAGCAGAAAAGCATGTCATAAGATCTGACACTATTTAAGATAATGACTCTCAACAGAGTAGTCAACACAAAGTTATAATTTGATAAGACAAGTAAGTTCTGGTGCCATGTTACACAGTAGGGTGACAGTGATTAGCAATAGCATCATGTGCATTTTAAGATAACTAGACCAGGGAGACCAAGTAGTCTCACCACCAAGACATTCTGAATATTTGAGGTGGTAGATATTCTAATTATCTTGGCTTGATCACTGTATCACATGCGCATGTTTTGAAGTGTAACATCGTACCCCAGGAACATGCACCGCTTTGTATGTCAGTTAAAAATGAAATAAGAAGCCATCTTGACAAAGTAGGGACATATGGGTACTTCAACCCGATTCCCAACGTGGATGGCAACCGTTCAGCTGGCGTGAAATAGCGTGGTGAGATGCTTCCATCTAATCCTGGAAACCGAGCTAGAGTGTGTTTTTAACCACTTGTGCTCAGTCTTGGACTGGAAGTTGCTCCTGGTACAAAAGGTACTATAAGGACAAAAGGCTGCAGAACGGGAAAGAATTAAACAGCCTTTGTGTGCAGACAAAATGATTCTGTATGCTGAAAATCATATAGAATACAGAAAAAAAAACAATTAGATCAGAAAAAAGTAGTTAGCAAGGTTATGGGATTCAAACATTTACAGATGGTCCTTGGCTTACAGTTTGATGACTCAACTAATAACTTGTTTTCACTTTATGAAGGTGTGAAAGCAGCATGCATCCAGGGCAAACCGCATTTGGAGTTGTCTTTTCCTGGGCTGGTGAGTGTGGTCCCTCGCGCTCAGAGGCTGGGCAGAGAGCCACAATTTCCAAGCAGCCTTGTGTTAATGGAGGTAAGCCACCATTACTCTGCAACGCACCATGTGGCTAAGTGATGATGCTTGGCAGCTCAGGCCTATTAAATGCACGTTTAGCAGATAAAGGAATTGATTGACATGTGGCTCCACCCATACTAAACCAATTGTATTTCTATATACTAGCAATGAACAATTTGAAAATGTGATTAAGAAAATAATTCAACAATGCCGAAAAGAACAGAATAGTTAGGAATATGTTTGACAAAAGTCTCTCTTGGATATCAAAATCCATGGATGTTCATGTCCATTACATGAAATGATGTGATATTCATATATATCCTATGGGCATCCTCCTGTGTCCTGTATATCCTCTCTAGACCACTCATGATGCTGGATACAATGGAAATGCCACGTGGATACCTATTACACTGTATTATTTAGGGAATAATGACAAGAAAAGCCCTATATATAGATGCAATAATTTCAGATACTTTTGTGGATAGGGAACTCTGTGAGGCAGAAGCTGGCTGTATTTCCTTTCCTCTCTGGCTTCAATTGACCCATCTGTAAAATGGGTTTTCTCCAATATCCTAGTGACTGTGTGGGAGAAAGAGAGCAGAGGGTGTGAGAAGTGGTGTGTTTGGGTTAGAGCAGAGCCTGCTCTTCTGGGAGAAGGTACATGACCCTCACTTTTCCTTCTTAGCTCGTCACCAGAGCCAGCACCTGGGTGATCTCTTAACCTTTCCTGACATAATTACATATGGAAAGTTCTGCTTTTATGTGAATATTCACAAACATCTTGATTATCTTGTAAAAACACAAGTGTTTTGGGAGTCAGTCTTCTTAGGTTGCAGGGCTCAGCTGCTCGTTATTGCGAGAAGTGGGCGGTTCTATGCATGTCCCTGGCCTGTGAACCGGTCTCCTGGGAAAATCTGCTCCAGCCACATAGACAGGGCAGTGGTCAAACCTTGCATGATGGGGTAAGAGATAAGAAAGCAGCCATGAGTGAGCGCGAAGGGAGGGAAGAGGATGTGGTAGGTCACCTGGCTTCCAAAGTGGCTTGAGGGACAAGGTCTGGCAGGAAGGGCTTTCTGGAACCATTAGTTAACTGTCCAGCACAAAACTCTGGCTCTATGGACTCTGAGAGGGTTCAGACAGGCTTCTACAGCTCCCAGAGGCCAGATGGAAAGCCACCCACTGTCCGTGATTGTATGTGGGAGGCAGGCAGCTGACTCGGAGCACAATCTGAAAAGGATCGGTTCAGATTCTGGCTTTTTTTTAACTTTCTTATGTGAACTTGGGCATGGTAACGGGCCTCTCTGGTGACCTAAGCCCACCTGATAGAGTTGGCAAGAGGGTATGGGGAACGCTCACCTGTGGACTAATGGGGCCCTGGCAGGCACACAGAGCAACTAACTGGAGTTGTCTTTTTCTTCTCCAATTAGAAGCAGCTGATATGCTGCCGTATCTGTGGACAGATGATGTGCCCAGGGGCAGCTTCCTTAAGTCTGGCACCATTAGATTCAGGGCTGGAGGTCTGAAGCTAGGTCCCATCCCTGTCCTTATCAGAAATCTGGTCTGATGATGGGCGTGGTTTACCGGTAAATTAGGATCAACCAGACCAGTTCAATATAAC
>LOEQ01001109.1:166188-178813 GCA_001685075.1 Bramus lutescens | reverse complement strand
GAACTCACGTAACCAGGGTCCAGCGCGCAAAAGGGAGAAATAAGAAGAGAGCGCGCGCACCTGGATCTCCAAGCTTATGTTCCCCGGCTCCAGGAGGCCACGCCCTAGCCAAATGTGATTGGCTGAGCNACTCACGTAACCAGGGTCCAGCGCGCAAAAGGGAGAAATAAGAAGAGAGCGCGCGCACCTGGATCTCCAAGCTTATGTTCCCCGGCTCCAGGAGGCCACGCCCTAGCCAAATGTGATTGGCTGAGCTTCCCCATCAAACTTGTTGGGGAATGCCAGTGTCTTAAGTATGGGTATGTCAGCTCTGACAAAACTGCTTCTCTTGCTCTGACATGTTGCCATGTTCTGCGCCATCCTGGCCCCCACTTTTTCTTCCGTGAGCCTTGACTCACCTCGTTACGACTGTACACATCTCACCTTGCCTTTCACCTAGGTGAAAAGGCCTTCCTGCTTCTTATTAAACCACATACGTGATGCTGTCCAAGCTTGGATTCATGTGGAATTCCTCCGGGGAGGTGGTTGTGTTTCACTGCCATTGCCTGGACCTTTGGATGCTCTTTGGATGCCGAGTTGTTTTTGTAGCTGGTGTGTATGGCGCGAGGTTGACATCAGGAACGTCATATGAGGCCCTGCCTCCCTTTTATCAGGCCTTATGCTCTGCTTCCTATCATGACTTTCCCATGGCACACCAAGATTTTGTCAACAGGTTTTCAGGCTGCCACAGGGTTTGATTGTTATCCGATTACTTCTACTGTCTGTGACTCCCCCTTGTGACAAGGTTACCACCCTGGAGGTAGCACCATGTCTCTACAGTTTTACCGACTTTTGATCTAGGCTAATATTCCATCTAGAGTGGGAGCTCTCTCTCTAGAGCCGTGGCACACTGTGTTGTGGAGACACTGGTTGGAAGGGAACATCTCGGCATGATCCTAGGTCATCTCTGCATCATCCCCTCCCTCAGGACACCCCCTTAATTCCTGGAGCTCAGTCCTACAATAAGATTCTCACAACTCTGGATAAATTAATTCCGGCCCTCTAGAAACAGGCACGTGGGAAGCACAGGGTCTGCTTGAATACTCCGAGAGACAGAGTGCTTACCACTTCACTGCGTTCAGGCTCTCAGTTTTAATTGCTAAGATAAAACACATCCTGCCCGGCCCGGTTCCGCTCTTGAGCTCTATGAAATAAATCTATTTTCCTACTTCAAATATTTGAGGGGAAGCTTCTCCTCCTCAAGTCTTCTCTACAGCAGCTTAAACTTCCCTACTTATTTTTTTCCCATTTCCACGTATGTTTGCATGTGTGTGGTCACACATGTGTATAGGTATATGCACATGTGGGTGCGTGTACATATGGGGGCCCGAGGTTGATGCTGGCAATTATTCTAGATCTCTCTGCTTTTCAACTATATTCGGTGAGGCAGGGTCTCTCAATCAATCCCAGAGCTCACGGATATAGCTAGTTTTACCAGTCAACTTGCTGTGGGGGACCCCCCATCCCTGCTTTCTGAAGCTGGAATTGCAGGTGGGATGCTACTCTCACTCAGCATTTACATGGATTCTGGGGGTCAGACCTCTGGTCCTCACCCATGCACAGCAAATGTGTAACCAATGAGCAGTCTTCCCAGCCCCCCTTTCTTTTAATTGTGCACACAGCATATACCTTATGCCTGTAAATGCCTGGGCCAAGGATTGGGTTTGTGTCTATCAGGATGCTGACATATACTGACCCTCAGTGCTCTCTGTGGCTGTTCTTATGTGTCTACTCTCAAAGTGATGACAATTCTGCTGTTCTTAGGTTGGCGTACTGTAGGGAGAGTAAACAGCGGTTGGTTGGAGATAGAGAGGCAGGCATATGAGGGTCATCTGGGCCTGCTAAGTATTTGCAGTAGTGGTAGTAGTGTGTATGTGTGTGTGTGCGCGTGCACACACACAGACACACAGACACACGCATTCTTCTGGAACAGCAGTGATTCCTGGGAAGATTGTAAAGGCATAATAGACACTCACATGCTTATGGCTGGACCAATTCAAGCAACACAGTAACAGAGCAGTGACCATCCCCACTCCTGAAGCAGCAGGACATCTTTTTGTTAAAAAAAAATTATGCACGGGTGTTTTGCTTGTATGAATAAATGTGGATTGTGTGTGAGTTTGGTGTCTGTAGAGACCAGAAGATGGTGCCACATCTCCTGGAACTGGAGTTATGTAGGATTGTAAGCTGTCATGGGAACTGAGCCTGGGTCCTCTGCAAGAACAAGTGTTCTTAACCATTGAGCTGTCTCTCCACTCACAGCATGGCATTTTTTTTTTGGCCTAAAATGAATCAGTGGAGACTGGAGAGTTGGCTCAGTTGGCAAAGTGTCCTATGTAGGCTTGAGGACCTGAGATGGATCTCCGGCAATAACATAAACATCTGGGATTGCACATCAGTAACCCCAGCTCGGGGTGAGAGGATGGGAGGAAGAAACGGGCACGTCCCTAGAAACTCATGGTTAGCTGTCCTGAATAAGCTGGTGAGTTATATATATGTGAACATACAAGTTCACATGCACACCTGCTTCCTGCCCCCTTAAAAAAAATACAGAAAATCTATTACTGGACCTGGCCTCTGGCCACGGGGTGTTGCCCCCTGCCTCTGTGTGTTCTGGCCTGGTGTGTAGTGGTGCACCCCCTCTCAGGCTTGGGGCCCTGCCCACTTCCCCAGGACCCCTCTCACCTTGTCTATGACCTCTAGAGTCTTCTCATAGAGTGCGGTGTGTGGATGTGTGACTTTGCCTCTAAGCCTTTTTCCTAAAGCCCCACCCTCCCTCAGCCCACTGGCTGCTGGGGAAGGCTTCTGTTCAGCAGCATTTTCCTTTCTCATTTCATGCTGTAATGGGGATTCATTGCCAGTTTTAAATCCATAATTTGCCATGAAAGCCTCATCTCGGGCCTGGACTGAGGTCAGAGCAGAGCAGTGATGAGCTATTTTTAGCTCTTAAAGGGCTCCCTGTCCAACTCAGTCTTTCTAGACTTACCCTGGGCTGGCTCAGACGGCGTTCCGGGGATTGATACTGGGGATACCGGGGCAGGAAAGGCAATTCATTCGTGGGTGGCCTGGTATCCCTGCTCCACTGCTGGCTGTAGTGACTCTTTCTCTGCATTTCACTTGTCATTGGTGGCATCGATAGAGAAGAGGACTCAAGCTGATGAAACAATACTCTAACTACCCTTTTCTTCTCTGGGGCTGATGAGGGGTACCTGCTGATACCTCTGTCCACTCACAAGAAGCTATCCATTTTCTAAGCAACTGATATCTTTGATCAACAGTCTCCTGCTTTTCCAGGTGGATGCTAATGACTTCACCAGACTCTGCCTATGCACAGGTGCATGTGTATCCCCTTGTGTCTATGTGTATGGTTATGGGTGCATACACAGGATTTCTTTCAAATGGCTGGTAGTTATCTGGACATCCCGAACAAAGAGCCTAGCAGGGTGGGTACCAAGGCAGAGGTAGATTTCTTGTTTACATTGTATGAAGCTTGCCAGGCCACAGGAACCAGTCCCGTGAATGATAAAGTGGACCATGTTTTTCTTCAGGCAGTTGACCCTGAAGGTTGAGGGAAAGGGACCTGTGTTGCGCAGAGCTGTTGGTCTCAAACTGAATACAGACACCAGAGGATTTGGCCCTGATTTTTGCAGATCTCTGGGGTGTGATACTTGCTGAGTAGGTGAGCGCACTCAGCATTGCTCAGGGTCACGCTTGGCTAAAACAGTGGAAGGACACATTATCCTTGCTCTCAGAAGCAAGGGAAGAGGGACTCAAGGAACAATGGCCTTTGTGTGGATCCCAAACCATGAGTGGTTATGGGAAAAATCACAGGTAAACTGTGGGATGGATTTCCACTTCACCTTTCTAGCTCCTGCTTTTACCAGGGAGAAGGTTGTCGGAGCAGCTGCTAAACACCACAATCCCATGTTTCATGCTGGGCAGTGGCAGGGCTGGGGGCAGCAGTGTGTGATTTTTGAGTCCTTGTCTGGCCCCCCTCTCCTATGTGGACCTGGAGAGCTGCCACTGCTCTGGGCATGGTGGCATCACTCTTTAGGACTACATGGGGGATGACCTGGTGGGCCTCAGTTCCCTGGAGATGGGGGTGGGGACACTGCGGGTGGGTGGAAAGTACTAAGGCTTGTGGGGTCTCAGAGCAGGTAGTTGAGTGTCTTGTGAGTTCAGCAGATCCTGATGGAGCTCCTAAGAATCTTCCTATCTTCCGGTGTCCTGGTTTTGAAAGTTCAAAAAGCCGAGGGGAAGTCCATTGGGATGTCATTTCCAGCTTTATAAATAGTGAGCCCTGGGCAGGTAGTGTCAGGCTTCTAGGCCACTTCGGAAGGCCTGAGACTTTGAGTTTAGAAGCAAGACACTTTCAGTCAGTTTGGGAATGCCATAGTTTTTCGTTGTGTTCACTTTGTCACCTGAGGAATGGGCAAGACGACTAGGAAAGAAGGGTGTGTGTAATGGCCGAAGAAAGGGAGTGGAGGTGACACTGAGGTGGTCTGGACCACCCAGGGCGGCACAGGAGAGGGAAGAACCTGGTGTCGTGTGGAAGGTGTAGGAGATGCGTGCAGACTAGCTGAGCCTGGCTCCCATATGGAACTTTGGGAGATAAGGATGTTTTTCTCGCTCTCCTCTCCCGTGGCTGGCTTGTTTGCTCCCTATTTGGGGGGTGATTGAGGGTAATGAATGTGGCAGGAAATAGGCACACAGCCCAAATGAGATACAGCACCTAAGACCAGGCCACAGCTCAGCTAAACAGGCCTAATAAGGAGATAAGGAATCAATTTTGCTTGTCTTCTGTGCATGTGCCTGGGCGGGGCCTCTGGGAATCTAGCTTCCTGCCTGCTGTCTCTGTGAGCAAGTGTCCCCAGGCCAGAAGCTGATGCTCTGGGAAGGACGGCTATTGTCTGGTGATTCTAGGCACAGAACAGTAATAGTGGTGACAGAAGCAGCTAATATAATAACAGCCATATGCTGTTAAGTCTTGCTGTTAAGTCCATATGTGTTAAGTCATATTTTGAGATATGCTTGCATATGTTCTTTCGTTGAATCATTTTGTCACCACAAAGGCACTATGGTTCTGTCTCCCACTTTATACGCAGCAGAGGAAGTTGAGTAACGTGATCAGGTTATACCACTGGTGAAGGAGCACAGCCAGGTTCTATGTGCAGGCAATCTGGCTTCCAGAGTTTGGGCTCCAAACCATGAGAGGCTATATAGTGCCTCTCTAAATAATACCCAACATTCTACACACCACAATGTCACCCACCCCATTCCATATATTGCTCAACACTATACCGCACAACACCATACGACACAATGTCATACAATACCACATAGCACAAGACCATATCACATAACACCATGCCACACTATACTATATAACCCTCATGTGCACTTGGCACTACTATCTGCTTGCACTGTGTTTCCTCTAGTTGTCCCCAAGCCCTGTTGCTTTAATGGCCACAGTGAACATTCATTGAGCACCTAGTGTGCACTCCCAGCCAGGCCAGGCTTGAAGACTGCTAGATGCTCCTGACCGACTCTGTGAGGGAAGCAGATAGAAAATACGTTGTCATGGAGCCTACAGATGGCAGAAGGAACAATAGTCAGGCCATGCAGCCTTTGGGAAAGTCTTCCTAGAGGAGGTGATGCCTAAAGTGTATCTTGTCAGATATGCAGGAGTTAGCTGAGGGAAGATACAAGCAGAGCTGCTGGAAGGGCTGGAGGCGGGCTCAGAGGAGCCTCATGGAGCAGGGGGTGGGGGCTAATGCAGGTGTGGTCATGCTGGAAAGAAGAAGATGGCATACTTTAGGGAACTTGTGGGCAATAGCAGGGATTCTGGTTTCTGTTCTACAGAGACAAATTTTCCTCTATGTCTCCAAAATGCTTCAACTAATTCTACATACTTGCCATTTTATGTTAAGTAGCTCATTTGTCCCAAAAAATACCTAGTCTCAGAACCATCTAGAAGCCAGCACTCTTAAGTGCCGTATCAGCTCTGCATCCATGATTGGATGTGCTCAGGGTATTCACAACTGCTCTCTGTGCTCATCTATAGTTTGGGAGTTGAGAACTGGGAGCTTGTGATGGCTAATCTTCATTGCCAACTTGACTGCGCTTAGAGCCACCTAGGAGTCACACCTCTGGGCATGTGTGTGAGAGTATTTCCAGACTGGATTAGTGGAAGAGAAAGGACCTGGCCCAAATGTGGGTGGCACCATCCACAGGATGGGGGACCAGACAATCAAAGGAACAAAGGAGCCGAGCATCAACATTCATCCGCCCCTGTGCTCTGGCCCACAGTGGAACGAGGAAAGTGGTTGGTGATGCTCATGCCTTGGACTGAACTGGTCCCAGCTGCCATGCCTCATCCCCTTGAGCCCTAGTGTAAAACAAAACCTCCCCAAGTTAAGTTGCTTCTGTCTGTGATTTCTGTCACAGCAGCAAGGGGCATAATGACTGCAGAGTTGCTGCCCATTCTGTGGGAGAACAGTTAAGGAGCATATCTGTTTGCCCTATATCAGGGCTTGGCATCATCGTAAAAGATGCCCACTTTATTTGAACAGACTTAGTTGCCATCTTAAATAATTCATTAGGAAATCTAATTTCTAATGGGAGCCTCAAAGACAACAGAGTCAATATTAGACTGGGCCGGGAAGAAGAGGACATGGGAAGAACAGCTGGGGCAAAGTCCCTTTAATAACTGATCTGACATCCAAGCCCTTCTCTCTTTTGTTCCTCCTTCCCCGGCTCTACTCTTCCTTTTCCATGGCATCTATCACCATGGAACGTTCGAATGACATAGTTTACTCGCTGAGTCTGAGTGTCATTTGCCAGATGCCTTGTACCCTGCTACACGCAAGCTTCGCTAGGCCAGGGATGGCTTTATGTTTCACTTACTGAGAAATCTTGAACATCTAGAACTGAAAGGCATTCAGGAAACATTTCTTGACCTAATCTGCGGCCTCCACTTCCTCTTTGGCTCCTCTCAGTCTTTACTACCTGAGTCTTCCAGCATTTGGAAAGATCGAGAGAAATGATGCCTTACAGACCCTGAGCTCTTGCGTGAGGTAAGAGCAGGGGTGCCGTCATGCATACCTGTTTTATTGCTTTAAAACGGATGGAGCATCACACAATTTTTTGTCAGATGGTGTTCTGTTTCCCCACAGAGGGTTCCTCCTACTCCTCCACAGCTCTGTACACACACACACACATACACACACACACACGTGCGTGAGCACTTGCACGTGTGCATGTGTGTGTGTGTGTGTCCCCTTGTAATGTCCATCTAAGCTGAGCTGCTGCAGAGATAGCTACAAGTGTGTGAAAGTGGGGTACCTAGAGAAGCCTGGCAAGACTTTGTGAGGTGCTGTGTCCCAGCTTCAAGGTGGCTGTTGTCTAAGCCATCCTGATCAGTTACTTTCTCAGCCTCAGGCGTCACTCGAATCTCAGCTCCGGTGGGGAATGGCCCATTTTCCTAAAATATTTGATGTGGCATATTGGCCTTCTGACTGGAAAGAAGGCCTTTTGGGAGCTGAACAATTCTTAGACATCATTTGTTCAGTCATCACTTCACATTCTGCACACCAAGAGACTGGGGCCCAGAGAGGTTGATTAACAGTGTCAGGGTCACACAGCTGACTTTAAGTCTGAGGGCATTTCCTCCATAGGTAGCAAGACTTCCTGAGTTGATGTGCATGTGGAAACAGGTTGAGTCAAGCATAGCCCTTGGCAGCTGGCTGGATTGCTGAGGGAATTCAAGCTGACCACAACCAGGGCTGTAGCTTCCTTGTCTGGGGTGCTTAGCTTCATAGACTCAATTCATTCCCCACCTTCTCCTCATTCTCTGGCTCCTGCCTACTCTGCCTCCCAGGCTAGTGAAAACTCTCCTTAGAGCTGCTTCTTGTCTGATTGCTTCTGAGTCCTGGAAACACAACACTAATTAATGTGTCTGTGACTCTGGGCTTAGCTGCTGGGCTGGTCCCCATGCCCTCCCTGGAGCCAGGCAGACTTGGAGAGCTGCCCCCCCCCAGCTTCTTTGAGCGCGCTGCTGGCAGACACATATTCTAACTGAGCACATCTGCTGGCTATATAATCTCTTATATTTGCCCTCCTCACTTGGCGCTTTGATGGGAGACCTCCCGGGGCTTCCCTGTGCTCCAGGCAGAGTGTTTGCTTTGCGATTTTGCCGGAATACCATCTGATTCTGCCCTCACATCTTTGGCAGGTTCTAATCAAGCTCTTACTTTATTTAATTAAAAATCTATCTCAGGCAAATACAGAGTAAATTAGGAAGCTCTCCTATTCCTGGAACACAGGGAAGGCCACCCTCCTCAGGGAACTGGCCCAGACACTTTCCTGGGCTGAGATGTCACAGCAGGGCAGGTGGAGGGTCTCCGTTGGTCAGGAATGCTTTAATAACCTTAAGAATCCACAGCAGCCGCTGCATCTGTCTCATCCTGAGACCAGGAGCCCTTTCCAGTGACCATTTTGACTTCCGGTTAGGGGCAGTAGGAGGGGATGTACATCTGTAGAATCTTAGCCAGGTGGAATCCTGCTGGAATAGAGGCCATCTACAAGACTGGGAGGGGCCCTGAGACTCTCTGGAGCGGGGAAGTGGGAATTCCTTACCCGTGGAACACAGCTGAAGCCAGGAATGTGGACCCTCAAGGCATCAAGGAGGCCTACGGGCAGAGCCTGGCAGCCTTTTCCGGCCCAAATCCAATTTGCTTAGGAGAATGGCTTATGTGGGAGATGCCAGCTCGAGCTTCCTTTCTGTCTGCGGGAATTCTCTCAGAGCCCCCTGATAGGGCCTTTGTAACCATTCACCCTTCCAGTTGACCTCTAGGCTTGAATAAACATCTCACCCACACAAACCCAGCCCTGTGCCCCAGGCACAATGCCAGGCCAAGGCCATGACAGATGCAGAGAGAGAAGAGTAGACGTCTTTTAGAGGTGACCCCCAAAACAAATTTGGGTCTGTTTAGATTGAATTCTGAGGCCCTGCCCTGGGAAGCCTGGCTTTTAACCAGGTGGACAGATGACATCCTGCTGGCGTTTGAGACCAGAAGACTAGGCAAAGAGTGGTGGTCTGGAGCTGGAACCATGGAATTGATTTTAAATGTTAACCAAGCTGTGTGACCTCCTGGGTATGCCTTTGCCTCTCTGAGTCTCTCCATGAGTGTATCAGAAAAGCACATGGAATAATCCTGAATTTCAATACTTTGTTGATGAACTGAGATAGCACGGAACAAGGAGGCTTGGCTGGTGAGTCGTCTATACTCTGAGGACAAGGTGCTGTCCTGTTTTAACTCCCGCACACAAGGCTTCAAAGGAATGGATAGTGCTTAGGTCTTCTCTTTCTAGTGTTCTCTGGCAGCCCCATGGAGGGGTGTGAGGGGGCAGGGGAAGGCTTCCTGAGGATAGGGTCTGAGTAGTCTCTGAAGGTGAACATCCTACATCTTCACTTGGCAGATGTGTTGTTCCCAAATCAGGAAACATACCTGGCCCCCGTGTCTTCCCCAGCTTTCCCCCAGCCCTACAATTGTGGACCCCTTCTCAATTTAGCCGCATCTCGGGGTGGGGGTGGGGAAGAAAACAGCTACTGCTCTCTATAGCGTCCTTGTCTGTCCTCTAAAGCACACCCTGCCTGACCCCGGCCCCCAGACCATCTATTCCACAGAGAGTTTCTTTCCCACCCCTTTCCGGCCAGGCTGGGTTGGAAGTGGATGAGGTTCTGAAGCCGGCCCTCCCAGCTTCAGCCTAGGCCGAGCTGCTATCTGGTCCTTTGTGGTCTGTCCGCTGTTGCACTTGGAATCATACACCCCTTGTGTTCAGCTGTGTAGATCTGACGGTACCCCAACACACTTTTAAATATTTCATCTTAGAGCGTGAGCAGTGTCCCAGCTGCTGACCCTGTCACTGGAGCTTCACAGCAGCTGCCAGTAGGCTGCCAAGGCCAGGCCGGGGCTTCCCTCTCTCACCTGCCCAGAGTTCATCTACATGTGCCTGGCAGAGATGAAACCTTATAGGGCCAGGGAGGTGGAACCAAGAGCTCAGGCAGGGGGATGCTGGTCTAGGCCTTTTGCTTCTCTAAGCCTCAGTTTTTCCGCCTGTGGTAACAATCCCTGATCCAGTCTGGAGGAGCTTTGAGAGCTGCTGGGAGCTGCTTTGCAGCTGTGAATGAGTAGCACTTATGTGCGAACTGTTTCCCCACAGTTCCCTTTTCTGGAAGACATGGCCAGAGGAAAGAGTGACAGGGCCAAGCTCTTAATCAAAACTGGGAAGCTTAAGGAGCCACCGAGCAAATACCCACCACATCTTCAGGCAGGTCTGTCCCAGTGAGGGCTGTCCTGGGGACATTTGAAACAAAGACCAAGGGGCAAAATAGTTAGAATAAGGTCCTGAAGTGAAATCTCATTGGGATGACCCGAGAGAACCAGGATTCCAAGGGACCGCAGGGGTGGAAAGAGACTGGAATAGGGGTCTTTGGTGATCCTTACATTCATGAAGTCATGGAGGACCAAACTTGAGACTTGTTCTTCAGAGAGATCAGGGCATGCAGAGCTTTTCTGGCCCCTTTGGAGGTCGGTTTTGGAACAAAGGCCACTCCTACCATGTCACATTCTCTTCTGAGCTTGCATTGCTGCTATGGGCCTGGCCTCATTTACACAGCTGAGCACCCAGGATCCTCATCTGCTTGCCAGTGTGCAGCCAAACACACTGGGTGGGACAGTGTTAGGTGGTGACAATACGATTTCCCAGGGTGGAGGTCTTTTTCAGTCCCCCTTGGATGGGAAGAAAGAGGAGAGGGCAGAAGCGGGGAGCTCCAGATGGGCAGGTAGCCAACGGAGAATGTCCCTCCTCTAGCTTTGTCAGAAGGACCCGCCAGTAGCCGAGACCTTGGTGTTTCCTGGAGTCCTTACGTCACCCCTGCATGTTTGTGTGCAGGTGACTTACCCAGGACTGTGAGGCGTGCGGGGCGGGACCGGATGGCAGCCTGGATGGCCTGGCACTCATAGATGGCGTCATCCTGCAGCTCGGCCCGCAGGATCTTCAGGTGATGCTCTCCCGACAGGTGGTTCCCCACCACCAGGTACTGGGGGTAACCTGGGGAGAAAGCAGGAAGTATGAGAGATCAAGGTAATCCTGGGGCCTACTTGGAGATGTTGTGACCCCTTAGACAGAGTGGCTCCAAAAACTCTCTTGGAAAAGGAAATGTTCATCTAGTGAATAGTGGCTTAGGAAGAGGTCTTTCTGTCAGATTTCCTCTCTTCTGCCAAAGAAAGATCTTTCTGGAAGATGGGCTAAGGGGTCTGATATCTTGCCTGGGCAGAGCTGACCTCAGGTGGCCTTCTGGTGACGGATACACAGGATACTTTATTTATATGACAAGACTTCCTCTGAGCAGCTCCCTTGCTGCTTCTTCACCCAGCTTACTGGACTGCTCAGCCCCAACAACCACAAGCTCTTGGTTCTTTATTTTTTTTTAATTCCTTTCTTTCTCTCCTTATTTGTTTCTTCACATGTGTGTGAACATAGACATGCCATCCACATGGAGGTCAGAGGACAACTTGCGGCAGTCCGTTCTCTCTTCCTGTCATGTTGGTCCCAAGGATTGAACTCAGGTCATCAGGTAGAGCTGAGCCATTTCATTGGCTCTCTGTTTATATAGCTCAGTGATCTATCAGAGCCCCAGCCTTCAGGCTCTTATTGAGCCTTTTACTTTATGGATGACTCCCATGTTTCCCCTTGTTCATCTGTGTATTGCTGATTTATTTCATGGGCTGAAATGATTGGGCTTTTAGAGGGAAAAGAGAGCAGTAGTGCCTCCCTTCCTAGCTCAGGGGGAGATGGTGGGGTGGGCACTGGTGACAGAGGCACAGCCGTGGGAGCCCTCTGGCACCTGATCAGGCCCTTGATCTCAATGTGTGTCAAGGAGCGCAAAAGCAGTAGTTTCCCAGGATGGTGGCGTGTGTGTGTGTGTGTGTGTGTGTGTGTGTGTGTGTGTGCGTGCGTGCGCGCATGCATGTGTGCGTGTGATGCTAGTTCTAAACTCAAAGGAAAACGGGAAAAGCCAGGGTTAGACACAAAAGTATAGGGCTTGTTGAGTAGACAGACCTGGCTGTGGGGTGTTGCCCTGGAAAGTGCTATCTGTTTTCAGTGGAGTTTGCTAAGGAGATACTAAGGGGGAAGGGGAGAAGGGGGGCAGAGGGGAAGGGGAAGGGAGGAGAGGGAGAGAGAGACTGATTCTGAAATTCACCAAGTGCACCAAGCAAAAGAGAAATGGAATGAAAAAGGAGGGAGGGATTTACTTGGAAAGGATCAAGGATAGAAGTTTTGTCCCCAGGAAGCACAGGAAATGGCTCTGCAGCCTCATCCTTCACTCGCTGGGCATCGTGCACCTTGAATCATGGCTGTCTGTTTCTGGGCATTCCTACCTCCCATCCCTGAGCCCCAGGGCCTGATTAAGCACTTAGGAGGGACTCAGGACACTTAGGAATTTGGGGCCTCAGTACACACACACTGGTGATGAATAATAGATTAAATAAAAGTTTGAAGATGCTGAATCATTCAGCAG
>LOEQ01001109.1:136028-156219 GCA_001685075.1 Bramus lutescens | reverse complement strand
AATTTGTGTGTTGTTATTTCAGGGTATAAGCTAGCCGTGCGGGAGCTGGGCTGGACAAAAAGCAGGGCCTACTCCCCTCATTACTACAATATAGAATGTCCTTCCCCTTCCTTTGGTGACATGCAACTTCTCTGGATCTTCTTCCCCTCTCTACAGGCCCCAGTCCCATTCTGCTCTGAGGGCCACCTGGGAGATCTATAAGGGACGAGGCTGCATATCCTCTAAGGCCAAGGCTCTAGGTTCTAGAGTCTCTGGTGCTGCCACTTCTCTGGGTGAGGAGCAGATAAAAATATGGCCAGTGTCTCCAGGCCCAGGCTGCATTTGGAGAGACCCATGGTCATTACGTAGCTCTGCCACACACAGCTGTCAGTCCCAAGTCTTCTGGGGATGCATTCCGGTCCTTCAGTGTCTTAATTCCATTGTCACTCATAGGAAAGATCTTTGATTTGTGCTTTGCTGGTGGTAGAAAAAGGAACATGGACCAGGACACTGGACTTGGGATTGGCAGCTGTCACCACAGAGGAGACAGAGCCCTGGTATACTCTCTGCCTTGAGCCTGGTCAGAAATGCAGTCTACACACCTGACTCCTGCTGCAATCCCCTCATGCTTGGAGCCCAGCTTGGAGGTTCAGGGCTGTATTCTCAGTTTGTTCTTTTTCATGATCGGCCTGGTGAGTTTGGCCTGCTTTTGTCAGGTAGAGGACTGAGATAATGTAGCCATTGCTTTTAGTGCCCTAGACAGAAAGTCAGGGGGCATGGAATGCTTTCTCTTGCTGTGAGAACCTGTGATCTGTAGACATGTATGCATGGCCAGCATCATGCCTGTGGGTGGTAGCAATCAGTAAAATCCTGCCTATCCCTGTCTCAAAACTCAAGACTGCTGGTGGGATGGAGTGAGGGCTCCTGGATGATCACCTTAGGATATAAAGGGTCATGCAACCATCTTAGAGAGGTCATATAAAGTTTGTGTGGAGCTTAAGAAGTCCCTGTTTCTAGAAGGCTGGTGATCTGGCCCAGTGGGTAAAGGTGCTGACTGTGAAAACCTAATGACCTGAACTCGGTGCAAGGAACCTATATAAAGGTGGGAAGAACTGACTCCACAAAGTTGTCCTCCGATGTCCTCATGTGTATCGTTATTACACAAACACACACACACACACACATACACAACTACTGCTAATATATAAAACAGAAAGGCCTGATTTAAAATGGCAGTGGAGGTACAGAGAAGCTTCCTGGAGTGTGAGGTAACAGGGGGGTGCAAAGGACAAACTCATTCTGGGACAGGAAGGGTGAGGCTCCCCAGATACCTCCCAGAGCGCCTGAATATGTCACCTTCCTGAGCCCAAGTCCTGCACAGTAGAAAGGATGTAGTTGCAATCTGGTCCTAGAAAGAACTCTACTCTGTCACTACCTGTAAAACTGGGACAAGCTCCTTACCTCCTCTGAGCCTCACTTTCCTGATGTCCCCAGAGAGGATGACAGCAATGAAAGCTTTATAAGGATGCAGGTCTTGTACACAAGTCATCCTGTATGCGGTGTTCCACAAAGGGCTCTTGTCACCACCGTCCACACATCTCTGTGAGTCCAGGACTATACAAACTGGACCCTAAGCAGCTCCTGCCATGATCTGAGAATGGAACTCCCGCAACTCTGATGTGGTACCCTGTTAAATCAGCAGGTAGAGACCAGAGCTGAGCCCTCCTGACTGTTTCAGAGCATCCTTTCCCAGCCAGCCTTGGAGGCTCCCAAAGCACCTGGCCAGCAGCACAGGAAGGGCTCCAGTGTGGCCATCTGCTCTATTAGTGACCAATTGGAGGAAGCTTAAGAATACTCATTCCAGGGATATTTACTGCCAGTTTTCTCTCAGCTCAGAGCACATAGCAAATTGCCTCTTATGAGATTAAAGAAAGCTGTCCTTGTCATGAGAGGCAAGCAAGGGGGAAGGAGAAGAGCGGGATCCAGTGGCTCCTAATGACACCAGAACAGTACTTGGGGATACAGGGAAGGGACCCAGGGTGTGGCCCAGATTGGTTTCCCGCCCTTGACCTGTCAGCACTGGTGCAGAATGCCAGTTGTAGATTCGGGTGGTGGGCCTGGCACCAGCCCACTGATTGACAGATAACAAATCTGATTTTTATAGAGAACTTAAGTGGGTGGGATGGCTGTGACTATAGCAACCTCAGGGCCCGAGGTAGGGACAGGAACCAACCTCAGCTGGGTGGGGGGAAAAGGATTGTGTTTTTGCTGGCCTTGGGCTTAGAGCCTGGAGAAAGCAAAGGTGTGTGCTTGGAGCTGGAATAAGAAGCCGCACCACATTCATGCCCAAAGCGAGGAATAAAGAAGAAAGCACAGGGGGCTGGATTCTGAAATGGTCTGCAGGGCAAGGCAGATGAGGATAGGGAGGGGCTGTCTCCAGGAACAGAGTTTGGAGGTCAGGATGTATCCAGGGAGTGACAGCTCCAGGGCCACATCATCCCAGGCTATGCTCTGTTATCTCCTTAGAGCTGGGACATTCCCCTGGGACAATTGCTTAGTTTCTCTAGCTCTATGTCTGTGTTTTGGAAGCTTGTAGAGTTATTTGAGATAACAGAACTAGACATTGGGTCTAAAGTACACAGAACCCTTCATGCCTTCTTTAGTGACAGCTATCACTCTCATTTTGAACTGGTGTGTGGAGTATGTATGGAAGAAAATCCTCAGGGGGGACACTAACCCAGAAGAGAGAGAGTTAGAGAAACACACACACACACACACACACACACACACACACACACACACACACAGAAACAGAGAGAGAGAGAGACAGAGGCACACACACACACACACACACACACAGACACACAGAGAGTATTAGGGCTAAGAATGGGAGATGGGGGAGGAGAAGGGTTGAGGGAAGCTGTCTGCACCAGTCCTCAAATTTGTGCTGAGATGCTTGCACTTAATGAGAAGCCATCAAAGATCTGGGACCCATTTACTTGGACCTCCGTTTTAGGAAGATCACAAGATAATGGTAGGGAGGATTGATGGAGAAGGATCATCCAAAGACAGGAGGACTGATCATTAAGATTGTGCTGTCAGAAGGGCTCAGCTAAAGCTGTATTGGTAGGATGAAGAAAATGTGTTTAGCATCCTCTTGGAGGTAGGACTGATAGCGTTTGGGGGGTGGGTGATGGAGGCTACTGTCGGTGATGGTGGAGCCTCTTTGCTGTCTTCAGAAGTGAATCTGGTCTGAGGTGAGACAGTTCTGTGGCAAGCATGTTGAATCACTCAAGGAAGCTGTGTTGGGCATAGTTGGGTCAATGGGTCTGGAAGCGAGAAGAAGGCATAAATAACTCATGTTTACTGGGCTCTTATTCTGGTCCAGGTGTGTACATGTACTTGAATGTATGAACGCCTGCGTGTTTGTATATGCGTGCATGNNNGGGTGTGTGTGTGTGTGTGTGTGTGTGTGTGTGTGTGTGTGTAGGCACATGGGGGACAGAGGGGGACATCAGATGTCTTTCTCGATTGCTCACCTTATTTTTGAGACAGACTCATTAGGGCCTGGGGTTTGCCAAGGAGGTTAGGCTGGCTAACCATTGAGCCCCAGGGATCCTCCTGTCTCTACCTCCCCAGTGCTAGGATTGTAAGCACACACCACTAGTTCTGGCTTTTTACATAGATACTGCAGATTGAATTCAGAGTTCACGCTGCATGGAAAGCTATCTTCTAAACCCTCCTTGCTGCTTTTTCTTTAAAATTTATTTTTAGTGAGCATAAAAATACAAAACAATGGGTTTCATTCTCTCTCTCTCTCTCTCTCTCTCACACACACACACACACACACAGACACACACACACACAAAACCCATAATCATATCCATGCCTGCACTACAGTCTCTTCTTCTCCACTTCTGTTAGTCTCCCCTCCTCTAAAGAGTTCTTTCTACTTTCATGTCTTATATAGTACTTGGTGTGAACCTGAGAATTCATCTCTAAACATGAGATGCCATATATATTGATGTGACTATCTAAGTAGGCCAAGGTTTATTTAGTCAGGGCCTGCAGGAACCAGCTGTCTGGAATCAGGTATTTAACTCTGGTCAAGGTTCATACAGGTTTTGAGTTCTGCTAGCCGGAGGTCATCCTAATCCATCTTTCTTGGGAGAAAGAAGCTGGGAGAACTTAGTTGGAGACCAGAGCTTTCCCCTACTGTCCCTTTCTCTTTGATCTTTGCTGGGATAGAGATTTGAAGGCACTTTCAGCTCCAAAACCATCATTTGCAAACACTGGAAGCTTGGTTCTGTTGCACAGGTGAGGAGAAACTTGCCAGTGTCGTGAATGTTCTAGAAACAACATGAGGATTTTGTTTGGGTATGCATGGGAGTACATGCCCACTGCTCTTCCCAGGAGTGTTTATTCTTCTTCCATTTCCTAATTCCTTGCAGGAGCTAGGACAACACACACAGCTTGTGACTCTGACCACCTCACACCTCTGTCCTCAGGACACAGTCTGCCAAGGTTGTCCAGGACACTATGGGTCTCTAATGAAGAACAATTGGGCTGACCAAGGCAGGGTGAGTCCAAAGTCGCAATAAATCCTGTGCCTGCTGATTATCAGCATTGCAGTTCCAGCCAGAGCTTGCCCTGTGCTCATTAGCAGCAGGATGGGGCCTCCTCCATCCATCCAGCCGAGGCCTGGGTGCCAAGAAGATGCTGATAAGTGCTGCAGCAAATGGGGATCCTCTATGCCCATGAAGGAGTTCATCCATCCTTGTCTGAAGTCACCCACAGAGGATGAGGATGGGCAGAGTGGTACAGGTCTGTAGGGAAAGTGGGAGGTGTAGAAAGGAGACATTCTTGCCATGAAGCAGGACCCTGGATGGTGTCCAGGCCTGCTGCTCCTTGGTCATGGGACCCAGGCTGGGCTCCTCTGGCTGCAACTGGGATTTTGGTGACTTCAAACAAGGAAGGGTGGTGAGCAATAGGAAAGTGTACTGAAGAGCAGGCAGAGGGCTGTGTTTGTACCCCAGGTGGGGAAGTAGACCTTGGCCATGGGTACCACTGGGCTCAGGTTGAGACTGGGCCACGAATTAGCCTGCCCCATAACTCCTAGTGTCTTTCACTCTTCGTGAAGGTCACAGGACGGATACATGAAGCTGCATCTTATCCTTGTCCTGAGGATCCTGCTTTGCCACTTCTTAGCTGTGTGTGTGCCTTTGGACCTGACTGCCCTTCCTCAAGCTCAGATTGATCACCCGTGAGAGGCAGAATTTGGACCACTAGATAATCATCCCCCTTCAGCCGCCTTCTTCTCAACCTAGATACTGCATTCGCTAACTTACCCAAATCCCTTTTACAAGCCCAAAGGATGAAAATAATAAAACCTGAGGCACGAGGAAGTCAAAGCAAACCCTTAGGGACTCTTGGTCTGTTTGGGGAGAAGATCTGTGTCCTAAATACTATTTCTTTTAAACAAGAATATTTAAATAATCATTTTATAGTGCTGTAGACCTTGCCAGTTGGAATAGTTCTAAAGCTTTTATGTGTGTAAGAATTACACATACTTTCCTGGACTCAAGCTTAGAGAGGTTGAGATGGTAGATTCACATGGTGTCAAGGAGCCTGTGTCTAACTGCTTCCAGCAGTTGGGGGACCACAGTTGGGGTGCATCCACATACAAACAATGTTTGCCTCAGGGTAGACACCCTTTTTATTCTTAAAATTATCGAATTCTTGGCCAGCTACTGTCTTTCTCTGAATGTGCCCTGTTTCCTGCAAACTAAACACAGAAGGCATTGGACAAAGTTAACAGTTTTTCACACACCTTTGAAAATGTATGCAAACATTTTATCCATGAAATGTCATGTGATTCTGCAAAAGCAGGGCTGGGGAACCACGTCCTACCCTCAGTCCTGCATTGGATCCCAAGGTCTCTGTGTGCAATGCTCAAGGGTTCAGAAGGACTGGTTCAGTTTAGATTGTCTGCAGGGGTTCCATGAAGGACAGCTTGATTCTGTCCCACTGACAGGAGCATAAGCCCAGCACCTTGGAATACTCTGTGGCTGGGAGAGGCTGGCATTAAGTAATTAAGCACTTTTGTCCCTGTGCACAAACCTTACACTGAGAACCACAGATCAAACATAGCACTTAGTGGCCTCTTGAGCTGTTCCCAGCTGCAAGTAAGCCATTCTAGTGCATGTCCTCAGTTCCTCCTCTCTTGGAGATTAATATGATTAACTTTGAACTTTTAAATAATTACACTATGCAGAGTCTCTCTCTCTCTCTCTCTCTCTCTCTCTCTCTCTCTGTGTGTGTATTGTGGAAAGTGGTTCTCCCATGTGAGTCCCAGGAATTAAACTGATAGACTTGGCAGCATACACCTTTACCCACCGAACAATCTTGCTGTCCCCTAAATGTAACCAACTCTTAATAGTCCTTGTTAATGGAGAGGAACAGGGGTGTGCATAATTCCTGTGACCTGAGCCAATGAGCGTCCTTTCACTTTGGGATGCCTTTTGGTATTCTTGTGTGAATATGAATGTATTTGATTTTCTGGGAACTTTTCATATATATGCACACACATTCACATATTTTTTTTAAAAAGACAAACTCACAATCTGATGATGGGGCTCCCTCCCTGTCTCCTCCTCAGCTGGGTGGAAAGGATCTCTTCTGTCCTAGTCCAAAGTCAGAGTAAGCCACATGCTCCCTCCCGCTTTGCCATCTCTCTGGCTCACACCTTCCCTAGGAGAGGCTGGGGATAGTAACTGATTTCGCCTTTGGAGGATTTTCATTCCCTTTGGGCCTCATGCAAATAAGAGCAGAACAAGAAACTGTGAAATGTTAGCAGAGGACTTCATTAAGCAATCCTTCTGACAGCATTTGCCAGGAATGGGGACAATTTGCCAACAGATGATTGAGAGCCGACTATATATATGTCCTAATTAAAAAAGTGATTCTCCTCACTGCCCTGGGATTATAGGCCCAGTTTTCTGGTTGACTTGGGATATTAGCCACAGCTAACTTTTGTATACACTTTATGCTTCACAAGGCACTTCCTATGCATTATCTTACTCAATTCATTCTCTTGGTACCCCAAGGAGAAGGGATGATCACCAGTCTCCCAAGCAGAGACTTGAGTGGCTAAAGCTCAGAGCCAACTGTCCCACTGTAGCGATGCACAACCAGTTCGGTCTTCTTTCTTACTCTGACCTTTTTTTTTCTTTCTTTTTTTGTCACCATCAAAGAGACAACCTTGAGAGGTCTTTCACTATTTGTTTCCACCCAAGGAGGCATCAGCAAAGAAAACATAGCTAGCTTGCAATAGCTACCCCTGTGTTTTAAAAGTTTGTAGATGTGTAGAGCAGAGAAGTTTTTTGCTAAGAGCACTTAGGAAGAAGGAGAGGGGATGTTCAGGCTTCTGGGGCTAGAGTTGGGTTCTTCTTTCCAGGGGGGATTAGGCTGGGTCATTTAGTCCGGTGTCTCAGAAGATAGGTTGGTTATGCGGAGATGGAGTGGGTAGAGACAGAACTCCTAGGATATAGGAACGGTCCCGCCTACAGGCTGGCATTTCTACTGCAATCCTGAGACACAGAACCTTTTCCATTTCATGGATGAGGAACCGGAAACTGAGAGAGGGTAAGAAACTGGTTCTTGATCATTGGTGATGGATAGTAGAACTAGGATTTGAATTATTTCCTTTCAATGTAGATGTTTGTTTATACAACTGTATTGCATATAGAGGGAGTTTGATCCCTGGGTTTTCTCTTTAGAGGGCAGAGACTGGATACAGTGTCCTCTAATTGGTCCAGCTGTGCTCTAAGAACAGATGTGACATGATACCATCTGCTTTATATCCTCCACGGATAGCCCCTGCCCAACTCTAAATCACGTTAATACTCCCATGTGCCCTTGGGGCTGAGGTGAGCCCCATAAACATTATTTTAGGATGAATGTACTCTGCACCCGGGCTAAGGCGTGACTATTACATTTTTCTTTGTGTGTATGTGTGCCTATCTAGAAGCCCGCATTTAAACTCCAAACTCCAGTGCCATCCACCTTGTTTTTTGAGAGCACTGCTCAGACTTGGAGTTCTCAAAGGCCAGTAGCCTTCCTGCGTCCACCTCCCCAGTACTTGGATTCCAAGTGTGGGATACTCTGCCTGGTGTTTTGATATGTGTTTTCAAGATCAAACTCAGGTCCGTATGTTTGCATGGGAAGCACTTTTCTGACTATGTTATCTCCCCACCGCCCCCTCAGCAGCATCTCATCATGCAGCCCAGACTGTGTCCTTGAACTAAGAACGCCCCTGCTTTCACTTGCTGAGTGCTGGGCTTGCAGGCATGCTCCATCATGCCTGGCTTAGAATGGCGACTTCCATTCTCCTCCTTGGCTCGTTCTTAGTTGTGGAAGCAGATCCCCTACAACAGCTTTCTCAGCTCAGGTCTGGTGTAGTGACTGATGACTTCCATTCCCAGCACTGCTGGAGCTGTGGGCCTTTGCAGTCGCTACCACAGTGCTGTGATCCTTATTTGTTGTGTGCCAACTCAGGGAGGGCAGGCTGATGCCTACCCAAACCCTTCCGCTGGGGCATGTGAGCAGGGGCAGCTGTTGGCCGCCATCTTGGGAGAGTGGTTCATGCCCCCCTGCCTCTCAGGATATCTCTATTTTCCAGCTGGAAGGCCTCTGGAGATGCGTATGGCTCCTATAATAGCAGAGTTACTCATGGCATCGCCGGAGAGAGTGGAGCAGCTTTGATACCTCCTCCCCTAAATGCAGCAATATTTGGTAACACTTGGCGTCTTGGGGAGAGAATTCATGTCCGTAATTAGTTACTGTATATCACCGTGAGTACTCTGCTCAGGATTTACTGGGCAAATACCATTTAACTGCACAATAACTACAGGTCCTTGCTGCTTATTGGGTAATTTACTAAGGCTGGGAGAATGGGGCAGGAGGGATGCTGAATAGGAGGTATTGTAACCCCTTGAATCAAACTTTATGAGTTCAGGTTTGGCAGAGGAGAGGCTGCTTGTCGTCAGCTCTCCTTGCTTTGTTTTGCAGGGTTGGTGGCAAATCGCTTCCTTTCTTTTATTCATTGCAGAAGGACAGGTCTGAGACTGGGCTGCGGGACTGCCCAGGGCCACCTAGTGTTATGGAGGGGTCTTATGATTGAGAGGGTCTTTGGCCAGAGTCTTTTGCAGAAACCCAGGCTATGCATCCAGCCTGTCATTGACTTCCTCTATGGGGCCCCTTTCTGTGTCTGGGCCAGTGGGTGGGGAGGGCAGGGAGCCGTCCTTGGCTGGCAGCATCAACATAATTTCAGTTCTCTCTTCTCTCACAAGTATGCATGTTGCTTGGAAAGCAGCCATCCCCGGACCTTGGATAGTGTTCCCAGCACTAATCTGCTTGAGCAAAGTCTGTCTTTGTTTGGCTGTGTACTGTCTAAACTCCTGTAACCTATTTAGGCCACAGAGAGGGGAAGAGACACAATAATGAAAAACTCAACGTGCAACATTGCCTTATGCAATCTAATAAATTACTCCATAGCCGGCTGCCAGCTCAGACTAAGCCCAATATTGCCTGCAGTAATTATTTGGATCAAATGCAGTTTATCTGCTTCATATTTGTGCTTCTGCGCTCAGTGGTAACTTATAAATGTCATTGTGGTGTTTATTCATTATAATGAAACTTAATGGCATTGGAAGCTAGGAGCAGAGCTGGTGGGGCGGCAGGTTTAAAACAGTTTCTTCATCTCTGGAGAAGGAATGAGCCAAGATAACACTATAGGGCCCTAAAGAGAAGAGATTTGCAGAAGCATTATGTCCTTGTGCTGTGTGGTGGACAAGAGGGAGCCAGAGCTCTGAGCTGGCACCAAAGGTCATTTGACTTTGCCTCTGGAGACATCTATCAGGAGTGGGTAAGACTTAGCCATAGTTAACCCAGCACTCTCCCATCTGGCCTTGCTGTCTTCTGAAGGCTTTTGTGTTCCAGGAGGTATTCAGTTTTCAGACAACCAGTAGCTGCTGGTACCTGCTCTAGATAAGTGAGACTCAGTGCTCAGGGTCTCGGGAAGCCGAAATCTTGAATTGGGATGGAAATTAGAGCCTCAAATGACTGTGTTGTAGAGGATGGATAGTCATGGAAGGCCTGGTAGAAGAGGAGGAGGGGAGGGTGAAGCCCTTGAACAATGGTCAGCAGGGTTCATGGTAGGAAGCATGAGGAGGATGTAAGTCAAGGAAGGGCTGGATGGTAGGGTCTAAATATAAGGCTCACCACTGGCTCTACAGAAGGGTGAAACATTTACTATAGAGTTCGGAGTTTTGACTGATCCAGGGCTGGACTCTGACATTTACTGGCTAGATAGCTTTGGGTAAGTTATTTTTCTCTCCTCAATTTGATTTCCTCATGTGGGCCATGGGTGTCAGTATAGCTATCCCTCAAGACTGTGGAGATCATTAAATAAGCTGGTGTGTCTAAGGTGATGAGCACGGTGCCTGGACAGACTAAATGCTGAAGAGCTGGTTGTGGTGGTAGTGATTGGCATGCAGTAGATGTTCTCCCAACAACAGCTGAATGAATAGTGAACCTCGTCACCTTCCACTTATGAGCGTTACAAAACCCTCTTCCAAACAGCCGAGCTTGGCCTTGACCATGCTCAGGACTGATTTTCTTATCCTCGCTGTATAATGTGGACATGGAGGCCCAGCATGGTTAGTGACTTGCTCAAGGCTCCCCAGCTGCTATGTGAAGGGGTAATTGGATATCCTACATCTTAGGGCAGAGTGTCCTCCATGAGTCCCCACAAGACAGCCCCTGACTTGACTTGGGAGGCTGAACTCATCCATGCTGCTCTGCTGCCCTGTATAGAGCCCACATTGACTTCTCCAGCACAACCAGGGGCTCCCCACAACTGCTTCCTCTTAATATTTGCATTTGCTGTTTGCTCATGAAATAGTCCTGTTTGCCCCCTGGTAACACGCATGTGCAAGGCTCCTACCTCGGGAATAAGGGTGAAGAATATTCATTTTCGTAATTCCTCCCACAGGCCATCCCTTTCTCAACATGCCTGTTTTGATCTCTGCACTCTGGGGTAGCCCCTTGGAACAGTAAGGGACTATGAAACTTTATCCTTTCCCAAAGCTCCTGCACAGCCATTATGTATATACAGTCTTTACAACAAATGTATGCAACAAAGACAGCTGGGGTCATGAATATACCCATTTTGCAGATGAGAAAACATAAAGTCAAGGTTTTATTCCTCATCAAGAACAGGACTAATGTTTAAAATATTTGTTTCTTTGTTTGATTCCTGATTAAACATTACCCATGGAAGTGCTTGCTTCATGCAAATAATAATACACAATCATATTTGTGTAATGTGTAATACTTTACAATTTATGAGATTTACCCTTGTTACTTTATTGGTCCTCACGAGGCAGCTTTAATGTTTCTTTCTTGTCTGACAATGCTCACACAGCTAGCTGGTGGCAGGTAGGGGCCTCAAACCACCATTTCCCAATATGGATTTCAAGGGAATACTAGGCCTGACACATCATGTGAAGATGCTTTGTGGATGATGATTTGAGAGCTGTGTTCCCCACTTTTGGTGGCTCCCTGTGCCCTTTGGCATGTTAGTTTCGATAGTCAATAAGAAAGGGACTTGTTTAATGAGTGATTCTTCAGCCTTCACCTCCCTTGTTTAAGCATCGAGGCTATATTTTACAACAAAATAAAACAACCAAGCCAGCCTACAGACAGGCTATAGAAACACTGCTTGGGGGCGAGTGTGGGCCGACATCTGTCCCGGGTGTTTTCAGGTATAAGGCTGACAGAGGATGGTATAGAGGGTAGGATGGGGAAGAGGCTTGCTTCTGTGGACCATCAGAGCTGAAGCCCTCTCGCCAGGATGTGCCTCTCCTTCCTGTAACCCTGGGCAATGATGCCTAGACAATTCACTCAATACCAGGCCCAGTCTTGATTCAGGGTAAGATCAGAGTAGGCTCTGTGAGTAGTGGATGCTGGGGAGAATAAGGTGGTGGGTCTGAACCTTGGGAGGAGTGCACAGAAACACACAGAAACCCTTTAGTCATATCTGCCATTCCTGATGTTGGGGACACTGCCAGTTCTATCACCTACAGAAGTAAGCAGAGTGGTGATAAGAAGCCAAGTTCACCTCCTGGCCATATGCCTTAGGTTAATGTTTCAGTCTTTCTAGGCCTCAGTTTCTTCATCCTCAAAATGGGATAACAGAACACAGGTGACACCAAAATAGAGAGGGGGAATTTGGGAGGTGGAAATCTTAACCAGGGGTGGGGATGGGAGAACGAGGGGGAGGGTTGATTAAAACTAAGGAAGTATGATAAAGCCATATGGAAATCTATGAACAGACCAAAAACCATAAGTTAAAAACCAGAAAGTGTTAGGTGAGAGAAAGCCAAGGGCTGCTAAACAAAAACCCTAGCGGCAGGTGTGAGATGCTCCTTGGGAGTTAGTGTCTAGGGAGACCCCCAGAGGCCCCCAAACAATACAAGTTCTTGCCATTCCTCTTGGTTGTCCCCCCAGAACTAGCTGATAAAAACCCCATGTGTGAAGACACGCCTTGGCTGCAAGACCTAAAGTGAGCAGAGTCTGAGCTTTCCTCACGCTGGCTGGCTTCCGTAGTCCTGGAGTGTGTTGTACGAGATGCCAGGGAAGAAAAGACATCAAAGGTTTAGCTCGGCTGTGAATCCTATCAGCTGCAATACCAGCCTGCCAGGCCAGATGTACCGACTGGTACAATACTGGTGCATCTATTATGGGGGTAACTAACTATTCTCTAGTCAGATTCAAGGTCTGATTCACAAGAGAGAGATGCACATCTGATACTGCAAATCCAGTCAAAACCCCTTGACTGAGGAGGTCTTAAGTCCAAAGAGTAGCGTTATTATTGTTGTTTAGGTAAATTGTCATGGCACCGAGCCATTCCTAACCATTTAAATTCATCCCATAGACAAACGCCACTCCCAGCCTTAATCAGAGAAACTTCTCTTGTAATGAGTAGCAGAGACTACAGAGATGCATGGCTGCTCAGGATGCTGAGAGTGAGTGACAGCTGATGCTCGGTCTTAAGACATAAATGTCACCTTTTTTTGAGGCTTAGGGATCAGCACTTAAAGGGGCCTGGAAAGACAGTAAGAGCGGGAAGACAGGGAGAAGGACTGTGAAATGCTGTCTTCTAGATCTGACACAGCCAATGCAGCCATAACTTCATAGTACCCATGGCTGCCTGCACTAGGTCTATACAGGACTGGGTCTATCAACAGTCAATCATAGATCAGTGAGGGACTCACTAGACTGGAGCCCTCCCCGAAGAACTATTGGCTACTGATGGATTCTGGGGGAGGGACAATCATTGTCTCCAGCATGCACCCCTTGAGGAGCCCACCAGACTCCCATGAATAGTTCCAAACCCATGGTCACAGAGATGATCCTGGTTAAACCCAAGGAATCTCAAAAATAAATACATGAATAAACACACAAATAAACAAAACAAAAAGAAAATTAAATACAGGAATGTAAGACAGGGATTTGAGGTTTGGGGCTAAGATTAAGGAGGATAGGAGGGTAAAGTCATGAGAATTCACTTTATACAGTTCTAAGTTCAATAAAAGTTTAAAAAAAATGGGGCATGGGCCTGGAGTGATGACTCAGCAGTTAAGGGCTCTTTCTGTTCTTCTAGATCAGTGGTTCTCAGCCTTCCTAATGCTGTGACCACCCCCGTCATAAAATTATTTCATTGCTACTGAATAACTGTAATTTTGCTACTGTTATGAATCATAATGTAAATATCTGATATGCAGCATATCTGATGTGTGACCCCAAAGGGGGTCTCGATTCACAAGTTGAGAACCACTGTTCGAGTGGGCTGAGGCTCAATTTCCAGGACTCACATGGAGGTTCTCTAGGGCCTTTGCATTTGTAACTCCAGTTTCAGGGGATCTGATGACCTCTTCTGGTTTCTGCAGGTACCAGGTTCACAGATATACATGCAGGCAAAACACCCATTCGTGTGACACAGATTTTTCAAAAATGGGACCACAGTCTTGATGTGGTAGGTGGTAAATGATACAAGCATACAAAAGTGGTGCTTGATCTTACACCCTCATGGGTTAGCTCTGGTCTTTCTCTCTCTTTCTTGAAGTTGCTCAGTATTACTGCAGCCATAATTACTGGCTTTACCCACTGCTGTGCCCCAAGAGAATGTTCTCTGTACATCTCTTTGACTCTCTCACCCCCTTTCTCTGTCACCAGCCACTCACTAAACCTCAATTTCTGATGGAAGTTACCAGCTATGTTGGACCCCCTTGAATCTCTAGGCTGTACCATTTCAGAAGCTGTGGGGGCAACTTCTGATCACCAGTACCCGAGAATTCTGCTATTGGGGGCTCTCTCTCAGGCAATCAGGCAAGCAAGCAGTGCTAGAAGCTAGTACTCCTCCCCTTTGTGTATGAGGTCCAAACATCTTCCAACCCATTTCTCTCAAGAGCCTGTGTGTAAATGCCCCACTCCTTTGGGACTCCTGACTTTGAGTCAGTATTCTATAGCATGTCCCAAAGGTCCCACGAATCTGGGTTCTAGTTGTCCACAGTTGATAGTTGGCACCAGGCTGGATGATACACTATGTGGTCTCCGTTCCCCATGTCAGTGTTTTAAAGTCACTCTGGTGCCCTCTTCTTCTGTAGATAAACGATCATATTTGAATCCTTAGATAGAATGTGCCTCTGGGGTAACTAAGCAAAGTAAAGATATTCCCCCATGTCTCCCACAGCTCTGAGTACACAGTCAGCACCTGATAAATCCCCAAATCAATCAGAAATGAACTTTTAGAACAGAACCAAGTGCAGCTATCAGCACAGCGAGAGCTGCAGGCTAGCCAGAGTGGCAGGCTCAGGAGCGTTGGATGGAAAGCTCGCTTCTTTTTGTGTCTGAGAGCATCCACAGCCACATCCTAACTTCTGTACCCACAGTACCTGATTATGGGCCACACCTCAGCAGGTGCAGAGGAGCCATGGCTTAGTGCCCTTCTTCCTCAATGAGAAAAGAGTGGCTTGTGCTGTGTTTTGAGATCCTTTCATGAACAGAGGTTGGGACGGGCCACTCTTTACTGACACGAATGGTGGTTATTCCTGGTCCATTTGACTCAGAGGTGGGGGACTGTTACATTGCTCTATTTATCCCACACTCAGTATGCAGTTACCGAAACTGTCACCGTGTCCTATATTCCAGAGGCTATTATGTGTATTTCAAACCATTATATAAATGGACTTGATTTGGTACTTCTGAATGTCATTAAACTCCTCCCATACTAGTAACAACACTGTTTCCATAGAAACAAATATATTTCAGCGAGAAAGGCACAGGGAAGAAGCAGATGGAGTAGAGCAGAAAACAGAGTACCCCGTTGCTGCTTCCAGAGTGCCGGACCTGGCGCAGTGCGACGACCACCCTGAAAGGGTGGTACAAGTGCCGTCAGTTTTTTTTTTTTTATCGACTTCCCTTCTATAAAGTCCTGGGTAATTCATCTCAGCCCCAAACCTACTCATTCTGCTGCGCAGCTCTAAGAACTTTATGGCACTACAGGTCGTTAGGCACCTCATTTATTTCCACTCTTCTTTGCATTCTCCAGACTCTGGGGGAGGAACCTGGAGGGAGGGTCTCAGCACTCAGTGAATTCAATGATGGAACTTGGACACTGGATGAGTGGATGAGTGAGGATACAGGAGCAGCGAGGGGAGAGGAGGTCTCCTCAGGACACGGCACAGTGGAGACCAATGTCTCGCCAATGGCAGCTGCTTCCCAGGTCACTTGGTACTCTGTTAGGGCAGTTGGAGTGTTAGGATGAAGACTCCTTGGGTTGAAGGAGTAGAATATTTGGAACCTCTGTATAAGAACCTGGCCGAGGAGACACAGTGCCCACGACAAAGCCTCTCTGTCTGTCTCTCTCTCTGTCTCTCTCTCTGTCTCTCTCTCTCCCCCTCTCTCCTAGGAGGATTCAAGCATTGGTTGCAATGAGCTCTTTAAGAAAAACAACCAAGTGTCAAATTCTCCAAGAAGCCACCCTCAGTACACCTTGCTCACAGTCTGAATGGAGTTTCCCTCTCTGTGGCCACAGCTGATTATTCAGACTTGATGAAGGTGGCTCTGAAACTGTGCTACAATGTCCTGCGCTTGATAGCCTTGAGAGCAGGGACCACTTCCACATGACACAGGGTTGACACTGTGCCATGCGCAGAGAGCCACTGGATGGATGGTGGTCAGTCCTAAGTGGCCAGATCCACAGCATTCATGAAATCTTTCCACCCAGGGGAACTGGACAAGGATGCTGAACCATCAAGACATGGTTTGGACTACATCCCAGCTTATTAAACTGTGGAGCATGACCCCCATGGGGGGTTGGTATAGGCTGTTGGTGGAGGCGATAGAGAATTTGGCATCAATGAAAAGGTTTCTGAGCATCAGTGACCAAAAAATGAACTTGAACTCAAACATGCAGTGACCAGGTATGTCTGGCAGCACTCACCTGTGTTGCATCACTCATATGCAAGGCCTTGGTTCTAAACACACAGCGTGTACACTGTGTACTGCACACACTGTCATGCCATACAGTGTTCAGGATGCTTCCTTAGCTTGGTTTCAAGACCACTGAGTGATATGTATTGTGGTGTCTTTACTGTGCATGCAAAGGTTTGGCTCTTGTAGAAACTTGGCCCATTTAATTACGGAAGACAACGGTTTTGATATTTTTCTACCATCATTTCTTCGTGTGTAAGTATCAAAGTAGTGTGTCTTTGGGTTATACTGAATTTGAGCATTTGATTTAAAAAATTCCTTTTTAAATGGGTGGTTTGAGTTTTCCATAAAAACAGAACATGAAATGGACTTTGGTTTGGGATTAGGACAGTTTCCAACAATTTCTGAAGTGCAGCAAATGTACTTCTTCTGAGGCTGGAGAGATCGCTCAGAGGTTAAGAGCACTGACTACTTGCTTTTCCAGAAGTCCTGAGTTCAATTCCCAGCAACCACATAGTGTCTCACAACCATCTGTAACGAGGTCTGGTGCCCTCTTCTGACCTTAAGGCGTACATGCAGACAGAACATTATGTACATAATATATAAATCTTTTAAAAATGTACTTCTGCCATGTCATATGATATGTTTATGCAAAGCAGAATTCTTAGCAATGAAAATTTTAATATCAAAATACAGATCTGAAAATCGTTAAAAATACTCCATACCCTGCAGCAGCAAATATTTGGCCAAGATTTAATTATTTATGTAAAAATAAATGAGCACACCTATCTCATTAGTGTACAAATTTGCCTTTGTTTCTTTAATAAGTGGTAAAATTAGGTTGTGTATCAAAGATCAAGAAATATTAATTTCTTCATGATTTATCATCAGTAAATGTTTATTTTACAAGCCTATATACTTGGAGTCATATAACTGTAAACATTTATATATCTCTGGAGTTACATAAAATTTTTTTCAGCAAAAGGTAGGCAAGTGGAGAAAATTTAAGGGACCATCAATTAGCTGACCTTTGGCTCCCTTCTGGCCTCATGCCTCTGTGATTTGCTTCTAAGCCTACCATGACAAGAGCTGGGATCTCATCTAGATTTCTGACTCCCAAGTTACAGTGTTTGGCCATTAAGCTTCCGAGTAGCAATGCTAAATGAAGTTGTTAAACCAAAACAGGCATCAAAGCAACCAGGATGAAGAACGGCTGATTTTCCCTGGTGGACAGCAGTGTTGCTGGGGACAGAGCACATGTCCCGCCTGGCACTGAGCCTGGCGCAGTGCTGAGCTGTAGGGGTGAGGGTGGGTGTGACTTCTACATGATCTCCCATGTCACTCTCTCAACAGCCTACTTCCTTTTCCCTGGAAGTTCTTTCTAGCAGCCTGTCTCTTTCAAAAAGCACCCCAATCAACTTGATTAGGCACATCGCTCTAGGCTCAACTTTCCTGCTGGCTGTGTCATGCTGGGCAAGGCACATGCCTTTCCTGGGGCATTCTCCTCTTTTCTAAGTGCAGGCTCACATTTCTTTTTCACCAAGTTCCAGCACCTTGTGGCCAAAACCAGCCCCTGTCTTTACTTTCCTGCCATTTTCCATTCTGTGCAAACATTTGAGCTAGCTCCCTGAGACAGGACAGACCTAATGGGGCTCACTGATGGGGAGAGCAGGTGGCTGTTAGGGAAACAGCTGCAATATGAACATGTATTTGTACACAGAGGCCAGGGGTGTGCTCTGCAGGCACGTGCAGTACACAAATTTGACCTAGCCTGGGGAGAGCAGATCAGAGGACTTAGTGGCAAAAGGTATTGAAGTTAAGGTTTGGACGATATGCAGGAATTAGCATGCAAAGAGCAGAGAGACGAATGGATTGAGTGTGACGTACGAATGTGTGACATAAGAAGAGAAATCAAGGACACCAAAGTCCTGTGTAGGGGAGAATGGCCTCTTGAGGGGGAAACGAAGGGTCATGAGGCAGGAATCAGATTATGTGGAACCTTACAAAACGTGGAATGGGTTTAAATAGTCTTAAAAGCAATGGAGAATCACTGAAGTATTTTCTAGAACACAGAATCAAGTTTTCATTTTGAAGCAAGGCTTTGGCTCTGTGTGGAGATGAAACGGTGAAGTGGTTGGACATGATGAGCAGAGGGAGAGAGATGAGGAGGGAGAGAGAGGGATGGAAGGAGAGAGAGAGAATGGGAGTGTAGAAAAGGGAGGGAGGATTGAGAAAGCAGGGGCAAATTCAGAAGATACCCAGAAGGTAAAATCCCCAGGACATGGTGAGCTCTCAGTAGGAATGTGAGGGAAGGGGAAATTTGCAAAGTAATTTGGCCTGGTCTGCAGGCAAGGAAACCCTCTGGCCTTGGATAAACAGGTCTTCTGTAGGAATGATGGCTGGAGGAATAAGCCTGGGACAAAGCTCGAGAATCTTCCATCAGATTGTGGCAGGAGAATGGAAATAGCTGGTCTCTTGTTCCAAGATGCTGAGTGAATTAAATAACAATCATAAAGTGCCCTGGAAACCTGGGTCTTGCCATAAATAATAAACAGGGATGTTATACAAATAACCAGCTTTGTAGCCCCAGTGGAGGAAAACACATCATCAAGAAAAATGAAATAAGAAAAAAATATGTGCCCCAAAGCTCCAACTAACAAAATGACAGTATTGGCCAATGTCCTGGGGACCATGGCAGGCACCTCAGGAATGCTCTCAGGAAAATGATTGTGCATCCTCTGCATGAGCCAAACTGGTCCCAAGGAGCCTTGTGGCAAGAGCTGCCCACACAAGTGGGTCTTGCCCTTCCTAGGTTCTGGGCTTTGGGTGGAAGTCCCAGCCTGCATATCCCTGCCTCCTCTTTGCACTGAGAGAAGCAAAGTTCATTTGCAGGTCGGGTGGCATTGAAGTCAACAGGACCTTAATCTTCTCTACAAGGAGAGGTAGGAGAAAGAAACGCTGAAGTGCTTTGGGGCAATTGGTAAAACCACTCTACTTAAAACAGATTCCTTTGGTGACCAGGGATCCCTTGATCACCAGAACATGCAACATTATGGGATGGGAGAGAGAACAAGGTGTGGGTAGTGGGTTGAGAGGCAGATTAGAGTTTTCATCACCACAATTTAGAGACTTTGTCGGTTTTTTTTTTTTGTCCACTTGACATGTGCTAGAGTCACCTGGGAAGGGGAAACTTCAAATGAAGAATTGCTCTACCAGCTTGGCCTGTGGGCAAGTCTGTGGGGGCATTTTCATGACCATTAATGTGGGAGGGCCCAGCTCACTGTGGGCAGTGCCACCCTGGGCAGGTGGTCCTGGGGTTTTCTTATACATAGGAAAACAGGCTGAGCAAAGCCACATGGGACGAGCCAGTAAGCAGTGCTCCTCTTTGATGTTCCTGCCTCCAGGTTCCTTCCCTGAGCTCCTGCCCTGGCTTCCCTCAACTGTCAGGCAAATAAACCTTTTCCTTCCCATGTTATTTTTGCTCAGTGCTTTATCACAGCACTAGAAAAGCAAACTAATATAAAGCCTTACAGGTGACCTTATCCAAACTATTCAACTCTGTGTTTGAGGGCTGAATTCTAGATGTCCAGGGTCTTGCCAGGATAAGCTCCTACAGTTGGCTTCACATACTTGCTCCAACTATGGGACAGCTTTT